>CM062238.1:39413686-39965014 GCA_031216185.1 Syzygium aqueum | reverse complement strand
GGCTTCTCCCTCCGTAGCTCCCTGAATATCATGGGCCTCTGAAAAAGTTCCAAGAAAACCCACCAACTCTGTCTCTCCCTCTCTCTGTCTCTCTCTCTGTGTCTAGCTTTCTCTAGCTCTGGTCATGGATTCTGGGAACAGTAGCGCGAGCTCGCAGTCCTCGGGCGGCGGCGACGACGAGCCGTACGCCTCCCGCGCCGACATCTCCTCCCTCTTCAGCGCCGCCGCGTCCTCCGCCCACCACCACCATCACCAGCAGCCGCCGTCGCTGCACCACCACCACCAGCAGCTGATGTTCGACCCGTCCTCCGTGCTGTCCAACTACTTCGACCCTTTGACCCGGTCGGCCCCGCCCGCGAGCCCGAGCCCGCTGCTGAACCTGGACGCCGCTTGGCCCAGGAGCCCGAGGCCCGACCCCGGCTGCGCCGATCTCGGCGGCGTCCCGCCGCAGCAGCAGTCGCCTTTCCTGGGATTCGTTAGAGGGCCGCCGCCCGGTGGCGGGGTGGCTCCGGTCCAGTTCCCTCTGGCGCAGGAGAGCCCGAAGTCGGTGCAAGGTCAGGCAGCGGCTCCGTCGGCCGCTGACAACGGCAACAACGCCGGGAGCGCCAACGCCCCTGTGCGGAATCCGAAGAAGAGATCGAGGGCGTCGAGGAGGGCGCCAACGACGGTGCTGACGACCGACACGACCAACTTCCGGGCCATGGTACAGGAGTTCACCGGGATCCCGGCGCCGCCGTTCGCGGCGTCGCCGTTCCAGAGGAGCCGTCTCGATCTCTTCGGGACGGCGCTGCGATCGGGCCACCTCGACGCATCCTCGTCGCCGCCGCCACCGTATCTTCTGAGGCCGTTCGCCCAGCGATTCCATCACTCTCCTCCGACCTCCTCGTCGACTCCGTCGTTTCTGGGTCCTTCGTCGATGATCGACGCCTTAGCTTCTTCTTCTCCGGCGGCGACAACTACTAACACCAACACCACCAACGACGAAAACGTCACTTCTGGTAACAATTCGGCGACGACCAACGCTGGCACTACTACTAATGCAGCTCCTCCATTGCCATTAGGCCTCTTGAAGCATCCACAAAACCTGCTCATCAACATGAACGCTCAACACCCGATTCTTGATTTCGGGAACTCCCTCTTCCAAGCCTCTCTCAAGTATCCTAACCTGCCCGGACCCTCCGCAATGGACGGCGCAGCCACTGATCATCATCCTCATTCAAATCTCCGAATGGGGGCTTTGGAGGACTTTGGCTTGAGCCACACGGCAAGCATTCGGCCGCCTTCGACCGAGAGAACCTTGACGGAGAACAACGACACGACTACGGCGGCAACGAACTGGAGCGACAGAGGAGTCGGGGATGGCGGCGATCACCATCAGAGATTACTGAGCTCTCTCAGTGGCGGCAGCGGAGGCGCCGGCAATTACGGCAACGATGAGGATCATCCTCGGAGACCGACGAACGGGAGGGCTTTCACCTACTCGGGCAACGACAACCCCTCGGCCCCGGACCGCTTCCACGGCGATAGAGGCCCGGAGGCCGTGGCCATCAACGCGAGGAGCGAAGGTATGGTCGAGTCGTGGATTTGCTCGTCGGATTAAAGCTGATTATAGGATTGATATAATCACCAACACCATTCTCTCTAAAGACAGTTTAAGAAATCAAGAACAGGAGGTAGGGATTTTTACGCATATTACGATGAACAGATGATCGAACCGATGATGGCGGAGGGACGTAGCTGAGGAATGTGATACAATCCCCATGCATAATGTTTCCCTCCCAAAAAAAAAAGAAAAAAATATGAACATCACACGAATATAGTTTTACTTCTTTTTTTCCTTCTGGGGTTTTCCTGTTCTTCTTTTCGCTTGTGATTATTATCTGTAAATGATAGCATCTTGGCTTGAATCCAATCTCATTCTTCCTATCTCCAAACTGTCTGAACATCACCTGCATATTACAGATGAAAAAACTTCCATTTCTTTTGCTTGTCCGATGATGTCTCTCCTCGTAAATTGCTGCCCTTGTGTTCCTTCGCGATACCCTCGTCCCGGTGTTCGTGTTGTTCTTGGGTAGATAAGAATCACAGGGGCGAAAATTACATTAAAATCAGCATATTAACGTATGGAAGAACGAGTCAAATCATGAATTAAAACCTTATTATAATCTCAAATGGCGCATGAAAGTGGGGGGAAGAAGATGATGTTGGTGCAACGCCCGGGAATGGCTCGAAGCTGATTTTCCCTTTTTGTCATGTTTCGACGATCTCCGCTCCCACACGCTTGCTTTCCGGAGTTCGAGCTATATATTTTAAATTGATATTTCTTTATTCGGTGATAAAAGGGCATTTTAAAAACAAAGGGGGTTGAAAAATATCACGTGGGTGAGTGATTGGTGGCGAGATTAGAGGGGGCGGTGAGCCGCCGCAAATCTAAAATTTTCAGGTCTTTTGTAGTGCTTTTAATTAGTCTCTGTTGGTTTTCGTGTCACATGCGCTCCCAATTGCACTCGAAATTACTTATTTTCTATTGCAATTAATGCATATAATATATATGTTTGTATGTATGTATGTGTACATATTATGTATTTTGTTGTTATTTGAGTTAATCTTGGAGAATGGGACGGAGGGTAAGAGCTTCTTCTACGCATGCATGAATAATTTAAGTATTCATTCTATATCTATGTCTATATATATATTAAATTGACGTTTGTATAATAATAATTATAATAATTAATTGTGTGTACGTGAACTAACCAAAGTCGAAGGCATGTCTCGAGGACCGCTGTCCCCACTAGAAGCCATGCCTGACCTCGGAGGGATTTCAGCTGTTAGGTGCTCCGAATATATTTTTTAAAAAAAGTAACATAAAAAATTTTGAAAAAAATTTGGAGTCAACTGAAAATAACAAAAAGGGTTGATATGAGACACTAATATGGTCAAATTCTAAAAGTTTTCTATCATTATCGAAAATGTAGCTACTTTGATTCTATTATTTCTAGTTGGTGTATCTAAATTTTTGGGATAGTTATTACATCGGTGTAATTTTTTTTGCTCGTTCACCATTGGAGAGGTGACATGTTGATAAATTCAATTAAACACTTAAGTCTAAGCACATATGTCACCTATGGACGGTGAATCTGTAGGAAGTTCTTTAAATGGGCAGTGAAATTGATAAAAGTCCTGGAGTTTATGCCTTGCTTGTCTTGGCTGACCTAAATTTAATTTTGAAGTGACGGGTGTTATCATACTCTCCTGTTCTTTTGACACGAGAGTGTCATCCTTAAAATTCGTCATCAGATGAGATTATCGTGATCTCGACAAAATTACTATTCAAAACACACGAGTGTTTAGGGGCGATTCTTTCAAAAAATAAGAGGGTTCTCACACTCTTCTCGATTGTTTTCGAGACTCGGGTTTCGAAGCACGTTAAGAAATTTTAGAATAAAGTGATTTGAATTTCTTGCGAATAGATCGATCGAGGGTCATTACTCGGCCCGTCCTGAACCAAAGTGACCCTTTTCTTTACAGAGATATGGACAAGTGGTCCATGCCTCATCCCAACCGCTAGATCTCTCGGGTGTCGAGTCCCAAAGTTTTTCAGGTAGTAGTTGAGGTCATACTCTCCTATTCTTTTGACACGAGAGTGTCATCCTTAGAATTTATCACGAGACGAGATCGTTGTGATCTCGACAATATTACTACTCAAAACACATGAGTGTTTGGGGTGATTTTTTTCAAGAAAAAGGGGCTCTCGCACTTTTCTTGATTGTTTTCGAGACTCGGGGGTTCAAAGTATGTTAAGAAATTTTAGAATAAAGTGATTTGAATCCCTCGCAAATAGACCGATCGAGGTCAATTACTTGGCCCGTCCTCAACCAGAATGACCCTTTTCCCTATAGATATGGACAAGTGGTCCGCGCCTCATCCCAACTATCAGATCTCTAGAGTGTCTAGTCCCAAAGTTTTTTAGGTAGCAGTTAAGGTTACTAGGGGAAAGAATTGTCCTACCCCAAAAAAATAAAAAAAAAACACACAAAATGCAAGGTTGACACACAACTATAGGAAAGGATAATTTGGTTCCCCACCAAAAGCTACAAAAGCCTAACACTTAATCAAAAACCAAATGATAGTAACACATCTTTTTAGAACTGAAAAACTTGAAATAAAGCTTGCCCTCTCTAATCGACCACCCCCCCTAAAACCGTCATCATGATGACATTTGCCAAAGGCAAAGGGCCGGTGATGTGTTTCATCCAAGAAAACCTAAAAGTGGCTTCTCTTTCTTTCATTTCAGTGTGTTTGTATGTGTGATTGATAGATCATGATATCTCTCTTTTTTTCATATATATTTCAATTATGCATCTCTCCACCTTTTTGTGTACCTTTTGGTATGATGAGAAAGATGGGTAAGAGAGCTTCAAAATTTTTTGAATCTTTGGGAACAGTTGTAGGCTATGATGGCATATTGTATGAGATCTGTCTTGGGTTTTCTTTAAAAGAAAGAAGGAAAAGAAAAAATAGGTGACCTCTTTTTCACACCATCTTTTTAGTTTTAGGTTTTAGCTTTTTAGCCATGGATGCACCAATGAAGCAAGTGGGACTTTGGGGGATCATTAGGGTGAATCTTGAATCACTTCTTTTTTGAGGGGGGCATTGTGGGTGGCCCATGCATGCCAGTGAATAGCAATTGCTTCTTGAGGGCAATGATGGCTCTCCTCACTCCCTTAAATGGGAACTCATAATTCATCCCCAGCCCACCGGGCCCCAGGGTCCATCCCCCCTCGAACGGCAAGTCCAAGGCCGCGTCTAGGAATAGTTACCTGATACGACTGGACATTGAAATAATCGCGGTCGCTCAAGACTAATGGAGCGTTCAAAGAGTAACGCGTGATTCATTCGAAAGATTGTATCGTGTGCATAGTTATGTATGTTCCTTATATTTTAAAATTTCAAATTACTCAATTGATCACTAGAATAATTGGCCAATTAGCTCTCAACTTTCTAATTTTGCCAAGGTAGTTCTAAACTTTTGCGTGAAGTTCCAATATCGTCTTTTTGATCAATTGCTGTCTAGTCATTGCTGGCCGTCTACATGGCATGCTGACGTGGACAAGCTGTGGATCGCCACATCAGTGATTCCCTTCGGCAATTGATCGAAAGGATTGCATTAGGATATCGCATAAAGGTTTCGGACTACATTGAAGAAATTTGAAAATTTAGGATTGAATTTGTAGCTTTACAGTTGGTTTAGGACTGATTAAATAATTTTTCCGTGATCGTATATTGTTTTGAGTAGACAGGGTGATATGACATGTCTAATGCCGGACAAAGAATATGTTTGAGTGTTCAAAATCCACACGATTCTACATGGTCCCAAGTAACATATGACAGCTCATGAAAGCACATTTGCATTTGCTAGATCAAAAGGCTTTACTCAGATCCAAACGTGAATTGATACACCGTTGTCAGGGTCTGAAAACGATCATAAACACGTTGTTTTGTCATAAATGGATAGCGTTTGTGATTTAGAACGTGTTGCCAACATGAACACGGCCACTGCAGTGTTCACACGACTGTTGACAACGCGAACGTTTTTACGACAAAATGAACCGGCTTAGGGCTACCCCCAACTGGGATACGATACGGTGATGCGCCTTGGACGGCCGGATCATCCGACCCGGCTGTGACAAAAGTCCAAGTTACCCAAGTTTTCACTTTTCTCGCACTTTTATTCTGCTTTTAATGACATGGGTTTGGCAAAGGACTTGGTGCAGTAGTAGGTAAAAAGTGAAATACAACTAAAAGCAAAGCACAAAAAGAGGAAAAGCTACTTGGGAGAGGATGCAAATGTTGGTCCACGTTTCTTGAGCGAAAATGGACTGGAAAAGATCACTGAATTGATTAAACCAGTCTCCCTGTTTCAGTCAATTCCAGAGTACTCAGTACATGAACTCCAATGGTGGCCAGTCCGGAATCAATCTGACTCAGAAGTTACACGATAACGTGGTGAGAGATATTCTATCACGGGGGTTGCCAACTCGAACCTTCTCGTGACAAAGTGTGCGATCGCATAGGGGAAATCCCTTGCATACGAGACCGTACAGAGAGATGAGTCCTGGAGAGTTCGTGACATTGATTGCTTGTTTACAAGCCTGCGAAGATTCACGCGCATTGCATGTTCCATGTTATTCTCCGACGTTCGTGAAAGTTCACTTCCTGGAAAGAAGAGATTTCTCATCATTGTCATCCAAATCAACCCATTCCTCCGTTCCATAGTCTGTCGATCACGCCCCTCCCCTTCTCATAAGCCTCATTCGATATACGCCATATCAAGGTCAGAGAAATCTTCGCCTGTACAGGGGCTATCAACCTTGATCTGCTGCATTTCCGTGAGCGCATCCATTCTAGCGTGCTCTGTGTCTCTCGGGTACGTGCAGTAGAGGAAAGAGTAAATAAGGCAACAGATGGCCATCGGAATGCCTATAGCAGCATAAAGCGCCTTGGCAAGTGATGCAGCATTTTCTCTATCTGTCTCGATGTCTATCGAGTCGGATGATCCCTCAGGGATCGGTTTATACCCATATACATACTCAGCCAGGATACCGACCAGCAGGGGAGCAAATGACGAGAGGATGGACTTGAAAGAGTTGTCCAGCGCGTAGATGCTCGTTCTGGATTTCTCAGGGACAATCTCTGCAAATATTGGACTAAGTGCTGCGTTAGTATACGCAAGAAATTAACTGAAGAAATATGTAGTAATAATACATCTTCAAGCCACAGAATTCAATGTCGGTTCATCAACTAGGGATCTGACAGGCAACAACTAATAACCATGTTCGTGCGACGAGAGGGCGATAGAACCTACTAGTTACACTTACTTGTTTGTGGCCGGGGCATTCCAGGATGTGCACAGCCCCATGATAAGTAAAAGGAGACCATGCATGAAAGCTGTGGAAGGATCATCAGGCAACGCCAGAAGCAAAATCGCAGCTAAAGGAATGGCTGAAGCAGCACTTATCTGCGACAAGATTATTCTCCCCGAGTGGGGCAAGCGCTTGGCGAGAACATCCCCCATCCAACCTCCAAATAGACCACCAAGTGAGAAGCCAATGATGAAGACCGTCAAAAGGAAAGCCGTTGTACTGTGCGTGAAGCCAATGAGCTCCAACCACATTAGGGCAAATAAAAGTGCCGACCCTGAGAATGACCCAAATACACCCTGAGCCACTATTATCTGAAAGGATGGGATTCTAATGACCGATTTCGATTCTTTAACCAGGTCTTTGACATCTGACCAGAAGGGCTTGTGCGAATTCATATCTTTAACGAGGTTATTGTCATCGGAAAATTGAGGATCACTTGCAAAGAGCTGCACCAGAACACCAACGATGACACTCACTAGTCCAACCAGGTGAAAAGCAATTCTCCAACCAGGGATTCCCAGGAATGATGTTGAGGCTATTAAAACAGAACACAACGATCCAATGATGGCGCCAAGGTTCCCCGTTAGCTGCAGCCATCCAAACGCCATCCCACGGTTGCTCTCGTCCGTGCAGTCGGCAACGAGGGGCTGGATAGCAGGTATCACTATTGCGAGTCCAATGCCATTCAAGCCTCTTGAAATTGCTACCCGGAAAATAAAAGAGAGAAATCGCTGAACACAGCAAGGTACTTGCAATTGCATTTACATACAAGAAGTCCCTCACCGAAAGACAAAGTCATTCAATTGCCTATATTCCTACCAGAAAGGGCAAAGATTCTATTTGTGAAGCAGTCATTCTTTTCTTTCCTCATTTTGGTAAACTGTAGCTCAAATTTAATTTGCAGCTTGTTGAAGCAGTGCGACGGCAGAGATATTTTGCGCGTGCTTGTATCAGTACTTGTACTTCTCATGCTTATGACAGAACTAAACCAAGATCTCCTGATTCTTTGCGTGCGAATCATATCCATTTCATCCTAAATCTTACTAATCCTATTGATACAATACTTCCACACCTGAATCATATGGATCTTTGTCAATTGTCACGGAGATTCTGTCAGAGCGATGGAATAAGTTTTGTCTGGAAGACTTTGTCAGAGGACATCTTGAGTCTAGTCATGGTTGGCTCAAGCCCCAACATAAATACATTATGGAAAGTGGATTTAGCAAGTTGAAAGCAAATGTCCATTTCTTTGAAGTGTTGGAAATCTCATTCCATCACAAAAGCAGACGTTGCTGAATTAATTCGAGATAAACGGACGATTCAAAGATTGAGGACCGAGTGGCATAACTCCATGCTGTCAAGACCGATTCCAAGGACAACCTACCGAACTTCAGGCTTCGCAATTACATCAATGCGAACATTCTCTTATAACTAACAAGATCCATACCAAGAACATTTTCTCAGATCATTCTGTGATGCTGTACAAGTATCATTACCCATTACTAGATTCTTGAAAAAAAAAAAGAAAAGAAGAAGGCCAACAACCCCAACGAAAGTAATACTAGATTCATCTCCTCTCAATCATCAATCAAGCGCAGGCAACTGAAGCATTGAGAACCCAATCACTCACCCATCAAACTGAACACAACCCAATCACTCCCTCACCAAACTAAACCCCACCCACCAAGAATCAGAGAGGGAAACAGGGGGAGACCTGAAGAAACGTGGAAGAAATGGCCACGAGGAAAGTGGCGGCGGCCCAGAGGAAAGCGCTGAGAGCTATGACGCGGGCACGGTCGTGGCGGGTGGTGAGGAAAGCGGCGAGCGGGTAGCAGCAAGACTGGACAACGGACCGGACCAGCGTCAGCGACCCAAGACCCGTCGGAACTATGTGCCGGGTGGCGCCGACCTCCTTGTACACGCCCGGACGCAGGGACTCGTCGGCCCTCTCCATGATCCCCGCCAGATTCACCAGTACCAGCGTCAACGTCTCGGACCTCATTGGCCTTGCTGTGTTCCAAGAACCGAGGAATCCGAAAATGGAAAGGTGCGTTGAGCTTTCCTTATGCGGGATGGTGATTTGACGGTTTAACGACTTGGGGAGAGGCTAAATCTAAATATGACACTTGTAAGTTTTCCAACTTCTCAAAAAATAAATTTTTTTACTTGCAAGCTGAGAGCCTACTTTGCTATGCTTTTTTTTTTTTTGGTAAGGTTGCTATGCTTTTTTTTATGCCTTGATTTTCTTTTTTTTCTTCTCCCGATCTAATATGTGAATTTTTTTTTGACTCCTTTGATGCCTTCTTTTGCTAATTATTGTTGTTTTTCTTTGCTCGTTGTAATGAATAAATTTGCTTGCAGTTGAAAATTTATGAGAACATCATCATTAGTTAGTTAGCTGATTGTTTTTTAATGCCGCGACAAGTCTGATCTTTTGGGATGAGGGCATGATTATAACTTCAAGCTGTACTCTTTTATTTTCTGGATTTTGTTTTGTTTTGGCAGCTCTTTCGGGGATTTGCTTTGCTTGGAAGCTTTATATGTTCCTCCTATGTATGATTATGACAAATGAATGGAAAATAAAAAAAAAATTTGGGCATTCTTATGAAGCATAAATTTGGGTTTTTTTTCTCGAATAATTCCCGAAACGTGATTCTCTTATCAATGCTCGACACAATCTATACATATGTTCCTTGATTATGGTTAAAATCATGATTAGTTTGCAAAATGAAAAAGGTACAATTTTTGTTCATGAAACGTCACCAATGATAACATTAGGACTCGATCGGATCTAGGCAAAAGGTTTGTAACTTGATTGATCGAACATCAAATGCTTAAGATTCAATTGACTAGTGATTAACATGGTTAACCCAAAAAACAGTTCTTCCAACATAATATTGGAATACAAGTTACGAGCTCAAACGTGGGATTCCCTCTATGAATTATATGCGTCACTTTCTATTTTTGTCGTTTTTATTGTAGGGTAAGTGCATTGGAAGTGCCAAAATTTTTTACGAAAATGCGATTGAATCTTAAAACATATCAAATTGGAGCAATCAAGTCATTCCGTTAAGTTCATCCAACTTGGCTAACGTAAAATACTGACGTGGCTTTTGTTTTATTGTTTTTTTCTCTTCTACTTGGCAATGACGTGGCCAAAACACAAATCATAAGACTAAAACGATGTTGTCTTGGTCAAAATTTGATTTTTCAATAAAATTTTATCTAAAATATATAGAAAAAAGCAAAATTAAAAAAATACAATTAGAAATCAGATTTTAACCAAAATGAAGTTGTTTTAGTTATGCTAGCGCCATGTAAGAAAGAGAAATTAATAAAAAAAGTCATGTCAACATTTTCCGTTTGCCAAATTGGACAGAGTTAACAAAAAAATTAATTGCACAAATTTGATAAGTTTTAGGACTCGATTGCACTTTTTAAAAATTTTTATGACCCAATTGCACTTCGTAACGAGTTTTAGGACTTTCAGTATACTTATCCCTTTTATTATACCTTGGATTGTGTGTATGATGTGATGGGTCCACAATTTATGCTTTCCATGAAAGATTTGAATTACATACAATGGAGGGTGTTAGAGAATTGTATTACATAATTACTCAGAGTTTCTTGATAATCTACACCATTCATAAATTTGCTTTTGATAAGGCTATGTTTGGTAGTTACAATAAAAGTCTGAATAAAATAAAATTGATCCAATCTCATGTTTGGTTCTTACTCAAGATTGGATAAAGTCAGATATAAAGGGGATAAGGCTCAGATAAAAATATCAAAGGGGGAGGTCGGATAAAGGTAGATAGAATTTCTTATATTCATGACACAAAAAATATTACTTGAATAACAAAGTTTTTAAATTAAAAATTAAAAATTTAATTAAGTATAAGATAATATTTGCATTCTAATATAAAAAAATCAAAATAACATAAAGATAATGGACATTTTCGTTTTTTATATTCCTATTTTCGTTTATATATTTGAATTTCTACTTGTTAATATTTATTTAGTATCTATATTCATTACATTTTTTATGTATATTAATATATTTATTATTTAATAAATTTTTTATTGAGAAATGATGGAAGTGAATAAAAAATAGAGGAAAAATAATTAAAAAATAAGTAAATAAAAATGAAGTAGAAGAATCATGATTTTAATGAACAAATTCAAACGGATTTTCTAATTCTCTCTTTCTCATTCTTCTCCATATCTCTGGTTCATGTTGAAGTTTCATGACCTCTTCATAATTCTTTATTAACATCAAAACTCCATGAAAACAATGAGAGAGTCGAAGCTTCTTCTCCTATATAACTTCATGGTTCACGTCAAAAGTTCATAAAAGCAATAAAAGAGTCGAAACTCCTCTTTTTTGTTACTATGTGGTTGATGTTAAAGTTTCACGAAATCGACAAGAGAATCAAAGCACTATACTTTTCGGAATTGCAAAGGTGAATAATCATGTTTTTTTTTTCTCTTTTACTAGATTTGGCATTTTGATTAATCTATATTGTCAATGTTATTGTAGCCCGTTTACATTTCTTGTCATTGTCGAACATGTGGCTATAGAATGCTGCAATAAGCTCTTTTTATTTTGTTTAAAATGTGGATTGTATAATAATTATGAATTGATTGATGAAGGTAATCTTCATTTATGCATTTGTGATTTCTTTAGTAGTGAATCGCGAGAAATTCTTGCCATCTCGTTTGCGCATTTTCAGATTCATTTACATTGATATACCGTTCATACCAAACAATAAATTTAATAGAATATGAAAAACTCTGGTTTTATACCACGATCCACCAAACAGTGAATACGATATAGTAAAATCCTAAGATTTTATATCGTATTTTATCTTGTCTTATCTTAACTAGAATCCAGACGACCAAATCCATCCTAAGATTATTACGAAGCAAATCCTCACAGATCTTCTAGTTCGAGATCAATAGTCTTCATTTATGATCTTTCTTGAATAGAAAGTCGATTGTACACCTCGTGAGATCTGTTGGATTGTACAATTCACACTAGTCTTTCACCTTTTTTTATAAAGTAGATGCACATGCACACTTATACAAATCCTCGAGAATCAGATTCTCGGGGATCTCGTGACTGTTGGATCTCAAAAGAACAAATCTCGACCGCTCATAAAAAAATCCGCTTTCTAGAATCCCTACATTATTAAGACAGAATCTTAAAAAAGAAGCAATTGCATTTTGATTGGGCGTGAGCATCGTAGAAAGAAAATGGTTAAACAGTCGTCCTCCCTCAATTTCCTCCCTCGCATTGAAAGGCCAAAATTCCCCCATCAAGCAACTCCTTCTGACCCGTCCCCGACGACATCTCGTCCGTACACGTGGGACGCCCCCTCCAGATCCTACTGTCTTGGGCCCCACTAACCTCAGCCGGGAGGCCCCACACTACGTCCCCCTCAGCCAATCAGATCTCTTCGCGGTCCCCCACCAACACGGCGGTCAAAGTCAAACCAAGTCGTCACCTCCAAGGAGAACTTCCTTCATCCTCCCTGGAAGGCTCAGAGAGAAGGAGAGAAGTTTCCGATCCCCGCCGTTCTTGGAGCGGCGCTAGAACAGGGACACGATGAAGCCGGAGACGCTGACGCTGACGCTGGTGCTGGTGAATCTGGCGTCCATAATGGAGAGGGCGGACGAGTCCCTGCTCCCGGGCGTGTACAAGGAGGTGGGTGCCGCCCTCCACATCGATCCGACGGGCCTCGGGTCGCTGACGATGTACCGAGCCATCGTCCAGTCCGCTTGCTACCCGCTCGCCGCGTACCTCGCGACCCGCTACAACCGCGCCCACGTCATCGCCCTCGGCGCCTTCCTCTGGGCCGCCGCCACCTTCCTCGTCGCTGTCTCCTCCACTTTCCTGCAGGTCACCTCTCTCTCTGTATCTCCATCTTTGTGGGTGGGATCTAGTTTGGTGCGGGAGTGGTTGGGTTGGGTTTGCTTTGATGGGTGAGTGGTTGGGTTGTCTTCCGTTTTGATCGTTTTGTACTTCAGTTGCTTGTTCTTGAATGGCAATTGGGAAGAGATGTGGATTTGGTCTAGCTCTTTAGGTTATCGAGGTTTTTTCTGGAGATCTAGTGAAAGGGTACTGATATTTGAATGTTTAGCATAGTATAATGGTTGAGCAATGGAAGCATGTTACTTCTTGTTCGGTGTTCAGGAGACCCGGTGGTTACGAGCTTGCTTGGCTCGAAATTCGGATAGTTTGAATAGGTTGTCGCATTGAGCGGTCGGTACTGTGATGCCCCACTTTGGCAATCTGCTCGGATTATGTAATTACTCAGCTTGCGATACCGTTTTTTTTTCCTTTAAAATTTATTGGCACGATGGAACCGAACTGATCTGGGCAGCGTGTGGAGTAATGCTGCTGCTCAAGCCAGGATCCTTGACCATCTGTCATTAGCAATCACGAGTTAATGTGGCAGTGCTTTAGACTATCCGTTATTGAATGAGACTTTGTGATCCTTAAAGGAATTCCGAATTTACCTTTTGCTTTGAACATGCTAAATTTACTCCCCCCCCCCTGCGTATTCATGTAAAGTTTGGGGCTTGAGCAGAGTTTACATGTGACGAGCTCCAAAAAGAATCAGGATGGAAGAGCTTCCAGCATTACTTGGATATCATTAAGTTACTAGAAGCGTGTTTTATGAAATCGTGACTATACACAAGAAGTTCATCTGAAGGAAACTCTTTGACAAAAATTTAAATGAGTTGGCATAGGCCTATTGTGTCAACGATATTGATATACTCATGAGGAAATGGTGGCGACTCAAACACACAAAATCAAGTGGTTATCAAATGTGAAGTAAATAAAGAAATGACTAGTTCTCAACTGCTTCGAAATCTTCGCTTTCTGTGTTAAAAATGTTAGCTATCTGAAAGAAGTCCTTTTGTCTAAGAATTTGTGTACGCAATCACAATTTACCTTTTCCCTTTTCAGTATTGTTTCCCTTTTGTTTTCCAGGTAGCGATTTCAAGAGGCTTGAATGGGATCGGACTTGCGATAGTAATACCTGCGGTTCAGTCTCTTGTTGCAGACTCTACAGATGACAGCAGCCGTGGGATGGCGTTTGGATGGCTGCAGCTAACAGGCAACATTGGCTCCATAATTGGGTCGCTGTGTTCTGTTTTAATTGCCTCAACATCCTTCCTGGGAATCCCCGGTTGGAGAATTGCTTTTCACCTGGTCGCCATAATAAGTGTTGTCGTCGGTATTTTGGTGCGGCTCTTTGCTAAAGATCCTCGAAATTCTGATGACAAAAATCTAGCTAAAGATCGGAATTCACTTACGTCCTTCTGGTCAGAACTTAAAGACCTGGTTAAAGAAGCGAAATTGGTGATGAGGATCCCATCTTTTCAGATAATAGTGGCTCAGGGCGTGTCCGGGTCATTCCCGTGGTCAGCTCTTTCATTTACTGCAATGTGGTTGGAACTCATTGGCTTCACTCACAAGACAACAGCATTCCTCGTGACAATCTTCATTATCGCTGGTTCTCTTGGTGGTCTTTTTGGAGGATATATGGGGGATATTCTCGCCAAACGCTTGCCCAACGCAGGCAGAATAATCTTGTCGCAGATAAGTTCTGGTTCAGCGATTCCTTTAGCTGCGGTTTTGCTCCTAGCATTGCCTGATGACCCTTCCACAGCGTTCATGCATGGTCTGGTTCTGTTTATCATGGGTCTGATCATATCCTGGAATGCCCCAGCTACGAACAAGTAAGTGTAGCAAGTAGATTCTATTACCTCTTCTTGCAGGAACTTGCTTTTTCTATACATTGCTTGTCCATATAGACTATGTTTTCAATGGTGCTTCCCCTTATAGCGCTGTGCTTCTGCAATTCTGCGTGCCAAATTAGCAGCTTTAGATTCTAAAATTCTTCTCCAGTTGATTTCTTGCAAATATAAACGCAGCGCACAGTCCAATATTTGCAGAGATAGTCCCTGAGAAATCCAGAACAAGCATCTATGCACTGGATCGCTCTTTTGAGTCCGTCATAGCATCATTCGCTACCCCACTGGTCGGGATTATGGCTCGGCATGTGTATGGGTATAAGCAACTTCCTAAGGGATCTTCCGGCTCTGTAGAGATAGAAACAGATAGGGAAAACGCTGCATCGCTTGCAAAAGCCCTTTACACAGCCATCGGAATCCCAATGACAATCTGTTGCTTCATTTACTCTTTCCTCTACTGCACGTACCCAAGAGATAGAGACCGTGCAAGAATGACTGCGCTGATTGAATCAGAAATGCAGCAGATGGAGGTCAATAGCCCTCACTCAGAAGAAAATCTGGACAACCTTGATATGGTAAAGTCGAACATTGGTTATGAGAAGGATAGGAGTGTGATCGACATCGATGACGGAATGGAGGAAACTATTGACTTGGATGATAATGACGAAAAGTCCTTGCTTTCAAGGCAGCTAACCTTTGCGGACATTGAAGAATAATGAAAACCAGCAATTCCTGGCTCTTCTAGGGATCATCAAATCAACCAACTTTAGAGCACTCGTCTCTGTAAAAAGCTTTTCATATGGTGGGCATTTCCGGGATGTGATCTTGACACTACTTCAAGAAACGATTAATGTACGTGACTATTCTTTTCCACTTCATTATTGTGTCATCTCCAAGTCAATGGATTTCAGGCTGTTTATCCTACAGATATTGAGTGCACAAATTGACTTGAACAGCGAGTCCGGTTTATTTTGGATCTTTGTGTATGGAGTTTCGGTTTGTTCTGTCAATGTTGTTGCAATTGAATAACATTGCTCTGTATCTGCTCTATGGGTGATCGGTTCCTATCTTGAAATTGGGAACCAGATCAGATAGGGTCGGTTCCCAATCCGTGGAACCGGCAACTGACCTTGTCCACCTAGAAAGCAGCGGTGTTCTTCAATGCTACAGCCATCCTCCACCCCACCCCATCTCTAGCATCATCGCAGTCTCCCCACCTTTAAGACAAGGCTGCCAACTCCCTCCAGGCCATGGGTAGCCCGCGACCTTAGAACAAGGTCACGACCTCTTCGTGACCACGGATGACCTCGATCGAGGTCTACTGTAACCAAGCGTGTTTGTTATCTCCAAAACACCATCTCTCTCGTCTTTTAGGTAATTAGTGTGTTCAAAAGTACAACATTTCCACAGTAAGAATTGGTAAAGAGTTCTTTAGCATTCATTACCAAGATTCGAAAAAATTAGGAAGTGTCGCAAAATTAGTCATCATTTGTCCACTTTTCCTTTCCTTATAATGACAAATTTCTTCTCTGGACTCACTTTCACCGGATCGAGTGGAACGTAACTTCTGATGCTGTGGATCTCTGTGCATCTCATCTATGAATCTCTCAAGATCATTGGTTGTGACCCGTTGGACTAAGTGATTTTGGGTTTAAGGCAATGGTGGGTAAAAAATGAACCGTGGTCGGGAAAATCCTTTTCAATGTATCCACAAATGATTGAAGACGCATCGCCCAACCTCTCCAAAGAATAAGTTGCGGACACCATTCAATTGGTGTTTACCACTTCAAGCTCTTACTTCATTCTTTCTTCATTTTTTTTACCCTCGTGTTTTCTCTTCTCTTCCCCCATTTTTTCAAAATTTTTGTGCCCATTTTTGAAAAATGTATGCCCACCGGAAACTGAACTTTTGTACATCTTTTAGATTACGTGGCCAACCATTACGTTGGTGTGAAAATTTGTGTCATGCACAATGTTTAGTCTTTGCTGCAATCGAGACATTCACCTTTGTTTGCACATTCCAAAGGGCAAATTGTTTGGTTTTACAAGTAGCAGGGAAAATGAAGGGGAAAGGAAATAAAGGAAGCCGAAGGTAAATAATTGAATGTGTTGTAAAATATTGCGTTGCAAGAATATAATAGAGAGAATAGAGAGAGATTAAGTAGAGAAAGTAGATAAACACCAAAGATGATTGAGAAAGTCAGAGGAGAAATTTTATTTTCACCGTTCTGTTTTTCTGTTCTAATTTCATCTTACAATGACCAAAACTAAGCTCCTATTTATAAGAAAACAAGGATGCATATATCATTTATGTCAATGTATTCAATATATACATTGAATAGGGAGATGACCATTCATTGGAGATTGTAGGTTACAAATGTACCATAATAGGTACATTGAATATTCATTCATGTACGTAGGTTACGAATGTGCCATAATAGGTACATTGAATATAATGAATATTCATTCATGCATTTCATAACACTCCCCCTTGAATAATCATTGTATTCATGAATGTGCATTGAATGATACTGCCTCATTAAAAATCTTAAGCCGGAAAAACCTAGTGGGACAAAAACCGGACAAAAGGGAAAAAGAGTACAGAGCACAAATTTTATGATATGCATTAATTGCCTCATTAAAAACCTTAAGCCGGAAAAACCCAATGGGACAAAAACCGGACAAAAGGGAAAAAGAGTGCAATGCATAGTTCACAATATCTCCCCCTTAATTTGAGCTATATAGCCACTGCTGGGGCTAGTCAATCTTGCATCTTATAAACTCGCCGCATACCAATGCCATATACTAATTTCTCAAAAGTTGACGTTGGCAATGATTTGGTAAAAAGATCTGCAAGATTATTTATGGATTGAATCTGCTTAACATCAATTTGTCGACTTTCTTGGAGTTCGTGAGTATAGAAAAATTTTGGCGAGATATGCTTGGTCCTATCACCTTTGATATATCCTCCCCTAACTTGTGCAACACAAGCAGCATCATTATCTTCATAAATTATAGTGGGAGAATTTGTAACCGGTGTTAAACAACAAGAATTGTGAATATGTGTTATAACGGATCTTAACCAAACACACTCTCTTCCAGCTTCATATAAAGCAATAATCTCAGAGTGGTTAGAAGATGTAGCTACTAGCGATTGCTTCGTAGAACGCCAAGAAATGGCGGTGCCGTTAAAACAAAATAAATAACCGGTTTGAGAGCGAGCTTTATGTGGATCTGATCTATATCCAGCATCAGCATATCCAACTAAACCAGAGGTAGTGGAATCCTTGGAATAATATAATCCCAAATCTATGGTTCCTCGGAGATAACGAAAAATATGTTTAATTCCATTCTAGTGTCTCCGAGTTGGCTCAGAACTAAAACGTGCCAATAAATTTACCGCAAAAGCGATATCTGGTCTCGTACATTGTGCCAAGTACATCAAAACCCCAATTGCATTGAGATATGGTACTTCAGGACCAAGTATCTCTTCATCAGATTCTCTAGGACGAAACGGATCCTTTTGAGGATCTAGAGACCTTACAACCATAGGGGTGCTCAATGGGTGAGCCCTGTCCATGTTGAAGCGTTTAAGTAATCTTTCAATGTATGCTGATTGATGGACGATTGTTCCATTTGCTTTATGCTCAAGCTCTAGACCAAGACAAAGTTTGGTTTTACCCAAATCTTTAACTTCAAATTCCTTTTTCAAATACTCAGCAGTTTTAGCTAACTCTTCTGGAGTTCCAATTAAATTTATATCGTCGACATAAACTGCTACAATAGCAAATCCGGTTTCTGATTTCTTAATAAACACGCATGGGCAAATAGGATCATTTTTGTACCTTTCCTTAATTAGGTACTCACTTAGGCGTTGATACCACATGCGACCGGATTGCTTTAACCCGTATAAAGATCTTTGCAATTTTATTGAGAATAAGTTGCGGGGAGTGCATGCATCAGGCATTTTGAATCCCTCGGGAATTTTTATATAAATATCCGAGTCTAATGAGCCATATAGATATGCCGTCACAACGTCCATAAGACGCATTTCCAATCTTTCAGAGAGTACTAGGCTAATGAGAAAACGAAATGTAATCATATCCATCACAGGTGAATATGTCTCATCATAATCAATCCCAGGTCTCTGGGAGAATCCTTGGGCAACGAGTCGTGCTTTATACTTCACAATCTCATTTTTCTCATTTCGTTTCCGGACAAATACCCATTTATATCCAACGGGCTTTACATTATCGGGAATGCGAGTTATGGGTCCAAAAACCTCTCGTTTGGCTAAGGAAGCTAATTCAGCCTTAATTGCTTCCTCCCATTTAAACCAATCTTGCCTTTGACGGCATTCAATAATAGATTGTGGCTCACAATCATCATCCATAATTTTATGAGCAACTGAGAATGCAAAAGCATCATCAATAATGATTTCATTCCGATCCCAAATTTCATTACAATATGTAATGGAATTCTCAGTATTTCCAGGGTTGGTGATCTTTTCATGGGTTTGTGCCTCTTCAGGGGCAATAAACTCTTTGGGAGCAAGCACAACACTAGGCTCTTCTGGAGCAGATTCCTGATTCTTTCCCCTTCGTTTTCGAGGAACAGTGTCTTTTGATCCTATCGGTCTACCGCGTTTCTGTGGGGGATTTTGATCCATTTTAGCTTGTTCTTCGGGAACAGCTATCCTAGCTGGAGCATTTGCAGCTGGAATATGAGACTTCGTTACCTTAGTAGCATCATTAAATGCGTCAGGAAGTCTATTGGCTATAGCCTGTAAATGGATTATACGCTGCATCTCGTTTTCACACTCAGGAGTTCTTGGGTCTAATTGAGATAAATTTTTTTCATTCCAGGAGAAAACCTTAACTGGGTTTTGCTTTGCAGCCATGTCAATTTTAGGTGTCCCAATTGATGGAAACATAGTCTCATTGAAATGACAATCTGCAAATCTGGCAGTAAAAAGATCACCAGTAGTTGGTTCCAAGAACCTAATGATGGACGGTGAAGTAAACCCAACATAAATGCCCAAACGGCGTTGGGGACCCATTTTCGTTCGTTTTGGTGGTGCTATAGGCACATGTACTGCACAACCAAAGGTGCATAAATGTGAAATATCAGGTTCATAACCAAGAACCATTTGAAGGGGAGATTGTAAGAGACTAGCAGTGGGGCGCAATCTTGTTGTGCTGCCGCATGCAAAACTGCATGACCCATGCCGTATCGTTGAGATTTGTTCTCAATAATAGAGTGCGGGCAATGATTTGGATATGTTTAATCAAGGATTCTGCCAATCCATTTTGAGTATGAACATATGCGACTGGGTGCTCAATCTCAATTCCGAGTGAAGCACAATATGTATCAAAACTCTTTGATGTAAATTCACCAGCATTATCCATCCTTATGCTTTTAATTGGATAATCAGGGAATTGTGCCCGGAGCTTTATAATCTGCGCAAGTAAACGTGCAAAGGTGACATTGCGCGTAGATAATAGACAAACATGGGACTATCTACAGGATGCGTCCACTAATACCATAAAATATCGAAATGGTCCACTTGGTGGTTGTATTGGTCCACAAATATCACCCTGAATTCTTTGCAGGAATAAAGGAGATTCAAGATCAACCTTTGTTATAGAAGGTTTGATAATAAGTTTTCCTTGTGAACAAGCTTCACAAATGTAATCTTTGGACAACAATACCTTTGTATCCTTTAAAGGGTGCCCTTTTGTATTTTGGATTATTCTACGCATCATTGAAGCGCTAGGGTGACCAAGGCGATCATGCCATAATCCAAACTGATCAGGGCTTACCAATCTCTAGGATATGGTGGCATAGGCTTCAACGGCTTTAATCATGACACAATATAAACCTATAGAAGAAGCTTCTAGCTTCTCATGGATGGTCTTCAGGCCCATCTTATAAGAGGTAATGCCAATATATTCTTTATTTTGCTCATAAATAGTCTCAAGATGGTACCCATTACGGCGTATATCTTTAAAGCTAAGCAGATTCCTTTTTGATCTACTGCTTAGAAACGCATCCTCAATATGCAGGATGGTGCCTTTTGGCAAAACAATTGTGGCATTCCCGAAACCATCAATAATCGGAACAGGACCTGATATTGTATGGACATGTGTCTTACGTAATGTCATACTCGAGAAAAAGTGTTTACTACGAAATATGGAATGTGTTGATGCACTATCAAGTAAACAAACATCTTCCTTTTTCTCAGTATTGTCCATTTGCATTTACGTTGACAACTTCAGGTGTCAAGTATCATAAACTTTTCATATTAGTTATAGGGTCAAATAAAATTTCAAAATAATAAATATCATATCAAGTTCATAAGCATTTCATTCATAACCATATTAAAGAACAATAAAAGGTAATACATTTAAAGAAAAGCAACTAGAAAAGAAATTATTAGAATGATAAAATTCGAAGTCTAAGTTGTCATCCACTAGTCTGATGCTTTATCAAAGTAATCAGAGATCCTCAAAGAAATCAGAGACATCCAAGGATGCATTTGCTACTTCAGGAGCAAGAGGAGTCCCATCAACAGAGATATTGTTGGCCTCAACAGTGGTTATGGCAGTAGGATTAATTTCAATGGCGTGAGATTCACCACGCTTGCCCGTATTTTTTAAAGATGCCTGGTATAGATCAACAAAGTGCTTTGGCGTACGACAAGTACGCGACCAATGCCCAGTCATGCCACAGCGATGGCAAATACTTTCATTAGTCACCTTCTTTTGCTTCTTTTCATTGTTATGATTCAAGCCAAAGTTAGATTTCCTAGGGCGATTAAATTTCTTGCCACCCCTTCGAGGATTATGCTTTTGCCTGCGCTTATAGCCCCTTAAAATGGCTAGTATTTTTCTCAAAGTTAGCATGTGCTTCAGGCAATGCTTTTGACCCAGCGGGTCTAAGATCATGATTTTTGAGCAGCAATTCATTAGTTTGCTCAGCAGTGAGGAGCACAGAAATTAAATCAGAGTATGTGGCAAATTGACGCTGCCGGTATTGCTGTTGCAATACAATATTCGAAGTATGGAAGGTAGAGAAAGTTTTCTCTAACAGTTCCGCATCAGTGAGTTTGATACCGCATAACTCAAGCCGAGAAACAATATCAAATAAAGCGGAGTTATAATCAGACACTGATTTGAAATCTTGCAGTCTGAGATTTTGCCAGTCATACTGTGCTTGAGGGAGGATAACAGTCTTGGTATGATCATACCTATCCTTCAACCTCTTCCATAGGGTCTGAGGATCTCGAACGGATAAATATTGAGTCTGCAGGCTCTCATGCAAATGACGACGAATAAAAATCAGTGCATTTGCTTTATCTTTTGCACTTGAGGTTCCGTCTTCTGTAATTGCATTTGCAAGATCTTGCCCTTGGAGGTGCATTTCCATGTCAAGGCACCGGGATAGATAATTATTTCCACTCACTTCGAGGATGTGGAATTTGGGCTTTTCAATATTTGCCATAATTCTTGCAAAACAAATGAATCCTTAAATTAATTAGAAGGATTTCCAAATATCCACCGCCACTTCGGGAGCAGAAGGATACTTTTAGATTGGAAATTGGCTTCAGGCCAAGAAAAAGAAAAATGAAGAATTGATAGGAGAAGATGAAGTATAAGTTGATTAATGAAACAAAGAGAACACTTACCTTGCAAAAATTATTTACTCAATTGATAGATCTTCGTGCTGATAACGTGTTGTAAAATATTGCGTTGCAAGAATATAATAGAGAGAATAGAGAGAGATTAAGTAGAGAAAGTAGATAAACACCAAAGATGATTGAGAAAGTTAGAGGAGAAATTTTATTTTCACCGTTCTGTTTTTCTGTTCTAATTTCATCTTACAATGACCAAAACTAAGCTCCTATTTATAAGAAAACAAGGATGCATATATCATTTATGTCAATGTATTCAATATATACATTGAATAGGGAGATGACCATTCATTGGAGATTGTAGGTTACAAATGTACCATAATAGGTACATTGAATATTCATTCATGTACGTAGGTTACGAATGTGCCATAATAGGTACATTGAATATAATGAATATTCATTCATGCATTTCATAACAGAATGGAAATTATTATTACGAATTTTTATTAAGTCCATTATTGGTGTTAATAATAAGTTACGCATTTACTGCGGGACAATTGACGTGTGAAAAAATTCAATTGTAATTAACTCCAAATGTATGTGCCACTCATCCGATAATGAATGTGTAAGGAATTTTCTGCACAAGCGGCAGACTCAATAAAAGCTTTTTTATCATTCGGATATGCATGGATGGTAAATGATTACAAGGGTAATGAAGTTAGTAAATTTATGTCATGCCCCGCGCCCTAAACAAGTCGGGCCTCAGGCACGCAACAACCGCCATGGTCATTTAAATGCGACATCTAGGAGGCGCCGCCGACCCATCGTGTTATCTAAAGAATAAGCATATGTGGAAGTGTAAACAACATCACCCAATCAACAACATAGAAGGGATAGTAAAGAAAACACATAAGCAAAACACACTTGAGATATATATATACTTTATAGGCAAAACACACTTTATTTTGACTCTCGTTCTTCTTATTCTTATTGTGTGGAAATAATGACACACACGCATATATATATATATATACATATATATATATATATATATATATATATGCACGTTAACAATAAGACGTTAGCAACTACGGGCCTTTTTCCAATTCAATCAAAAGGATCGGGGTTAGACCTATCTCCTCTATCTATGAGGGCCTCCTAAAAAAGAACATGACTTCCTCATGCTTGGGTATGCTATGGCTCCTCTACAAGGTCGTAGTCCGGATCTGACTCCATATCACTAACGAGACCATCAGGGACAATCGACGCTGAAGAGTCCTGTGAAATTGCGCCTGGCGCACTTGGTGGTTCGTCAAAGCCTCGGAGAGGTCCCTCATGCTCTTCCCCGAACCACACATACCACGCTTTAAACCGATGAAGGACCAAATTAGGAAGCCCGTCGTCAACCCAAACGGTGGTTGTTACTCCTTGTATGTTGTGTTCGTCCCCGGTGCAACATACTCAACTATCTTAACATCTTGGTTGACCGGTACCCCAAAACGTACTATCCAGGTATCCATACTAAGGACCTGAAAAAGTTCAAGCCACAACAGATGAGTAAAACTCAATAAGTGGAACCGCTAAATCTCAAGTAGGATGAAACCTCGTCTTGGAAACATGCCATACACAATCCAATAGTTGCACGTGAATTCTTATCTCCCGACTGCACATAATATTCACACAAATAATCACACGTGAAGCCTTGCTTCTAAATGGCATGGAATGATCACACACAATAATCAAGAACACTTCATACCACATAATTCATGCATAATGCATCCAAGCATGTTCCAATTATTACGACCGTTCATGGCCATGACCAACACTGGCGTTGGTGGTCATTCGGCGTAACTGTGCATTATCCCGCCCCATCGGGCACGGCATCATCTCGACTTCACTCAAAGTTGGCATTCAATTTGGAGCATCGTTCCAACCTTCATCGCGAACGGCAACCGAAATATATTGGGCATTTGAAATCTATCTAGCATCGTCCCTCGCAATCATACGAGTACGGAATCATTAATGTGATCAAGCAAACATATCAATCACTCAAGCTAATTATTATCTTCCACTTAGGCCGATGCAAGAGTGTTACATGCTGACGCACTTAGAACATTTGAATTTTGCATACATAAAAATGTACTAGAGTAATCACACGTGAAAGAAAATAGTGCATCTTTGAAATTGGGTAAATCTGGGTGGCTTGTACAGTAACCGAAATCCCTTTAAAATAAATAGTAAATGAATTCCAAAAATTATAAATTTTGGATATGTCATAGAAAACACCTTGGTAAACATTTTTTATGAGAACACAAAACCCAGTTCAATCTGTAATCATGTCTTTGTGTCACTCAAAATCAGACCAAAATTAGCTCGTTCAAACATACTACTCGGTCCTCAAAATACATCTTTTTCAATACTCAAATCACCTTAAAAAGTTTCGAAATTTTTATATGTCATAGACAAAAAAGTCCTTAATAACTTTCTTAAGGAAGATTGTTGAAAATATATATGGAAAAATTTATAAAAATTCGGAAAGACAAGAAGGCCAGAGAAACAACGTTTCTAGGCAGTTTAAACACAGTTTAAAGATGGGCTTTCGTGCGACCCAAATGACCTCCAAAAATTCTAGATTTAAAATATGTTAAAATTAAAGATGTGAAGAACAACTTTTATGAAGGACACAACTTCAGATTCGGTTCACAAAAGTCTCTACAAGAATAGTAAACCGAAGAGGTATAGTAACAACAAATCCGGGTTTTAAACCAAACTTCAAATATTCAAATTCTAGTTGATATCCACCAATTTTCAACCCACAAAACTCACTTCAAAAGGTCTAAACCAACGTGCAACAGCCACTTGAACATCCACAAACACACATGAAGGAACAAGCTCAAACAAAACTAACCTAGGATCGATATGCATAGAATAGTGGTCTAGCCAAGGTTTAGAGGAACTACTTACTAAACCGTTCAAACTACAAGCGTCAACACGACACGGATGACGCAACGATGAGTGGTGAGCAGCTTGGCATGACGTGGCACGGTGGTGACGGTGAGGACATCAGCTTGGTGGCAAGCGATGGGTGGTGAGGGGCAAGCGGCGGGCGATGAGGGGCAAGTGGCGAGCGGTGTGGACGGCGGTGAGGCGGCAAGCGGCAGTGGTGATGGTCAGCGGTGAGGGTGGTGGCATGAGAGAGGGAGAGAAGGGAGGGAGAGAAATAGAGAAATGAGAGTGAGGAATGAGAGAAATGAGATACTTATCCTTTTAGGTGGTCTTGCAAGAAGAGAGAAAAGCAAATAATTCACCTGCATTCATGGCTCTAAGCTTAAGCTAGCCTAGCCTTTCCATGATTTGCTTCTAGCCAAGCAAACTTATGTACAAGAAGTCAATTAGAAAATATTTACATCTAATCTCATTAATGCAAGACAAGAGCACAAGCTAGAAGTTTAGGGGAAATCAATTCTAGAAGCTAATCAAGTGAGCCCTCTTCTCCTTCTTCCCCAAAAGTGGTGCCCAAGCTACTAGGATAAGACTAAACATTTGTCTTATCTCAATCAAGGCTTCTAGAAGTTGCATTTAAATGAAAACTATAGGTTAATCAATCATAGAGTACCAATCAAGCACATTGTAGCAATATTCTAAAAGTCAATCAAGGTCCAATGTGGCAAGATAGCTTTACCTTATTGATTGGCGCCTAAACGAGACTGAATAAATCCAATGATGTGTAATTAACTAGTGTCGGATTGAGAATGTCACAACTCTTCTCCCCTTAACGAAATTTCGTCCTCAAAATTTGTAGAATTACTTAATTCCTCAAATAGATGGGGGTGTTGGCGCTTCATCGTCTCTTCACTTTCCCAGGTCGCTCCCTCTATTCCATGATGTTGCTATATAACCTTGACTAAGGGAATGACCTTAATGCGTA
Source organism: Syzygium aqueum (assembly GCA_031216185.1). Classification (NCBI taxonomy): domain Eukaryota; kingdom Viridiplantae; phylum Streptophyta; class Magnoliopsida; order Myrtales; family Myrtaceae; genus Syzygium; species Syzygium aqueum. The sequence continues at coordinate 39,938,763 of CM062238.1, read as the reverse complement.
GCACTTGCTCCTTTCTATCCGTAATCTGCATTGGCTTTTCCACCTACGACACTATGTCGTCTATATCGATCTCTTTAAAACTAATCATGTGTGCTGGATTGGGCTCATATTTCCTCAACATGGACACGTGAAACACATTGTGAATCCGAGCAAGTCTAGGCGGTAATACTAGTCGATAGAACAACAGGCCTATTCATTCCAAAATCTCGAACTATTCAACGTACCTGGGGCTCAGTTTTCTTTTCTTGCCAAAGTGTAACGTTCCTTTCATAGGTGAAACCTTAAGAAAGACGTGATCACCTACTTGAAATTCTAATGGTCTACGCTGTTTATCTACATAACTTTTTTGACGGCACTGGGCAGTCTTAAGTCTTTCTATGATAATCTTAATGACATCCACTGATTGTTGGACTAGCTTTGGGCCAGTGATCCTTCTTTCTCCAACTCATCCCAACAGATTGGAGTTCTGCAGGCACAATCATACAATGCCTCAAACGATGCCATTCCGATACTTTGTTAATAGCTATTGTTGTAGGCAAACTTGACAAGATATAGTTGCTCTTCTCATCCTCCTTTAAAATCCAAAACACAAACTCAAAACATATCCTCGAGTGTCTAAATGGTCCTTTCGGATTGACCATCGGTCTGCGGGTGATAGACTGTGCTATACTGAAGTTTTGTTCTCATGGTAGTTTGAAAACTTTTTCAAAACGCTGCTATAAACTTGGGATCTCGATCCGAAGTGATTGTCATCGGCACTCTATGGAAATTAATTATATGCCGCACATACAGTTTAGCATATCTATCCATTGCAAAATCCTTTTGCACAGTGATAAAATGTGCTGATTTAGTCAGTCTGTCGACTACGACCCAAATAGAATTATTACCTCGTTGGCTCCTCGGTAATCCCATCATAAAGTCCATCGTGATGTGCCTCCACTTCCATTTTGGAATCTCTAGTGATTGCAGAAGTCGACCTGGCTTGCAGTGTTGTGCTTTCACTTATTGGCATGTCAAGCATTTGACTACATGCTTAGCGACATTTGTCTTCATGCCATTTCACCAATGATATTGCTGAATGTTCTGATACATCTTTGTGCTACTTGGATGTATGTTGTAGTTGCTTCTGTGAGCTTCTGACAGAATTTCTTCCTTGAGTTTTGCATTATCGGGCACGTACAACCATCCTCGGAATTTTAGTATTCCATCATCTACCACTTGGAAATTTGGTTTCCTCTTTTCCGTGCTTTCTTGTAGAATCCTTTGGATTGATAGATCCGTCGGTTGCAGTGCCTTAATCTTTGTTTGCACTTCCGATTCAATTCTAAGGGTAGCCAGAAGACTAGAAAGATGGTTTACCTCGAATTTGAAATCCGAATCTCGTACACCTTCGAGAAGAATCTATTCTTGAACCATCAATTGCGCAATGATTGACTTCTAACCGATCGCATTTGCTACCTTGTTGGCTATTCCTGGATGATAAAAAATGTCGCAGTCATTGTCCTTGAGAAGTTCCATCCAATGTCGTTACCTTATGTTTAGCTCCTTTTGCAAAAATAGATACTTCAGACTTTGGTGGTCTGTGTAGATCGTGAACCTTTTTCCACACAAGTAATACCTCCAAATCTTCATAGAGAAGATAGTCGTTGACAACTCTAAGTCGTGAGCCAAATAGTTTAGCTCATGGGGTCTCAGTTGTCTAGATGCATAGGCCACCACTCTTCCATGTTGTATTAGGACGCAGCCCAGTCCCTTATGAAAAGCGTCACTGTAGATCTCATAACCTATGGGACTGAACGGTATTGTCAAAACCGGGGCAGTGGTTAATTTCTGCTTGAGTTCATCAAAACTCCTTTCACATTTATCCATCTATTCGAACCTTACTTCCTTTTACAATAGTCACGTCAGAGGCATAGCTATTCCGGAGAATCTATCCACGAATCGCCGATAATAGCCAGCCAGGCCTAGGAAGCTTTGAATTTCCATCACTGTTGTTGGCCTTGGCCAATTCATGACTGCTTCTATCTTCGTTGGGTTCATTGTAATTCCTTCGCTAGATATTACGTGACCAAGAAAAGCTACACGAGCCAAAACTTGCACTTACTAAACTTGGCATAAAGTGTGTGTTCTCGGAGGGTTAACAGAATCATCATCAAATGTTGTTCATGCTCCACTGGACTTTTCAATTACACCAATATGTCATTGATGAACACTATAACGAACTGATCCAAGTATGCCTTGAATACTTTATTCATTAAATCCACGAAAGCAGCTGGGGCATTGGTTAAACTAAACGGCATCACCGTAAACTCGTAGTGACTGTATCGAGTCCAGAATACCGTCTTTGGAATGTCCTCATTCTTGATTCTCAATTGGGCGTATCCCGTCCTCAAGTCTATTTTGGAGAATATCGATGCTCCTTGAAGTTGATCAAACAAGTCGTTGATCCTCAATAGTTGATACTTGTTTTTGATCGTCACTTGGTTGAGTTATCGGTAGTCGATGCATAGGCGCAACGATCCATCTTTCTTTTTCACGAGCAAGACCGGCGCTCTCCAAGAGGATACACTTGGGCGAATAAACCCTTTATCAAGCAATTTTTACATCTGCACTTTCAATTCCTTCAGTTCTAACAGTGCCATTTTGCAGGGGCCTTGGAAATAGGCTTTGTTCCATAAGCTAGCTTAATCACAAACTCTATCTTTCTTTCTAGAGGCAATCCTAGCAATTCCTTTGGAAAGATGTCGGCAAAATCTTGCACCACGGTGATGTCTTCCATCTTCAGTTCTTCAATGGACATGTTAACCACTATTGCCAAATAACTTTGGCAACCTTCCTCCAGCGGTTGAGCTACTTCAAGTGATGAAATCAAAGGTATCGAAAGTCCTCCCCTGTTTCCTACGAACTCGTAGCTAGGACTGTCAAATAGGTTGAACTGAATTACCTTACTATAACAGTCCACCATAGCTTGTTGCTTTTCGAGCCAATCCATTCCAATAATGATGTTAAAGTCATACAAAGCCAAAATAGCTAAATCTACGGTGTTCCTTTCGTCCACTTATAACTATCTCACACATTTGACAACCTAACATAGACAACACCTTATCCTTCATCGGGGTGGAGATACTAAGAATCGTTCCCATTGGTTTTAGTTCCAACCCAGCTAATCTAACGAACTATTCAGTTATAAACGAATGCGTGGCTCCCGTATCAAGGAGTGTGTAAGCAGTTTGTTCATGTAAGGAGACCGTACTTGTAATCACGGCCTGAGAGTCCATTGTTTCCTCTCTGGTTACAACATACACTCTTCCTTGTGTTGGGGGTCAATTGGGGTTGCTCAACGGTGTTGTTCCGGCTTGCTGTTCCACGTGCAACTGTTGAGGTCGCATCCCTATTGATTGGTGTGGGCAGTATCTCACCCGATGGCCTTGCTGGCCACACCAAAAACATGCTTCAGTTCTAGTGGGGCATGGGCCTGTCTCGTGTTACTTCCTACAAAATTGGCATAAGTCGTTTGGGGAGTACTCTGGCTTTTCGATGACATTCTTCTTGTTGGGAGGGATGAAGTGTCTCCCTCCAATCATCGGCCTCTTCCCAAAACGATGATTGTCCCGCGATCCAGACACTGCTACCTTTTTCGCCAAATCTCTCTTGATAAGTTGGGCCTGCTTGTACAGCTGGTTGTAGTCCTTCAGGTTCAAGGGCACCAACTAACTTCGGAGCTCCGGCTTTAGAACATCCCGGAACCTCCTTGCTCTGTTCACTAGATCTTCCACCATTCTAGGTGCGTATTTTGACAAGTCCGCAAACTTGGCTTCACACTGATCGATTGTCAGATGATTTTGACAAAGTCGCAGGAATTTTGCCATCTTCTGCTCTCGTGCGCACTCAAAAAAATATTTTCCGTTAAAGGCTTCAACAAAGGCATCCCAAGTTGGGACTGTGTTTTTGGGAAAAATTCTTCCTTGGGTGGCCTCCCACCAATTGCTAAAGTTACCCTATAGTTAGTAACAGCCAACGTCACCTTGTCTTTCTTTGAGCACCTCAACGGTACGAAAGCATTCTCCAGCTCCTTAACCCACAAGGTCGCTTCCTCAGGATCACCATCCCAGCAAACTTTGATGGCTTCAGTTTTAGGAACTACTCAACCGGCCTGGGTATCTGTCACTCATCATTCCCGTTTCCAGCTAACGGGGCATCATTGTGAGCGGTAGCAACAACAACAGCAACAGTAGCTTGATTCTGCGGCTGCTGTCCCATTAGATTTCCCATGATTTCTAGAGCTTGCAGAAGCCTACCCCATCGACAATCCTCTTGTGCCCTTCCTCCGGCACCTGCTTGGCCTCGGCCTACCCTTGCTCTAGGGACTCTTGGGTCTGGGTTACTCGTCTTATGGGGTTCTAGGGGAAAGTTCGATCAACAATCCCAACAAAAGGTCAGGATTTCATAAAATCTATTCAAGAAAACAATCAACATTCACAAACATGGGACATTTTCATAACTAACCATCCCAAAACCCTAATACACATTATCACTCCAAGTAATAATCATACTCTAATACTAAATAGATGGTGATGCCATGCCCCATGCCCCATCCATCGAGCCCCGGGCGCGCAACACCCCTCTTCCATAGGTAATTTAATTGCGACATCTCAGGAGGCGCCACTGACCTATTGCGTTATCTAACGAATAAGCACACACGGAAGCATAAACAACATCATCCAATCAACAACATAGAAGGGATAGCAAAGAAAACACATAGGCAAAACACACTTGATATATATATATATATATATATATATGCATCTTAACAATTGGACGTTAACAAAATACAAACCCGCCATTACGAGCCTATTTTCGATTCAATCAAAAGGGTTGGGGTTAGATCTATCTCCTCTATCTCCAAGGGCCTCCTAAAAAAGAACACGACTTCCTCATGCTCGGGTATGCTATGGTTCCTCTACAGAGTCGTAGTTCGAATTCGACTCCGGATCACTAACAAGACCATTAGGGACATTCAATGCCGAAGAGTCCTACGAAATTACGCTTGGCGGACCTGGTGGTCCGTCAAAGCCTCGGAGAGGTCCCCAACGCTCTTCCTCGAACCACACATACCATGCTTTAAACCGATGAGGGACAAAGTTAGGAAGCTCGGAAACTCCACGTCAACCCAAATGGTGGTCGTGTACTCCTCGTATGTTGTGTCTATTCCCGATGTAACATACTCAACTATCTCTATATCTTAGTCGATCGGGATCCCAAAATGCACTATCCAAGTATCCATACTAAGGACCTGAAAAGTTTAAGCCACAATACATGAGTAAAACTCAATAAGTGGAACCGCTAAACCTCGAGCAGGATGAAACCTCACCTTGGAAACATGCCAAACACAATCCAATAGTCACATGTAAATTCTTACCTCCCAACTGCACATAATATTCACACGAATAATCACATGTGAAGCCTTGCTTCTAAATGGCATGTGACGATCACACACAACAATCAAGAGCACTTCATACCACATAAATCATGCACAATGCATCCAAGCGTATTCTGATTCTTATGACCGCTCAGGGCCACGACCAATATTGGCATCGGTGATCATCTGGCGTAACCGGGCATCGTCCTGCCCCATCGGGCACGGCATCATCTCGACCTCACTTGAAGATGGCATTCAATTAAGAGCATCATTTCGACCTCCATCACGAACGGCAACCAAAATCCATTGGGCATCGTCCCTCGTAATCATACGAGTACGGAACCATTAATGTGATCAAGCAAGCATATCGATCACTCAAGCTAATTATTATCTTCCATTTAGGCCAATGCATGAGTGTTTCATGCTCACACACTTAGAAAATCTAAATTCCGCATACATAAAAATGTACTAGAGTAATCACATGTGAAAGAAAATAGTACATCTTTGAAATTGGGTAAATCTAGGTAGCTTGCACAATAACCGAAATCCCTTCAAAATAAATAGTAAATGAATTCCAAAAATTCTAGATTTTGGATATGTCATAGAAAACACCTTGGTAAACATTTCTTGTAAGAACATGAAACCCAGTTCAATCTATAATCTTGTCTTTGTGTCACTCAAAGTCATACCAAAATCAGCTCGTTTGAATAGACTACTCGGTCCTCAATATACATCTCTTTCAGTACCCAAATTACCTTAAAAAGCCTCAAAATTTTTGTATGTCATAGAAAGAAAATTCCTTAACAACTTTTGTGAAGGAAGTTTGTTGAAAATAGGTCTAGAAAACTTCATAAAAATTCGGAAATACAAGAAGATTAGAGGAACAGTGTTTATGGGCAGTTTAAACATGGTTTGGAGATGGGCTTTCGTACGACCCAAATGACCTCAAAAAATTTCGGATTTAAAATATGTTAAATTTCAAGATGTGAAGAATAACTTTTGTGAAGAACACAACTTCAGATTTGGCTCACAAGAGTCTCTACAAAAATAGTAAACCGATGAGGTACAGTAATAACAAATCTGGGTTTCAAACCAAACTTCAAAGATTCAAACTCTAGTTGATACCCACCATTCTTCAACCCACGAAACTCATTTCAAAAGGTCCAAACCAAAGTGCAATAACCACTTGAACATCCACAAACATATATGAGGGAACAAGCTCAAACAAAACTAACCTAGGGCCGATATGCATAGAATAGTGCCCTAGCCAAGGTTTAGAGGTGTCACTTACTACACCATTCAAACTTTGAGCATCAACACGGCACGGATGACACGACGGCAAGTGGTGAGCGGCTCGTCACGGAGTAGCACGGTGGTGACGGTGACGATGGTGGCTTAGCGGTGAGTGGCAAGTGGCGTGGACGGCGGCAAGCAGTGGTGCTAATGGTTGGCGATGAGGGTGGTGGTGTGAGAGAGGGAGAGAAGGGAGGGAGAGAAATAGAGAAATGAGAGTGAGGAATGAGAGAAATGAGAGAAATGAGAGAAATATCCTTTTTAGGTGGTCTTGCAAGAAGAGAGAGAAGTCAATAATTCACTTGCACTCATGGCTCTAAACTTAGGCTAGCCTCATTTTCATGATTTGCTCCCAACCAAGCAAACTTATGGACAAGAAGCCAATTAGAAAATATTTACATCTAATCTTATTAATGCAAGACAAGAGAACAAGCTAGAAGCTTAGGAGAAATCAATTGTAGAAGCTAACCAAGTGAGCCCTCTTCTCCTTCTTCCGTAAAAGTGGCACCCAAGCTACTAGGATAAGACCAAAAATTTGTCTCATCTTAATCAAGACTTCTAGAAGTTACATTTAAATGAAAACTATAGGTTAATCAATTATAGGGCACCAATCAAGCACATCGTAGCAATATTCTAAAAATCAATCAAGGTTAAATGTGGCAAGATAGCTTTACCTTCTTGATTGGCACCGAAAGGAAATTGAATAAATCCAATAATGCGTAATTAACTGGTGTCGGATTGAGGATGTCACAATTTATATAAATATTCGTCATCTTATCTAGATTTAAGAAAAAAGAAGGGAAATAAAAGTGTGGATTCCATGAAAATACTTTTCCTTTATTTAAATCTATTTCCTTCCACTTCCATTATTTTTTTCCAACCAAACAAGAAATATTTCCCTCGACCAAAAAAAAAGGAAATATTTCCCTAGGTTTTTTAAATGGTGATAGATTCTCCCTTAATTGCTCGAGATAATTGAAAAATTAATAGAAAGGTGGGGCTATTTCCACACCCATTATAGCTAGATCCACAGCCTTTTAGTGAACTGACCATAATACCCTTGCTCCTATACTATTCAACTAGCTACCGTTCTTCTCGCTCCATGATAGCTGCGCGTCGCTAGTTTTCCCTTGTTTTTATTTGCTGTCTCAGTCTAGGCGGTTAGTCGTCTTCATCATCCACTGGATGACGTGAAGTTGCTTCGCAGAAAATCGAATGGTCCCATCTCTTGCAACTACTTTTTCTTCTCTATTTGCATTTCGAAATTGCAACCAGTCCTACTCAATGAAAACAGAAGTTGAATTCGATTCAATGATCCACGTTTCCAGATTGCACCACTGCAGCCGTTCCCTTTCTTCTTTGATGAACATAATAAAGTCAACACCCCCAACAAGCACGGAAACTGGTCATATAGAATAACTCCTTCCAATGGCGAAGTACATCCAAGTGTAAACTCCTGTTAATGGTGAAAAAGCTCCTTAATGGCCTCGGACAACAAAAGTACGAAGGAGGTAGAGCCCCCTTTTGTCGCAGAGGGGAAAGAAACAACGGTAGCTAGGGACGCGCACTGCACATGAAGGGTTTAAGCTCAGCTAGCAGCTGGCTTTACTGGTGTTTTTAGAGGCGATGGAACGACCTCAGAGATCCAAACTAGGCTGCATCGGAGAGCTCCGGCTGAGTTAATTTGCAGAAGATAATGGAAGGAGAGAGAACATGGGGACGGGAGAGGAGAAGCAGGGTTATTATTGGATTTGGGCCCCGTTTGGTTCAGCATTTGGAATGCTCATTTGGGCTCTAAAGTTACTTGACCACATGTAAATGGTGTTTGGCAACTTTTTTTATTCACTTTGGAGAGATGCAATTGCATTTAGAATGCTCTCCAAAGGACTTTTGGTCAATGTAAGTGTAGAGGTGTTTTGAGAAGTTGCATTTTCGGAATGTAACTTACACTGTTCATCGCCACTGTTCATCTTCTCTAAACCGAGGTTCAGCGGCCGGCGACCATCGCTTGAGGACTAGCCTGACCTTGGCGACTAGTGCCTGGGGTCGTCAGACCTCGGGCCGTCACAATTGTTGCACAGGCAAGGCACTGGGGGTCGCGTGACCCCAACGATCATCACCTTGGGGTCGCCAGGGTCGCGTGACTCTAGGCGGTGGTGGCCGGTGACCAGATTTGGTTGGTAGCGGTGGCCGGCGGTTTAGTTCCATCGGAGCTTTTTTTTTTTAAATATTAGCAAAAGTCCTTTAGCCCAAGTTGAATTTAAAAAACATTTACCAAACACTACTTGTATTTTAGAAAACCTCTTTAGCCCAAAGGTTTTTGCATTTCTCCAAATGCATTTTCCCAAAGTCAAACCAAACGGGCCCTTGTATTGTCACGGTTAAATGGCATTTTGGGAAGTGTACTAAAAAGGCCGCGGATCACGTCATAACGGGTGTGAAAATAGTCCAATCTTCGGTAAGAACACTGTAAGTGCTTAACATGGTAAAAAGCTCGAAAGGGCCCTTAATGAATAAATATGAAAGAAATTGTCCTCTTTTGAAAATAAAGTTGGAATATTATAATTATTTAGGAAAAAGCTAGGGGTAGAGTCAATCAACCATATAAGTCAACGAAAATCGTTTAGCGCTAACTGATCAATTTGGTTTCAAATTTGTTGTCGAATCAATTTGTTTTTCAACTTCACGAGCCTATCGCAATGGGTTTGATTCTGGGTTTTGGTTTTGGGATCAATCAATATCATCAAAGACTGAAATTTCAAATTTATCCTAACTCAAGTTTAAATATGATCATGCTTCAAATAATTCTTACGTAGATGGTACCTTTTAAGAGACGTTACAATATTTCTCACATTCGTTTCGTAAATTACATGACATAACATGAATATTGGGTAATGCTAACACTCGGAAACACGCACGAAAGACAATGTCAATCATAAACGAGATCTCTTAAAAATCAAACGTGGAGATAAAGATGAATAATTGGGTGGTTAGTGGTTAGCTGGTGTTACACTAGAGAAGCCAGGCAATGCAAAGGATGGACCGTATGTTGTCAAACCATGCTTCTTTCGGGAAAAAAAAGAATCGAGTTTTAAGGATCTTGAAAGGGGAATTAAATCTCGAAACCTTTTACGGTTCTGATGATGTCTTGTTTTTTTTATGACCTCGAGGAAGAAATCTTAAAGTACCCGAATTTGCTCCCAGCAGATCGGTTGTTGCCGTTGTCGTGCTGCCTCGCAATGTCGTGATGCTGCTAAAGCCGTGCGTGTGTCAACAACCCGAAGAAGATCGACGTTTTCGGCTTGGTCAATCTCTCCATCTCCATCTGCAGTGGCGGTGCCTCTCTCTCTCTCTCTCTCTCTCTCTCTCTCTCTCGGTAGAACAGCGAGCGCAACCTGCTCGAATTGAGGTCACATGAAGAGGGTGATTCGTCGACCTGCCAAATCTTCTTCTGGGTCTTCTTGATTCTGCTGTTCTTGATTCCTTAGACTGAGCCCGAGCGAGAAAGCTCCGATTTTGACCCCATTCATCGATCGTTTCGTCAATTGGGTCTCGAGGGCCGAGATTGGATCGCGGGACGGGGTGGTCGCTGGAGCGGAGAAGCTGACAGTGGGGGTCGTTCGGTGATGGCGATTAGGGTTTTGGGTGTAGCTCGACTCGGTCATATAGTCAGTTGGGGCTCTTAGTTGAATGAGTTCTTGAACAAGGTGTTGCGGTTTGCGTCTATCTGAAGGCATGACTTCTCTTCAGTTGCTGCAGTTGACGGAGCGTGGTCGGAGTCTTCTGGCTTCCAGAAGGTAATGCTTCATTGTTGTTTATTGAGTAAGGGCAAGAGCAAGAGCTCGTGGACTTGATGGCCAATTAATTGTAGCTGCTTTGGATTTTGCGGTTGTGATCGGTCAATGATGTATCGGCCAATGTATTGAAGATAGCCTGTTTTTAGCATCTGGTTTTTGATTTTTTTTTTAAAGATGTCCTCTGCGAGTTTCACCTTCTCAATCGCGAGCACTTGTGCCATTATTCTGTCTGCTCTTGATTTAATGGTTTCTATTCTGTTCTGCTTGGTGGTCTCGGCTGGCTAGCGTACTCAAAAGATGTGGTTCTCTAGTCTGTTGAAGTTAGAAAGCATGTTATTGAATCACTCTCGCTATAAATAATGCATTGGTTTATTTGTGGTTTGTAACTGGTCTCGCTAGCTTTTTAGTTGCTACCAACTACTTGCTCATGCGCAAATGGCATTTTCTATTTGATAGTCACCCTGTATGTAAATTGTGTTAACTCTTCCTGCAGGAAATCCCTTCTTCTTGCCACCGGCATCTTAGTTGCTGGCGGCACTGCTGCATATGCGCATTCCCGTTTTAGCAAACAAAAGTCCAATCCTTTTGGTCATTTCAATGGGATCGACAATGACCAAGAAAAACCAAGTAAGGCTGGCAAAGGTCAGGAAAGTGGAAAAAAATCTGGTAGAAAGAAAGGTGGATTGAAGTCGCTGCAGGTCCTTACAGCCATTCTTCTATCCAAGATGGGCCAGATGGGTGCAAGGGACCTTTTGGCTCTAGTTGGTATAGTGGTAAGCTAATTCTTTAACTAGAGAATATCTCGTGTAAATTACTTTGTTCTTTTCATCTTTACTTTCTGAGTCTTCTTCCATACGTGTCGAATGCCATGGCATAATGGATGTGTGTGTTTTAATTGAAGGAGTAGATCATTCATCAATGTGATTGATCTTCCAGTAAAGATGAATGCTAAACTGTCAATAGTAATCCTTAACAAGTATGAAGCATTGGCTTATTATTTCAAGATTGTGGAGTTATTATCTTCTTTGGAACATTGAAGCTCTTGCATGGGCTCTCTTTGATTTATTTTCATCTATATGTGGCATAGAAAGAAACTTCTTTTGGCTTTGTTTTCATTTGGGAAAGTATGCTTTTTAGTCCCCTAATACTTATCTAGATTGCTACCTAGGTCTAAAATCATGCTCTATTATAATGCTCTACCTTTAAATTATGGCATGCTATAAAGTATTTAAGACTTGTTTTCCGGAACTTTTCTTGTTTCGATAACTAGTTGTTGTTACTGTTATAGTGTCCTTCTTTTGGATTTCCCTCTTGCTGATTGTTTGTCTTGAGATATGACCTTAAGGCTAACCTATCACATCCTTTTTTATACCTTGATTGCGTCACGACTAAACCATTTGGTAATTTTACTCAAAATCTGGTCAATTTTTACCATAGGTTAGGCACCTGTTGGGTGGTGTTTTGATTGTTCTTATTTCTCCCACCCTCCCACCCGCAGCAGTGACAGTGATGACAAAACAACAACAAAAAACAGGAGAAGAACGCAGATGGCTGTCAATTAGAGAATTCTAATATGACGATGTGCTATGGATTTCTTTGAGTTGCAGTTGGAACATGGGTTCTCAATTGGCTATTTTATTATTTGATTTCTGTGCCTGAGAGTCTGGTAAACATATCCATTTGTGGCATGCATGTCAAATGTCAAACATTTAGTGTAATTGTAGTAGATATCCTCCATCGGAAGCAATTGCTCATAGGAGAGGAAGTATAGCAAATCCATTCTGGGGGTTACTTATAGGATATGAAGCTTGAGGACTGACGTTGTTCTTGTGGGCTTGGAATTACTAGGTAGAGATTGGATTAGCTAAGGACTTAAAATGAAGGCTTTAAATCTTGGTCATAGTTAGTGTGGAGGTATAGCAAATGCATTCTGGGGGTTGTGGATGTGGACTATTGAAGTTGAAGAAACTGAAAGTAGTAAGCTGTAAAACACAAAAGCAGGCTGAAAATGGTTCAGATGATGCTTCCACTTGTGTGAAATCAGTTCTCACTGCAGTAGTTGCTTTAGCAGTGGCGATGCCTTCCCATGCTATCCCACAATGGTTGCTGTGGCAGGCTGTGGATGCTATTTTCAGTGGTGCTTGTAGTTATTGAGAGGTTGTGGACTGGATAATTTTTAGCAAGGAAGAGTGGAAATTAATGGCTTGGAGAGATATAGAGGAACAACAATGATCCTCTATCCAGGAAATAGGCTAAGGACCCATGTGAATTTATCGGCAAGTTAGACATTGATACTGAACTTCTGAAGGAGATTATGAATGTGATGAAAGGCAAATGCAATTAAAATTGGTGTTTGCAGAAAAATTGATTGATAGAAGCCTTAAGTAAGATGGTGCATCTTTTGGTTGTATGTGACAACCTTGATGCATTGTTTTGCGGACTTATTACTGGAAGCTCCTGACTCAATGGTTTGTCGATGATTTTTTTCTGGAAAATTTCGATTGTCTGGACTGGGTTTTGTTATTTACGACCGTTTAGAAAATTGAGTATAATCAATTTGGAGGATGTTTGGCCCATCAATATAACTGGCATAGAATTTCACTTTATAGCCAGAATTGGCATTTTGACCATAGTAATTGAGAAGTATTGATGTTACAAGTGGTGTGACTGGGGCAAGGAAACTCTGTGTAGGTCTTACGGTTAGGCACAGTTGGTTTTGTAAGCCATGACAATCAGGTAAGAATGAAGATCAATGTTTGCCCATCCCTGTCCTTGCTCCTCCTACCCTGTGCCTTTCTAATTGCTAAGAGACCATTCTGTCAGTTACTCTATGCCATAATTTGTATATCTATGTGTGCGTGTTTTCTGGAGCTTTACATCCGCATTCACCAGTAAAAAATTACCTTCTTATATACGGCTTTATTTCATCCTTGTATTTAATGAATGGGAAGACCCCAGACTCGGGATGGGATGCTAACTCTATTTTCTTTTTCAGGTATTTCGGACGGCTTTGAGCAATAGATTAGCAAAAGTGCAAGGTTTTTTGTTTCGTGCTGCTTTTCTTCGGCGCGTTCCACTATTCTTTCGGCTGATTTCAGAAAATATCCTATTATGCTTTCTTCATTCCATGATACACTCTACTTCAAAGTACATAACAGGGACACTCAGTCTGCGGTTTAGGAAGATATTGACGAAATTGATCCATAACCATTACTTTGAGGTGTGTATTGTTGTTGGATCTTCACGCTGAAGTTTAGTACAGCTCTCTCTCTCTCTCTCTCTCTCTCTCTCTCTCTCTCTGTTTTCTTTAATTTAGTGCTGATTTTGTCAAACCAAGCATTCAGTGGTAGTTGTTTGTTGTCCATGCCTCTTACTCTCTACAAACACTATTTTGTGCCTTTAATTTGTGTGGAACTTTTCATTATTGTAGCAAGTGGCTTGAAGCAATATGTCGCAAGTTCAAAAATGAAGTTTTGTTTTTCAAGTATCAGCATGTAGTGTTGTCATGAGGGGACAAGTTGTAGTTATTCGATTAGCTTGTGATCAAACCATATTTTCTGCCTGCTTTGTTCCTGCAGTTGCTTAATTTTCTATATGGTTACAGAATATGGCATACTACAAAATATCTCATGTTGATGGGCGCATATCTAATCCAGAGCAACGGATTGCCAGTGATGTGCCAAGGTTCTGTTCAGAATTGAGCGATCTTGTGCAGGACGATCTGACAGCTGTAGCAGATGGCCTTCTTTATACTTGGCGCCTATGTTCTTATGCTAGCCCAAAATACGTTTTTTGGATTTTGGTAGTCCTCTCTCTTCTGTAATGTTGATTATCAGATGGCTTAGATTCAAAGGTCAGTTATCTCAATATGAGTCCTTGATATTGCTTTACAGGCATATGTAATGGGGGCAGGGGCGATGATCAGAAATTTCTCTCCTGCATTTGGGAAACTAATGTCCAAAGAGCAACAACTGGAAGGAGAATATCGGCAGGTCCATTCTCGGTTGAGGACCCATGCAGAAAGTATAGCATTTTATGGCGGAGAAAAGAGAGAAGCATCTCATATTCAGCAGAAGTTTAAAAATCTGGTGAAGCACATGAGAGTTGTCCTTCATGACCATTGGTGGTTTGGAATGATCCAAGACTTCTTGTTGAAATATCTTGGTGCTACAGTTGCTGTTATCTTGATTATTGAACCTTTCTTTGCTGGTCACCTTAGACCTGACACTTCAACTCTGGGACGTGCTGAAATGTTGAGCAATTTGAGATACCATACTAGTGTCATCATATCATTGTTTCAATCTCTTGGCACACTGTCTATAAGTTCGAGACGTCTCAATCGTCTCAGGTATTGCTTGATCCACCTGTCACCACCGTAGCAATTCTCTATGCTTTTTCTTCAACCAATTCCCAAAGATCCGGTTAAGTTTTTCTTTTTGAGCCAATGTTTTCTCGTGTTTTGGGGTCTTCATGAAGCTATACTGGGAATCTTTAAATGCTTGTTACATTGTTATATAATTGGTTCTGTGTGATTTGAAGGCATTTCTATTCTTGCTAATTGAATGTCCTAAGCATGACTTTTCAGTTTCTTTCTGACATGGTTTCATCTTCTCAGTGGTTACGCAGACCGCATTCATGAATTAATGGTCATATCAAGAGAGCTAAGTGCTGCTACTGAAAAATATTCTTCCCGAGGAAATGGAAACCAAATTTGCTTCAGTGAAGCTAATTTTATAGAATTTTCTGGTGTCAAGGTACGCAAAATAACTTTACTCACTACATCATTCTTTCTTCCCCTTTTCACATATTAACAGTGTCTTCCAGGTTGTTACCCCTACTAACAATGTTTTGGTGGAGGATTTAACTCTAAGGGTTGAATCAGGTTCAAATCTTCTGATTACAGGTAATGTTATTATTAACAAGGTGTCTTGACGTGGTGATTTTCTTTTCTTTAATCCCCTTTGCATCATGAATTGTCAGACTCACAAATTCAAACTGTTTGATCCTTTATATTAACATGTAGCTATAACAGCAGGCTAGTCCTAGTTGGGATAAACTTGATTGAAATTGGAAAAAAATCGTGCTTGTTTTTTGGCAAGCTAGGAGGAAACCCATGTTGTGTAAATTTTCTACTTGGCATCATCTTACAGGGTGTGCCTTATTTTGCTGTTCCCACACTAGGCGAGATCAAGGATAGCATTGCTTCTGCATTCTTTTGAGCTCTGCTGTTTGGATAACCTAATGCATATGCTAACAATTATCTCTGTTGGGCATTGAATTTTGAGGATAGCGATATGTGAGGTTAGCATTAATGAGATTTTTACCTTTGCTGGTCACAAGTTAATTTAAGTTTGGTCTAGATGTAGCTTTCAAGTTCCACCTCGCTTTCTATTTGAGTTATTGGATTAGATTACTTGTATTGCCTAGGTCATGATCTGTTGAAGCAGTGGCAGTGCGACTATTTCAGTGATGACTTTACTCAATCTCTCTCCCGAACAGTGCATGGACCTGCATTACTAACATAAACTACATTATTACCTCCATTATAGGACCAAATGGCAGTGGGAAGAGTTCGCTTTTTCGAGTTCTAGGAGGCCTGTGGCCACTTGTATCTGGCCGTATTGCAAAACCTGGTGTTGGTTCCGACCTGAATAAGGAGATATTCTACGTGCCGCAACGACCGTACACCGCTGTTGGCACACTTCGTGACCAGCTGATATATCCTCTTACAGCAGATCAAGAAGTTGAGCCGCTCACACACAGTGGAATGGTGGAGTTACTTAAAAATGTAGATGCTTCCACCTGTCTTCTTGTTTTATCGTGTTTTGCTATAAGTATAATGGATCCATTATTGCTACTAATGGACTAGTGGATGAATCTGTAATGTGCTATTGATACTAGTCTCCATGGGTATTTTCTCTTATTTCATAGGTTGATTTGGAGTATTTGTTGGACCGTTATCCACCAGAGAAAGAGATAAATTGGGGTGATGAATTATCTTTGGGGGAGCAGCAGAGATTAGGGATGGCTAGGTTATTCTACCACAAGCCTAAGTTTGCAATTCTTGATGAGTGCACAAGTGCTGTGACAACGGATATGGAGGAACGCTTTTGTGCTAAAGTTCTTGCTATGGGAACATCATGCATAACCATATCACATAGGCCTGCATTGGTTGCGTTTCATGATGTGGTTTTGTCCCTTGATGGTGAAGGAGGCTGGAGTGTGCACTACAAGAGGTTGGTGTGTTTAGATAATGCTGTACTTTTCTTGATTCTTTGGATCACAGGAAGCTGCTCTGTTGTACTGAACATAAAAGATGCAGGGAGGATTCTTCTGTCCTCACTGAAGCTGGAAGCAATAGGATTAAGTCTTCCGAGACAGAACGCCAGAATGATGCAATGGCTGTCCAGCGAGCATTTGCAACCAATACAAAGGCATGAAAACGTCAAAGTGTTGTCTTTTGTTTTGTAAATAATTCCTGAGCTTAGTTAAAAACTAACATTCCATGGTTGCAACTTGTCTTAGGACTCTGCATTTT
Organism: Syzygium aqueum; assembly: GCA_031216185.1. NCBI lineage: Eukaryota > Viridiplantae > Streptophyta > Magnoliopsida > Myrtales > Myrtaceae > Syzygium > Syzygium aqueum. Next base: position 39,921,716 of record CM062238.1, on the reverse strand, counting down.
CACATACAAAGGCAGAATCATATATATCAGAGGTGATTGCAAGATCTCCCTTTACGGACAATCGTGGTTCATTGCCTCTTGTCCCACAACTTAAGAGCTCACCAAGGATATTGCCATTGAGAGTCGCTGCATTATTCAAAGTATTGGTAAGTATCTTTCCTAGTGCTCATTATCCATGCTTGTTGCGCTTGTTAACCATTGCTATAAAATGTCTTATCTTGCTTTGCATGACATGGTCTTCCTGAGAAGGAGTATGACCGGATGAGATGGCTTAAATATGCCAGCGTTTTGTTCTCATGCATAATCATATGCCTCTGGAAAGCTGTCTCTCTTAGTTGTGTTTTCTAGATAAGTCCTGAAAGTTTGTTTTAATGCTAGGTAGATGAAATGATATGCATGCTTTATCTAGGTTGCTACTCCCTGTATTTCTGTCGCTAAACCTGCATTTCATGGGTTTCTTTTTATGTCAACCAATTAATAACATGATTTGCTGAATTTCTTCCTGTTCTTCAGGTACCGACAGTGTTTGATAAACAAGGTGCACAACTTCTTGTGGTTGCTGTTCTTGTATTATCAAGAACATGGGTATCAGATCGCATTGCCTCATTGAATGGTATTGTTTCTCAATGTCTTTATTAATTTATTTTGTTTAATGGGATGAGTATTTAAGTATAGCTAATCAACAACTTTTTATCAGGAACCACTGTGAAGTATGTCTTAGAGCAGGACAAGGCATCTTTCATTCGGCTTATTGGTGTTAGTGTCCTGCAAAGTGCTGCATCGTCCTTCATTGCACCTTCTTTGAGGTACTTTCACTAAGATTCAAATTACCTTAAGAGGTGTGTGTGGGCGCGTGTGCGCTTGCAGGATATGGCTTGAACAGATATGCCTGTGGTAGTAGGGACATTTGGTATAAATTAGTTGTTTCTCATGTTAGACAAAATAATTTATGCAAGGAAGCCAATTGCACAAGCATGGAATATGTAAGTTGCAGTATCATGAACACATTGAACAGGTGGCCCTATATATACTTTTTCGGCTATTCTAACAGCATCTAGAGTTTTACTTTTACATGCTAGCAGAATGCCTTTGGTTTCATTGTTTATTAGAAATTCATCCTGTTTTGAAGCTTTGCCAATTAAGTATTATATTATGTGTGAACATGAGCTGGCTTCATTTCAGGCATCTGACAGCAAGGCTAGCCCTTGGGTGGAGGATACGCCTGACTCAGCATTTGCTGAAGAATTATCTTAGAAACAATGCGTTTTATAAGGTACTTATATAAATAGGTGTCTTGCAAAACTAGCTGTGTAGTTATTTGCATATGTTGCATGTATCGGTTCATTTCTTGTGTTTTAGCATTAATTTATTCAAGAATTGAAGAAAAGCTTCTCTTTAATTTTCTTGTGAGGATCTTGCCATTGTAGCAATTGCCTAAGGCTTTGTTTGGGGGAGAGAGGAGGGAAGGAAAATGAAGGGTGGGTGGAGAGAATTTTAAGTTTTCCCTCCGATCTTTCTCACAAAAATATTTAAATCATCGCAAGATTTCTACACCATCTTTTCATTTTCTCCCCTTGCCTTCTCTTCCAAACAAAGCCTAAAGGTGGCAATTTGTCTTGTAGCCATTAAAATTCGAGTTAGTTGTCCAAGATACTTATTGAAGCTTTTATTTCTTGTTTCTTTTTCAGGTCTTCAACATGTCGAGCAAAAATATAGATGCTGACCAGAGGATAACTACTGATCTTGAAAAGTTAACGACTGATTTATCAGGATTGGTTACTGGAATGGTAAAGCCATCTGTCGACATTCTCTGGTGAGTTTGTCTCTGTAATTTTGACTTCACAATGATCCATAGATTTTGTCAATCTAGCCTCATGATGCAGGCATAGATCCTCTTTGGTTATTTACTGATTTCACAGGAACATTTCTCGATGCTGCATTAATTAAGGTTCACCTGGCGAATGAAGCTTTTGACGGGTCGGAGGGGTGTTGCCATATTGTATGCTTACATGTTACTTGGTTTGGGTTTCTTAAGGACTGTGACTCCTGATTTTGGCGACCTGACTAGTCAACAACAACAGCTAGAAGGAACCTTTAGGTAATATAGTTTTGGTTCCTCAGCATATGTGGCTCTAATTTACCTAATTTCGGCATCAATATAATTTGTGGTTATGAATGAACTAGGTTCATGCATGAAAGGCTGCGTACACATGCTGAATCTGTAGCTTTCTTTGGTGGTGGTGCCCGAGAAAAAGCTGTAAGCTTATTCCCATTTCTTTTCCCCTGCTTTTAGTCTGAATGCTGCATTGTTGAAATTGGAAGGATGTTAGATCACAGTGGAATCACTTCTCTAGATGGATGTACATAAATAGCTCATTTTTGCCTGCCTGTTTTTTGCATTCTTTATCTCCGTTCCTTTTGAGGCTGGACTGATGAATTATGTGTGACCTAAATCAGTTTTCTTGCAAGATTCTAGTTTTAGAAGTTCACGTTGTTTGCTCTTGATGATGCTTCATTGGATCTTTTTCTCTTTGTATATTTCCCTAACTTTTCTCCTATTCTCAGAATCGAAGTTATTGTATTGCTGCTAAGCACATACTTCTTGACAACCCACCCCCCCCACTTTATTTTTTTGCATTGGTCACTCAATTCTTTTCTACCTGGGAAACGGAAAATAATTAAGACTGCCCAACATGTATATATTAACAAAGATAGAAGCCAACACCCTCAACCTGTCCTATGAGTCTGCCATGTCTTCCAACATCCATTTCGCAATTGCTAGGTGACAATAGGTTGCACTTTAAATCCTTATGCAAATGCTTGATACTTGTCAATTATCACATGATATTTGGGCATCGGAGACTCTGGCTGCTATCTTCATTGGGAGATATTATTAGAGTTTTAATATTTGGGAAGAGTTATTGTTTAGTTAGCGATTCTCTTAATGCAGTGAACAAACTTAAGAGACTCAAATTCAGGTGTTTCCTATTTTCTAGGGTATGCAACTTCTACAGTATGTATGGTCAACTTTTAATGAAGTGGATAGATGCATCAAGCATCATGCATGTATACATGTAAATTGTTTTCCATGCCTCGTATCAAAATACCCGATGTCCTCAATCATTCTACTTACATGTTGAAATATCAAGCAGATGGTCGAGTCAAGATTTCATGAGCTTCTACATCACTCTGAATTACTTTTGAAGAAAAGATGGCTATTTGGTATCCTGGATGATTTTATCACCAAGCAACTACCCCATAATGTTACGTGGGGTCTGAGCTTGTTGTATGCTATAGAACACAAGGGAGACAGGGCCTTGATTTCTACTCAAGGTGACTTTACTATTTAATCAAGTCTCTGCTTCATTGAAAGTACACTCTTTTTTTCTTCATAATTTGTTTGTATATGAGCAGGTGAACTGGCGCATGCTTTGCGGTTCTTAGCATCTGTAGTGTCTCAGAGCTTTTTAGCATTTGGCGATATTCTCGAGTTGCACAGAAAATTCCTTGAGCTCTCCGGTGGTATTAATCGGATTTTTGAGCTTGACGAGCTTCTAGATACTGCTGCTCAGCCTGGTATATCTTTCTCTGGAAATGCAGTGATGGCTAAATATTTTCTTTGTCCATGCTCTTCGGCATGAATGTGCTTAAGTATGATATTTGGACTTAGTCAGCAGGTTTTGCAGTGTCTACTTAGTCATATATGCATGAATGTGCTTCTTTTTCTTTTGAATATATTCCCTTTTCTTACTTTCAGACTAACATACTTTTGCTCTGTAAATACTACCTGAACATATTTAGTGGTGTGCAAAGTAGTCTACTGTGTTTATTTTGTACTTAGGAGTCCAAATTTTTTGCTCACTATTGATGAAGTTGATGGTCAATCAGGGGTATCTGCATCTGATGCGATATTGCCATCAAAAAGCAGCAATCTTCATTCTGAAGATGGCATTTCATTCTATAAAGTGGACATCATTACCCCAACACAGAAATTGCTTGCGAGGAAGTTGACATGTGATATTGTATCTGGAAAGAGCTTACTTGTTACTGGTTAGAGATTTTTCTTTTGGTGTCTTTGATAGTCTGCTATACTGGAAAATGTACATCTAACAAATTTGGAGTTTTTTAGGTCCCAATGGTAGCGGCAAGAGTTCTGTTTTTAGAGCTCTCCGTGGTCTTTGGCCCATCGTGAGTGGAACGCTCACAAAACCATCCCAATCAAATAATGAAGCTAGATCAGGTTGTGGGATTTTCTATGTTCCCCAACGACCATATACATGCTTAGGAACTCTGAGGGATCAAATTATATATCCACTTTCATGTGAAGAAGCAGAGCTTAGACTCTCACAGTTTCATGGAAGAGGTAATTAATGTGTCTATTAGATGTAATCTTTGTTCTTTTCTTCGTTTTTATCAAGAACTGGAAGAGAGAGCATACTCATGAATAAGATATGGATGGAGATTTAAAAAGGGGTCTGTAGCTCTTTTTCCTTTCTTGTGGCTGATTAAATGCTGTTAATGTGGATTGCAATATGATTTCAGATCAGAGATCAGATGACTCGACCCTCCTAGACATGCATCTGAAAACTATTCTCGAGAACGTCAGATTAAATTACCTTCTGGAGAGGGAGGGAGGTAGTTGGGATTCTAATAAAAATTGGGAAGATGTCCTGTCTCTGGGAGAACAACAGAGATTGGGCATGGTGAGTGAATTTCCATTTCACATTTCCTGACAATAATTCTGCTGCCTAATCTACTTCTAACATGCTTGCGTTTTCCCCCCCTCTAGGCACGTTTATTCTTCCACAAGCCCCTGTTTGGCATTCTCGACGAGTGCACTAAGTATGTCAAATGTTCAAACATTTGTTTTTTCTCGGAACACTTATATGCTGTCTCATTGTGTATTATCTTACTTCCCCTGTCCCTCTCTTTTGTCAACAGTGCCACGAGTGTTGATGTCGAGGAACACTTGTACAGGCTTGCAGCTGAAATGGGCATTACTGTTGTCACTTCCTCCCAAGTAAGTAGAATATGTATTTCATTGCCTTTTTGCTATCTCTCTCAGCAATGATTGTAATTGTTGACATTTCAAATGGGGGGTCCTAGTCAGTTTTAGTGGACAATAATGTGATGTTAGATGTGTCCCAATGCTTCTGATAGTGCAGCTTCGGTTCCTTTTCCGCTTGAAGTTACATAATCGCTACTACGGACTTATATCGTTTTCTTTTTTTCTAGCGTCCTGCTCTTATTCCATTCCATGCGTCGGAATTGCGGCTTATCGACGGTGAGGGTAACTGGGAACTGCGTCTAATCAAGAAATGATTTAATCAAGGTGGCATGTGCTGTTCGAGGAGGTATCCCCGTGTCCTTTAAAAATATTGAGGACTGCAGCCGTCTTTGGAGGACTTGCATAGTTTTGATGCATACTTAATCTGCGTTAGCTTGTCCGTTCATGTCGCGCTGGATGGGAACATAGCTAATAGCCTTGGCTTGAATGGATGGAAATGGATGAAGATGAAGGTGGTATACATAACTCAAATAAGACGAGCCAAAAACCTGCTATGTACAGTATTTCTTCTTCCTTCTCTATCATTATCATAGTCATGGTTTCTTTAGCTTAGTCCTGTTCATTCAAGATCAATTTTCCGATTGACGTTAGATGAACACATGATTATATTAAATTAACCCCAATAAATAAGCCAGCCGGCGGGGAAATCTTTAATCCCCCTTTCTTTATATGCCCAATGTAGCTATTGAGATGATGTGTTCTTTTCATTCCGGTCAGTCCTTTCTGGATTGGCCGCGGCGTAAATCGAACGAGGACAAAATTCTTATGCTTAAGCCTTCGATGAATGTGATTGTAGTCTTTGCCGGATGAGTGATTCTCTCGCTGAAGAGGATGAGTTCAATTGGAAGTTCTCTTGCTAAACATATGTATTTTTGCCGAAAGATTTTGAAAATTATCAACATTTATTTGTAATTCCAAAATTACCAACTCTACTAACATTTATTTGTGTTTTTTTTACACGAATTTACCAACACTCTTGAAAATTTGTTAATATTTTAATGATGTTATCGATATTTATTTGCGGGGATTAAGTTGCCATTATTTTGTCAAATTACCAGCTTGCAGTCATCGGGTTAAATATCCATCTTTTAAATAACTATCAACTCTTTTCCAACAAAGTCGCCAATATTAATCTGTGAAGTTTATATTCTTTCACTACTTACTACTTTACTTAGATCATTTCAAAAAGTGCATCCATTTTAATAATTTACCAATTTTTATATGTGCAACTTACGGGCTGTGTTAAAGTTAAACATGCTAACTCTTGTTCAGCTCCGTTTATCAACTTTTGTTCGATTGTTTCAAAAGTACCTACTGTTCTACCCAACGGATTAAAGTCAACAGTTTTTATATGAAATTATCAATGCGCTTTGAAAATTGCTGACCTTTCGTATAATTTACCAACATTTTCTTGGTGCATTTAAGTTGCCAATTCTTATATGAAGTCGTTAGCTCTTATTTGAGTTGATTATCATTAATTATTTGATGGTTTATGAATTATCATTTACCAATTGTTTCTATGATATATCAAAAGGGATGAACGCAATCAAAATTCTAAAACTTTTAATGAAATTACAATTAAATTCAAAAACTTTCATTGCGTAATGGCAAAAAAGTGCAATCAAGTATCTCAATTAACTCTATTTAATTTAAGTAACAGGAACCATTGATGTGACTTTTTAAAATATTTTTCGAGGCCATATGGGCACTAATTTGGTGTCACGCCGATATTACATGAATAAAATAATCAAAATTAAAAAAATAAAGAGAGAAAATAAAAAATAACAAAAAGGAAAAGGGAAAGCATAGTGACCTGGAGCCCACTTAGCGCAAAATCAGGACCACATGGCCTCGAAAGATTTTTGAAAAAACAAGAATTAATTCCACGAAAAATCCCAAACTGGTATATCTGTGACAAATTTACCTCGAACTATTTTTTTACTCACAAAAAACTCTAAACCGATACACATGTGACAATTTTAGCCCAAATTATTTTTTTGACTACCAAAAACCCCATACTAGTACACTTGTGGCAATTTTACCAAAAACTAAATTTTTTATCACAAAAAATCTAAAACTAGTACATCTGTAATAAATTTACCATCTGTTAGTTTCTGTTAAATTTTACTGTCAAATTGCCAAGTTTGATAACATGTGATAGTTGGCGGGTGTGCAAGTTTGGGGTTTTACCCCTCCATTTGTCACAGGTTTACTAATTTGTGATTTTTGTAATATTAATCCAATTTAACGGACACTAATGGAAGGTAAATTTATCACGAATGTACTAGTTTGGAGTTTTTAGTAATCAAAAAATTAGTTTAGGGTAAAATTATCACAACTGTACCAATTTGGAGTTTTTGATGGTCAAAAAATTAGTTCGGGGTGAAATTGTCACAAGTATACCAGTGTGAGGTTTTAGTGGTCAAAAAAATAGTTCGGGGGAAATTTATCACAGGTGTACTAATTTGGGATTTTTTACGATGAAAAAATTAGTTTTGAGTAAAATTGTCATAGGTGTACTGGTTTGGGGTTTTTCATGGCATTAACCCTTTGAAAATCTCTTGTTAGCATTTTCAATCACTCAAATACAATAGAGTTTTGACCAAAAAAAAAAAAAGATAGGTTGGAGTTAACAAGATACTTGATTGTACTCTTTGGTCAAGTTTTTGGATTTGATTGCACAAATTAAAAATTTTAAAATGTGATTGCACTTTATTGAAAATTTTAGGATTTTGATTGTACTTATCCCTTTACCAAAATTTATTTGTTCAACTTACCAACTTGCTAAGCTACCGATTTTAATACAAAATTACCAAATTTTATTTGATTCTACTAATAAACGTTAATTTGATTGTTTCAAAAGTACCAACTGTTCCAATTTGGGAGTTGATTAATTGGTTAAAGACCCAAGGCTTATAACAGATATTCATCTATTTCAAAATTTACAAGCATTTATTCGATTGTTTTCTAATTGTGAAATGTTCTTATAATCTACGAACATATGAAGCTGTTTCTAACTCTTACACAAAATTACCAACTTATATATGGTAAATTTAACACGGTAATAACTGACTCAATTAGTTGTAGTAAATTATCGGAATAGTTGGTAAATTGGAAGAATTAGATAAACATTGATATTAGTAGGTGACTCAAATTAAGGTTAGTAAAATTCATACAAAAACGGGAAAAGTACCAAAAAAAGTCATAAACATATTGCATTGGTATCATTGCATGGTATCAATTCTGTCCTAAACTTTTTAATCAGACCAATTTAGTCCTAAACCTTTTCACATTAATACCAATTCAGTTTATCCGGCTAATTTAGGCAGAATATAGCTAATGTGGACACCGACAGTCTTACATGGCACCGTAGGCGTTGACATGGACAAATTTTATAATTTTTCTAATTTTTTTTTCATTTTTTCTCTTTTTTTTTCTTTTCCCAGAACTAGTTGATTGGCGAGGTTGCCAACCAACCATCCTTGGCCACAGGCGAGGGCCAGTAACCTTCAACTGGTTTGGGCAAGGGCCCTCGCACCCTCGTTAGCCACAAGCGAGGGCCGCTGTGCCCTCATCGGTCACAGGCAAGGGCTGAAACCCTCATCGGTCATAGGCGAGGGCATCAGGCCCTTGCCCAAATCCAGACAATTGTGTCGCTGCCCTCGTAGGCCAACAGAGAGAATTTCGACCCTTGCTTGGATCTGGGTGAGGCCTGACGCCCTCGCCTATGGCCGACGAGGGCGTGGTAGCCCTCTCCCGTGGCCGACGAGGTCGCCGGCCAACCATTGTTGGCCAATCTGTTCTGGGAAAAGAAAAAAAATGAAAAAATGAAAAATGAAAAAAATGAAAAATGATAAAAAAATTATAAAATTATAAAATTTGTCCACGTAGCACCACCGGCGTCTACATCAGCGATTTCCATCCTAAATTGGTCGAATGGATTGAATTGGTACTAATGCGAAAATGTTTAAGACTAAATTGATCAAATAAAAAGGTTTATGACTTTTTTAGTACCTTTCCTTATAAAAACTAATACCTTTACACGCTAGTTACTTAAACGAAAATTAATGTGGGAAGTGTCCTGAATGATTGGTAATATTAAAAAATCATATAAGATATATATTTTTCTAAAGGTGTCGCCAAGTTAATTATATTTGATGGGCTTAGCAAGTTGTTAGTTAACCTTTCGTTACAAACGAGATTCGACAGTTACGGATGCCTTTGATTGTTCCGTATATTGCCTCACGGTACACCAGTATCGTTCTTCCTTTCTGCATCAGCCCCTCCCTACAATTCTACGAGAAAATTCAAAGATACTTGAGCTGTCAATTAATGTGATTGTAGTCTACTGTCTTTACGTTCTTACATATCATTGTGAATGAAAACGGTCGCCTGTTCTCTCATTTCGACACGTACAATTGAGAACAGGAAAATTTCCAAAAAAGTCATACACCCATTGAACTTGTACCAATTCAGTTCTAAATATTTTAATTTAGTCAATTTATTCCTAAACCTTTTCATAACTTGCTAATGTAGTCTATCCTATCAACTTTAGCTGGAAATCACTGTTGTAGACACCAATCGTCCTATGTGGCATGGTTGGTGCTGACATGAATAATTTTTTCACTATGGCTAGTAAGGGTCACTGGAGCTTGACGGCCACTAGGTGAGGGCTGCCTTGCCTAGATTTGGGCGAGGCCAACGAGGGCGAAGGCAGCCAATCGGCTAGGCCATGGCAAGGCAACTTTCCCTAGATCTGGGCAAGGCAGCCTCACCCGTGGCCGTGATGGTTTGGGCGAAGCTAGCATTGCCATGGCCTCGCCTAGATTTGGGCTAGGTTGAGTGAGGGCCGCGACCCTCACCAGTAGTCAGTGGGTTTCGTGGCTATCGTCAGCCATAATGAAAGAAAAAGAAAAGAACGGAAATAGAAGAAAAAAAGAAAAAGAAAAGAAAAAATAAATAAATAATTCGAAAAATATTAACAAAAATATTCACATTAGTGTTGTTCATGCCATATAGGATGACTGACATTCACGTCGTCGATTTTTGACCAAAATTGGCTGGATTGATTATATTGGCAAATTGTCAAAATATTTATAACTGAATTGACATATGTACAATAAATTTAGGACTTTTTGGGTAACAATCTCAAAAGGACTAGTGATATGTGAAGACATATCCATTCCTTTAAACCTCTCTTGCCAAAGAGATGCCTTCAATTGGACGTTCTCGTCAATTTGAAAGGTATTTTGTGGTTGAGACAAATTCTAGTGAAACATTTTTTTAGTATGCTATGTGAGACTAGTGTGGTTGATTTGAGGAAATACAATAGTCAAAATAAGAAATCAGTTCGATCCTGACAGTGGCGTTGGTAACAACCAGTCACCGCAACATGACAATGACAGGACAGGACGTTTTGAGTCATCTACCGCCCGAGTAGTGGCGGAACAAAATCAGGGTAGAGAGGTTGATATTTCAGACAACTCATTGAAGAGCAGAAGAGGCAGTTGGAACCAAGTGCTGTGCTGTTAGTAACTATGAAAAGGATGTTCGAAGAGCAATGGAATGACTTGACTAGCCACATGGTGGAGCACCTTTCTGACGTGGTCAGGCCAATGCTTATTAATATCCTTAATGATGTTATGTCAAAGCCTGGATCGTCCAACTTTCCTCCATTCTCTTCTGCTCAGTATGTTTTTGGCACAGTAGGCCAAGTAATTCCGTGTCCACCATCGGTTAGGATTTTACAAAGGCCTGAAATCATTGGTTCAACTCAAAATAATGTTAATGAGGTCGAGCCTATCAATGGGAACAACTTAGTTAACCCCATTCAAACCAACTTAAATGAAAATAATATCGGCAATGCAGTAAATCAAAATGCCTGGCAACATACACCTTTGTCAAATATGGAGAATGCGCGGCCAGTTAGACCAGTACCATATATGATAACGCAAAGCCTATTGGGGTAGCAACCCCAACCTAATGCCGGATACGTCCCTTATAGGCCCAATGTTCTAATCGACAATCAAGTCAGACCACCATCTTTGCCTAAGGGGCAGGAAGGTCACGTGCCTTTAGGAGAAGCGGTAGTTCACCCTAACCTAGGGTATATACTCCAAAAGTCTAATGTTGTGATCAATAACTAGGGTCGGCCACCATATCTACCTTGAAGGCAACATGGTCAAGCAATCTTGGGGCAAGATCCCTAAAATGTTCAGCTGTTTAGTCGATCAAGTGGTACGACGCAGAGAGTATGACAGAGGGACCATTAGATCCATGTATAAAAAACCATATCCGGCAGAGTGGATGGATGCAATATCTTATCAGAGAGGCTATTAAATCGTTGATTTCATTTGTTTACTAGTTAAAACGATCAGTTGACAGTGGAACACATTAGTCGGTTCACTATACAATGTGATGATGTTGATTAAGAAGACAGTTGGGAATTAAAGCTATTTCCTTTATCCTTATCTAAGGCTGCCTTTACCTGGTATACCACTCTACCGGCCAATTCGATTTAGGATTGGGAACAAATGGAAGCACAATTCATGCACAATTCTATAGATCGGTCCGTGGTGCAACCGTTGCAGATTTGGCTAGTAGAAAACAATACAATAATAAGTTGGTAGACCAGTGTAATGCTTGCTTCAAGAAATAAGGAAATTGGTGTCTAGTTTTGCTTTTGGAGAAAACTTTCACTGAGTTGGCTTTTAATGGTCTCAAATTTGGTATAAGAGAAAGATTTGAAGGTCATCCGTTCAATGATTTGTTCTAATTAACAACCAAGAGCAACTAGGCATGAAAATCTTTTAAAAGAGAAAGACAAAAGGCTATATAAAGACTATAATCATGACATGGCTTTTGTAGAAAGTTACAAGTTTGAAGAAGAACTAGACCAAGAAGAAAATGTTGAGATTGCTGTGGCAAAATTGGCCATAGACAGACTGCACGTTTGTCAAGCATTAAAGCCGGCCAGGGGCAAAGAAAAATTCAAAGAAACTATCAAAGCAAAAGATACTCAAGTTTACTCATTTGACATAAACCGGATAAGATCTTCAATCTACTCTTAAAAGATGGCCCGATAAAATTGACTGAAGGCCAAACTATACCAATCAAAGAAGAATTAGAAAACAAAAAATATTAATAAATGGAACCACTCGTGAAGCCATAATATTTTTTTTTGTAAAGGTGAAGCCATAATATTGCCAACTGCATTATTTAAAAAAAAATGTTTAGGAAGCAATCCAGCAAGGTAAAATCATGTTTACCGAGGATAAAGGACAAGCTTCCATGGAGATAGATGCTGATCCATTTCCTCATATGGCTGGAATGGTGTTGGCTAAAGTCAAGGGGAAGAAGCCATAACAGATGAACTCGTGCTCTTGATGCAAACAGGAAATAGGCTAGGGTTCTTACAACCGACCCTAAGGAAAAGACATAGGGAGAATGGCGCCGTGGACAAGGTTGGACAACTAATTATCATCGCAATTATGTTGATATAATAAGTCTTGCTCCCCAAGGTCTTTTCTTAATGAGTAAGGAAAGGGGTGATTAGCCGTTGTTTATGCATATCGATGGGTGGCGTCGTACCATCTATGGCTAAAATTAGGTGGAAAATTTGATGGCCATGATTAGGGCTATGAAGGATTGATGACTTGGATAATTTGAGATAATGGTATTTTGGTAATTAGGGAGAGAGATGGCCAGCGATGGGTCTATGGGCTAGAATTTGTTGACTTGATTGACTCGGGTCAACCTCGGTCAAAATGAGTTGACCGGGTTGACCAGAGGTTTCCCAATCGTTCTATTTTACTTCAAATTTCCTAATAAGCTTGGCCATCTATTTGTTTAGCCCATTGGGCCGAATTGGGCTGCGACTCATTGGGCCGAACCAGGTCGGGCCAACCGAGTTGACCTGGCCCGACCCCATTGGTCCCTATGCGTCGTTTTAAGCTTGCTCCCTTAAATTATCCTTGTTGTGTCCAGTTGATATTGAAATTGATTTAATTTGGCTTAATGGGATTGAGTAAAGTTAATCATAGCCTTAAACTCGCATTCGAAGGATGGCCAATTCGTTTGAACTCAAAATCTTGAAATTGGCTTGGAATCTTGAATTATTACAATCCCTGAATCCAATGCCCTAAAAAGGAATTAAATCAATGAATTTTGAAAAAAAATTTGTTGACGAAAATTCAAGTGTCAACATAAATAATTAATTTTGTTAAATTTGTTTTACCATCCTTATATTAAGTAGCCTATTGAACTAGGTTTGATTTTCATTTTGTGTGGACATATCAACGGTTGTGAGTGTAGAATTTGGTTTTTTTTTTCATGGAATTACAAAAGATGGAGAGAAAAAAAGTGAAAGAAGAAAGAACAATTATACTGAATCAAACCACAAAAAAAAACGATTTGGCTTTGTCGGTTCTTGACTATAATACGATATAATTTAACATCACTTATCATCGTATTTATGCAGTTTTTGGATTGACATCCAAATCTCACCAACTGCCTTGCTCACCTCCTAATAGTTACCGATAAGAAAGTAAGTGTTGGAACGTCAAGACAACTACACTTGACGTATGCACTTTTGTTCATAACAATTATAAGTACATTAAGGCTCCATTTGTTTCGCGAAAAATATGAAATTTATGAATAATATTTTCTGAAAAGTCATCTTCTAGGAAAATAATAATATTTTTTTGGTGTTTTGCTGAGACCTAAGAATGAACTGGAAAATATTTTTCCATATTTGGTAAGGAAAATCTCTTTTGATTTTCCTAAAATGACATACATTATTCGAGCACAAGTGACTTGTGCATGGATAGCCAAGGAATCCAGTACGAGCACCAAGGTTGTGGGCACAATCTCGATGGACCTTGGCCTAGTCTCGATGGACTCGGGCCTGGCATCAATGGACTGAGGCATGGGTGCAGGGAACTCGACTTCAATAGACCCGAGTTCGAAAGTCGGGGCCCTAACTCGATGAACCCAAGCACAGGTCGATGTTACCAGGCTTAGCCTCAATGGACCCAAGCACGACAATCGGAGTCTCTAGCACAACCTCGATGGACTTGGGCCTAACCTCAATGGATTCGGATTTAGGTGGTGAGGACTTGGCCCCGCTGCCAAGGGCCTGTGAACGAACCTTGGGGTTCCCATGCCCAAGCACAACATTTTTTGTTCAAGCGTCCATATTTAATCATATTTTGTAAAATGATTTATGATATTTAAAAGAGGAAATCATTTTCTTGGATTTAATCTATAGTAGGAAAACATTTTCCATTGAAAACGAACACATTTTCCATTGACTCATTTTCCTAAAAGATCCAAACGCCGGAAAATGAGAAAAATACTTTTTCGGAAAATATTATTCGTGAAACAAATGGATACTAGGTGAACATGTCAATATTATGTTACTTGTAATGAAATTCATCCACTCATTTACACATGAGGAGGCCCATGGGCCTCATTTCTTGAAGAGATTCTTCCCAGGGTCTCCAATTGTTCATGGGGGCCGTTGTACCTCGCCATGCTCATCGCCGGGATCTACCAGGTGTGTTGTAATTGTGCTTTGAAATGTGGCCGAAAACGGGTTGTCGCTATATGGCCCTTTTAACTATTGTGTTGGAATCTTGGTTAATAATGGCGTGAAAAGAATATGAAACATATCGAGAGCGACTTGAGTGGCGTTAGGAGTCGCACACCCATTCTAGAAAAGTAACCCAAACAAGCAATCCATACTAATATAATATAATAATAGAAGACAGAAGAATATACCATAGAATTTGTTATAGAAGTTCACCCAAATCTGGGCTATAACTCTGCACAGAGACACTCTGCGAATCTACTATATTTCGAAGAAAGTAGAAATATAATAATAATTTTCTTTCAAAATCGGGGCACAAATAGATTAAGAACACTGATAAAGAAAAACTCATTTTTTTTATCTCACTTTTTTTTTCTTTTAATTTTTTCTTCTCAATGCTTGACAGCTAAACGTTTATCAACAGCTGAATAGCCAAGACAAAAAAGCTATAAATAATAATATTTGGCTTCATCCGCAAACGAGTGATTGCCATGGAATCTTGACTAATGATGACGTGGAAAGATATGAATTATATCGTGAATGGGGGGGTCGTGGGGATTTTGGTGTCGAGCAAAGGACGATTTACCTGTACGGACACGCTATCTCTTTGACCTAGAAAGAACAAAAGGTAATATTTCACCGTCCTATAAGAAAAGGGAGTTCTTTTTCCTTTTAATGATAGGAGTTCCTTTTTCTCCTTTAGAAAAGTTAAATCACGAAAAGTTATTGTCCTTTTTCTTTTTGGTCGGAAAGTTATCGTCCTTTTGATTAGCCTAAGTTTAACTCGACATGATTTTTGGCCTAACAACATGGAAATACATCAATTATTTCATTTCTTTTTCTAATTTCGTTTGAAAACAAAGTCGTTAATTCCTAACACTGTACATATATACACACACTTTTCAGTTTTCCAAAATATTCAGAATTAAAGTCGGTTTTCATACCGGCTTCTTCTTGATTGCCGGACCAAATTTCTTATTATACAATTAAGCAAACACAACTTAATTGCACATGAGATCATAATGGAATTCTAATTTCCAATTTGGTTATCATGTTTTCTTTGTCCTCCTTCCTTGAAGTTCTGATCACCTTTTTTGTATTTTTTTTTTCTGATATAGATATCGTAACCCCAAATAGTTATACTTTAAACTTAATATGCCAATACTTTTATAGAGATACAAATAGATTGGTGTTTTTTTTTTTTATCGAAGAGATAGATTGGTGTTGCTTGGCTACTTTTCTACGTGATTGCGACATTCCAATTATTTTTGTCTGGTTTATGGTCCCTGAGAACATCTTATTGGACATCGACTATCTTGGAGTCATCCTGTTGAAGCCGATGTTGGTTGTTTGTTTGTAAAACAAATAAAATAGTGCATTTTCTTTTGTCATACATAGGAAAGTTTTGAGAAGGTGTGCCAATTTATGTGCGTGAGTGTCTTCTTGCTCATTAAAGTGAGGACAATGGGGTGTGGACTAAACTTCTTAATACCCGTGTGTGGGTGCACGATTATTAGGCGCACCTAGCACTTTGAGCGGTCGCAGACCTTAATTAGCACTAATCCCTGTTTATTTTATTATTTCAATTTTATTTATGACATTCGTAATTAATAAAAAAAAATATACTATTATTATTATTTGGTATTATTGTTTTATTACAATTTTTCATATATCTTTTTTCATTGTGATTTTTGATTTCGTACCAATTCACTATACATCTTTTCGATGAAGGGACGCCTTTATTTGAAAGGGTAGGATTAGTGAGTCGGTTTTTATATGGTTAAATATCAAGTCTCTTCATTTGGATGTTTAGACACTTTTTCATTCAGAAAAAAGAGTAGTCATTCTTTCTAATTGTTTTCCTAGAGAGACCTTAAAGATATATCGAAATTTATTCGGTATTCTCAATCGAGACTTTGTTGTATCCTGGAAAAAATTTGTTGGTGACCATTAGTAACTTCGTGGGGTAAATAATTCCTTAAAGAAAGTGATATTACACCTCAAAGTTTGATTTCGTTATTCATCCCGTTTGAAGTTTCTTTTCTTTTCTTCTACAATTCGAATGAGCATATTTTCCAAGAGTCGACACATCCCATTACACATTTTCTAACAATTTTGCCTTTAAATAAGTCCTTTTGGCCTTTGGTTTGAATGATCGTGGCTCCGTGAAACTTTGTGTGTTTTCCCTCTTTCTAATACAATCCAAAGTTCTGCGAATTTGTTGTCAAAGTTCATCCAAACCTGAGTTACGTCTCCACGCAGAGACATTGTGCAAATCCACTGAATTTTGAAGAAAGTAAGAATACAGAGATGATCTTCTATTAAAATTGGGGCAAAAATAAATTGGGTATACTCACAAAGAAAAACCCAATTTTTTCTCATTTTTTTTCTTTCAATTTTTTCTTCTCTGTACTAAACAGCTAGCGTTCATCAATAGCTGAATAGAAAAGACAAAAAAGCTATAAATAATAATATTTGGCTTCATCCGCCGCCAGATTGTTGCCTTGGAATCTTGACTAATAATGACGTGGAAAGATACGAATTATATTGTGAATGGGGTGGTGGGGATTTTGGTGTCGAGCAAAGCTCACTTTTTTTATCTCACTTTTTTTTCTTTTAATTTTTTCTTCTCAATGCTTGACAGCTAACGTTTATCAACAGCTGAATAGCCAAGACAAAAAAGCTATAAATAATAATATTTGGCTTCATCCGCAAACGAGTGATTGCCATGGAATCTTGACTAATGATGACGTGGAAAGATATGAATTATATCGTGAATGGGGGGGTCGTGGGGATTTTGGTGTCGAGCAAAGGACGATTTACCTGTACGGACACGCTATCTCTTTGACCTAGAAAGAACAAAAGGTAATATTTCACCGTCCAATAAGAAAAGGGAGTTATTTTTCCTTTTAATGATAGGAGTTCCTTTTTCTGCTTTAGAAAAGTTAAATCACGAAAAGTTATTGTCCTTTTTCTTTTTGGTCGGAAAGTTATCGTCCTTTTGATTAGCCTAAGTTTAACTCGACATGATTTTTGGCCTAACAACATGGAAATACATCAATTATTTCATTTCTTTTTCTAATTTCGTTTGAAAACAAAGTCGTTAATTCCTAACACTGTACATATATACACACACTTTTCAGTTTTCCAAAATATTCAGAATTAAAGTTGGTTTTCATACCGGCTTCTTCTTGATCGCCGAACCAAATTTCTTATTATACAATTAAGCAAACACAACTTAAATGCACATGAGATCATAATGGAATTCTAATTTCCAATTTGGTTATCATGTTTTTTTTGTCCTCCTTCCTTGAAGTTCTGATCACCTTTTTTGTATTTTTTTTCTAATATATAGATATCGTAACCCCAAATAGTTATACTTTAAACTTAATCTGTCAATACTTTTATAGAGATACAAATAGATTGGTGTTTTTTTTTTTTATCGAAGAGATAGATTGGTGTTGCTTGGCTGCTTTTCTACGTGATTGCGACATTTCAATTATTTTTGTCTGGTTTATGGTCCCAGAGAACATCTTATTGGACATCCACTATCTTGGAGTCATCCTATTGAAGCTGATGTTGATTGTTTATTTGTAAAACAAATAAAATAGTGCATTTTCTTTTATCCCATATAGGAAAATTTTGAAAAGATGTGCCAATTTATATGCGTGAGTGTCTTCTTTTTTGTTAAAGTGAGGAAAATGGAGTGTGGACTAGATTTCTTAATACCTGTGTGTTGGTGCGCGATTATTAGGCGCACTTAGCACTTTGCGCAGTCACGAATCTTAATTAGCATTAATCCCTGTTTATTTTATTATTTCATTTTTCTTTATGAAATTCGGAATTAAAAAAATATAGTATTATTATTATTATTTTATTCAGATTTTTCATATATCTTTTTTCAACGTAACTTTTAATTTTGTACCAATTCACTATACATCTTTTCGATAAAGGGACGTCTTTATTTGAAAGGGTGTGATTAGTGAGTCAGTTTTTGAATGATTGAATATCAAGTCTCTTCATTAGGATGTTTAGGCACTTTTTCATTCAGAAAAAAGAGCATCCATTTTTTCTAATTGTTTTTCTAAAGAGACCCTTGAGATATACCTGTCGCGACCTAAAAAAATTGGGTTTTTCGATCTTAGGCTAATGGATTACTAGATCAATTAAATTAACTAACCCAGCTCGAGTTCTCCCAAACTCTACCAATTTGCAACTTAGGTCCAATTATGAGCATGCAAATATTTTCAATAGGAGTCGCCACTAATCATTTAAGATGGGTTGATTAGAAACCTAAATAAAATAGCGGGAGTACTATTTTATTTCTGTGAATCAAAGATTATAAATTCGGGGACTTGATTATGCTAGATTACCCTAACGCCCTTTCGGTACCAATTTTAAGAAAAATACTCAATTTGACAATTTTGATAAATCCCGACTTAAAGTTCAAAGGTGCAGAAATTTTTTTGATTTTTACTTATTTAAATGAAAGCTAACCTATATGTAATGACGTGCAAAAATTGACATGCGATTAATGCAACTTAACATGCAAATTATATGTCATGCGACGACGTGACCTATTTCTAATGACGGGCATATTATTTTTTTGTATTTTTTCAAATGAAATTCGGAATTAAAAATGTCAATTATCTAAACATGCAATTCTAAATTAAAGAAATTAACCTATTCTAGAGCAATCTTTTTGGTATTTTTTTATGAATTTTTTTGTATTTTCGAATTTGAATTCAAATTGCAAATTTCTTAGTAAAAAAATATAACCGTTAAATCTTTCGAATTAAGTTTCGATCTGAAGCCTGACAAATCGATCCGAAAATTCGAAATTCCCGCTATGAAAATAACTCTATCTAAAGCCTAATAGATAGATTTATTTCCAAGTGTGCGGTTGCAGATTAGGAAATTTTTCTAATTGATCACATTTTGAAAAAATTTTGATATCTCAAATATCTTGGATATATTCAAATGATTTTGAAAATTCTAAATTCTATCCAAATTTGACAAGTATTAGATATCCAAGATTTCAAAAAAAGAAATAAATCCTAATTGAAATAATGTCTATTATCCAAATATGCAAGATTAGATATCAATAAACACAAAATAAGCAACACAATATTCAAATCAAATTGGAATATAATAATTACCTGATTTGCAGATGTCTTTCCTAATTTGAATTTGCAGTGAATCGGGATCGCGGATCGGGATGGTGACCGGCGATGCATCGGGAACGGCAGCGCGGCATCGGGAACGACGGCACTTGCGGGGTTGACAAGGTGGGGACAACTACGGTTTACGACAGCGACACACGGCGGTGGTGTCTCCGAAAATTCTAATTTAAACACATGTAATATTCCAGGAATCGAACCAGATCATGGCTTCCGGATGAGGCTCGGCGGATGATAGTCTCAGTGTAATGCTCATTGTGCAGGGACCTCCGAAGTTGAGGAACGATAGACCTTGCTGGAACACTGAGGTTGCAAGATCTTCGGTGGCCGTGAAATTGCTGGACTGGTGAGGCACGGGTCCACAGCTATGCTACAAGGAAGGAAGGGCAGTGGTCGTTGGCTTCGTTGAGGGCTGAGGCAGGGACAACTTCGGACGTTGGAAGTGCGGTGTCAGCGAGGCTTCTTCCGTTTCCTTTAAAGAAAAAGAAGAGCACCCCCCTACTTTTGTCATTTTCCCTTTGGCTTTCTCCTTCTCGTCGTGTTCCTTCTTTCTTTCCCAACCTCCTGGACAACGTGAACTTTCTCTTGGTCAATGTTTTGAGTCTTTCTGTGAGAGCCTCCTTCGTGTAGTGCTCCTTCACAAACGTCACCGCTCCTCCCTCTCTATCTCAGTGGCTAGCTTCTCTCAATTCCGTTGCCTCCGACTTCTTCGAAATTTTGTTTTCCGAAAATTATGAGAAGCCCTCCTTGATTATGATGCATAACGACATATTTATATCTCAACCCTAGATTAATTAGCTGGGCTTTCTAATCCTAATGGGCTTAGGTTTAGGCTTTATCTTTTAATTTAATTTAATTCTAAGTGGGTTGAATTAATTTGAACTTTTCTTTAATTAAGCTTGATGGGCTAATTTAAACTCAAATTAAGACAACCGAGCCCTTTTTTGACATGTGATTTTCGGCCTTTGCTTTCCGAGTGAGCCGAGTCTCGTTCGGTGCCCGAGTTCGATTTACGTAATGAATTTTAAGCTCGCTTGCCACCGCCAATCCGATACGGAATGCAATTAACCTATATGAACCTAAACTATATTTTATGCAATTTTAATATTTTTGTTTAGGGGTTAAAATTTAATCCTTAATTTTCTATGCAATTAACCACTAAATGATGTCCCAAAATTTAGGTGTCAACAATACCGAAATTTATTTAGTATTCTCAATCGAGACTTTGTTGTATTCTGGAGAAAATTTGTTGATGACCATTAGTAACTTTATGGGGCAAATGATTCCTTAAAAAAAAATGATATCATGCTTTAAAGTCTGATTTCGTTATTCATCCGGTTTGAAATCGAAGTTTCTTTTCTTCTACAATTCGAATGAGCATATTTTCCAACAGTCAACACATGCCATTACGCGTTTTCTAACAATTTTGCTTTTAAATAAGTCCGTTTTGGCTTTTGGTTTGAATGAACGTGGCTCTGTGAAACTTTGCGTGTTTTCCCTCTTTCTAGTACAATCCAAAGTTCTAAGCAGGGAAAATGGAGCGAGATTTATGTAGAATATTCTGATATAATGATCACAAATTCAAAAACTAACGGTGAAAGCGATAATGTCAGCTTGAGTAATGTAAACATTGATGAGAATCCAATGCCTTGAAAACCTAAGGGTTCCTCCGCAAAGCCACAAAAAAATCCAAATTATGTCCACCATGACACATATATTTTGAACCTTTTTGTGACATTAACTCCAATCTATATCCACAATAACCAATATATCCTTCATCAAGATTCCGCTAGATGATTTTTCAGCTAAAACAACACATTTTCTTAAATTATGTGGACGCTTTGCCAACGCTGTTTTCTTTCTAGCGTTCACGTAAACAGATTTATAATAGTTTTCATTGACAAAACATTGACGGAAAGTAAACATATCATACGGGTACAAGTTTGAGATAAAATTAAGGATAAATGTGTCGAAATGAACATAATTTAGGGTTTTTGGTGGCTTTTATCCTTTTCTTTTATTTTATCTTGTTCCCTTTTCAATCGGCTTCAACCTCAAAATTCAATTCCACTGTCTATGAAGAATCTCTTCTCTCACGTCTGACAAATAAATGTTTAATCTTGCAGGCCATCGGAGTTGAAATTAAATTATTTAATCTATGAAAAATCAATGTGGAAGTTCCAATTAGACCACCTACTATGATTCCGATGATTTTGGTGTTAAACATAATCATCAAAGACCATACTTAGCATGGCTACAAGTTAATCCATTGCCCTAAAAAGAGATTTTCTTTATTTCGAAATGATTAAAATCATATTATACTTTAATATCACAAATTTATCTACTCTTTTAAAAATTACCACTCTTAATTAAAGTGGATTGTAGGATTTTCGTGGAGCAAAGGACGATTTGTTCATGAGGACAATATCTCTTTTTAACTCAGGAAGAACATAAGGTGATATTTTGGTCATAAGAAGGACCTTAAATGGCTCAAGGGGAGACTGGAGAAGGAATTTCTTGGTATGGTGGAGGAGTCTCCTTGTAAGTTCTTTTCGTATTCCTTATCTTTCGGGAAGAAAAACACAGGGAGGGAACTTAGGGTACTGTAGGTGGGGAAGGTAGACTCCACGTTAGCTTCAGCTAGCTATTACCAGTTAGGGTAGTATAACAGCTACTCGCGCCTGGGGTGATATAGGGGAGCTACGGCTCCTTCTGGTTGGCCCGTGCTTCGTACTGATAACTAATTTGCCAACCAGTACGCCCGGTTTGAACATCAAGTAAGAAAAGGTTTTTTTTTGTTTTTCCTTTTTTGATCGGAGTTCCAATACAAACAAGAAGAAGAAGAAAAAGAGGCTCTAGTGCATTAAATGGTCTAAACTTATTCTCCTTTTGATAAGCCTAAGTTAAGCTTCGCATGATTTTGGAAAAATTACCAAAAAAGTCCTAAACCTTGTGCAATTGTGCTAATTCAGTCATAAACTTTTTTTTGCCAATTAAGACCTAAACTTTTTGCAAACCAGCCAATTCAGTCCTTTTGGTCAGCCGGCGCTAATGTGGCCGTCGGCCGACGTCCACGTGGCAATATTTTAATTTTTTTTTTATTTTCGAATTATTTTCCTTTTTTTTTTCTTTTCTTTCTCCCCCTGGCCAAACAGGCCAGGGGGGAGGCTCACGGGCAAGGCGAGCTAAGCCCTTGCTGCAGCTGGGCAAGCTTGCCTAGCTCCGATGAGGCGGAGCTCGCCATGGCTGGGTGAGCTCCGCCTCTCCAGATCTGGGCGAGGGCGAAGCTCGCCCAGCCTCCTCGTCATGTCAAGGCGAGCTCCGCCTCGCCAGATCTGGGCGAGCTTGCCATGGCTACTAATTAATTAGACCACCAAATATGATTCCGATGTTTTCGGGGTTAAGCATAATCATCAAAGAACAAATTTAGCATGGCTACTAATTAATTGATTGCCTTAAAAAAAAGAAGATTTTCTACGTTTTGGAATGATTAAATTCGTACTATACTTTAAAATTGTAGATTTACCAACTATTTTAGAAATTACCGCCCTTAATTAAAGTGGTTACCAACCTTTTTTTTTATTAAGTTACCAACTATTTTTGCATAAACAACTCTTATCTAAGTTATTCTCCGACGTTTAATTACCAAGTTCTCTTATTTACTAACTTTTTTTTACCAATCTAACCAACAGCTTAAATTACTAAGTATTACATGAAACTATTAATTTTTTTTTGTGTGACTTACCAACTTTTCTTTGATTAAGTTATTAATTAGGTTAGGGTTACCAACTCTAATTTGAGTTACTTATCAATGTTTATTTATTTGGAACTCTCTTTGTTGGTCTGGCCAAGTGACGACTCATTTGAAATTAATGGAATGAACACAACGCATACAAGAAATCTTTCTGTGGGATTCATAGACTCCATAGTTCCTTATCGGGTCAATTTTCAATTAGCGGTCATTGAGATTTATGGGCAATGTAGATTAATATGTAGGCATAGATATTACCTTGCCTTTTCCCTTTCAAACAAATTGAAATGAATGAAGTTTTTCTATTTGGAATTGTCTTAGGTCTAATTCCCATTACTTTAGCTGGATTAAAACTTGGTCACATAAAAATTGATGAATCACTTAATTAAAGCTAGTAATTTCATATAAGAGTCGGTAAATTTAAGGTGTAATTAAGAAAGGTTAGCAAAAGTTAGTAATATATAAGAAAAAGTTGGTAATTAAAGAAGAATAAACTTGCCAAGTAACTCCAATTAGAGTTGGTAACCCAAAACTGGAGAGTAACTTAATAGGAGTGAAATCGATAGGTCACTGTAATTGAGGTTAGTAATTTATAAAAGAGTTCGCAAATTCAATGCCTTCCTATGAACTGAAAACAAAAGTTCGTAAACAATAAGAAATGTCGGCATTGTAAAAAATATAAAATAAATAACTTAAATAAATGTCACTTTTGAGGTTTCGGGCGCAAATGATAACCATTTTGTTTATCTATTTTTTTATTTTTCTGCTCCCCGAAATAAGGTTGGAATAGAAATCCATTTGGTAACTCAATTTTATTTTTCTATTTCTGGAATAAATTTTTAGTCCATAATTAAGTTTGGAATAGAAATGTGAAATAAAAATATTCTACTTTTCTACTTTTGGAATAAAAAGAGAAATAAAAACTCTTCTCATTGTTTGCCTTCGCCTCTCGTTGCCCCCTGCACTCGACCTGCCACCGACTCCAATTGCCACCACCCTCCCTCCCCCGGATGACGCCGCTCACTGCCGCTGCCGCCTGCCCCCCTTCCCCCCTATCGGTGATTGCCCGTCGATGAATGAAAAAGAGCGTAAGGGGAAGAAATTTTATATCGTTATCAAACGAATATATGTTCCGAGAAGAGAAATTTTATATCGTTATCAAATGTGTATTTCTATTCAGAAACTCGTCCAGATAATAGAGATAGATTTGTCAAAAATCTATTCCAGAAACAAAATGATTATCGTTCGCATATTTAATACCTCACCATTAATTCGGAAATGCCGATTTTTGTGGGTCGCCGCTTGGCAACCTGTGTAATGGCACCAGGTTCAAGAGGCCTATCTACGCACCTTACATATCCCACGAACCCGACCATGAAAAAATCACATTCCAATCGCTCAAGGCTGATAAAAAATTGCGGAAAAAAATGGGTGGATTCAATCGTCAAACCTAATAAGTAAGAGGACAAAAAATAAAAAAATTATTGGAAATTCAAAAAATTAAGCAAAATGATGTTGTTTTATGAAAATTTATCCATGTCACATCATGGGTTGTGCCGCGTAAGATGCAAACGATGATTGGACCGCCGCATTAGCAATTTGAGGTGAGTTTTCGTCGGAAGAGTTTGATTGGAATTTCACTTAAATGTGTACGACTACATTGGATCTATTGAATGGTTTACCATTTAGTAGTGTAAAGTTGTAGCTATAGAATCATGAGTATGCAGAGCTCCGGTGAGCTGTAGTTGGACTTTAAAAGTAAAATAGAATCTTGGGTTTGTAAGGGCGATGTTGAAATTTGGAAATAGTGCAACAAGCACTGTACCAGCATTGAGGGTCGTTTGGATTGTGCCAATACAAGCATATTGGTAATCCAAGAAATGAGTGTCTAAAAGGGCCGTGTGAGAAACAACAAGCAATCCTTTATGATCATGAAAAGAGAGAGCAAGATAGATAGCACCAAAGTAGAGATGTGTATATCCTTGTTATACCCATTGAAGTGGAAAATCAAAAGGTATCTGGAGGGTAACAAAATATTCTTGCTAGGTAGTAGGAATAGAATGTTGATCGAATCGGGATGACTGGACATATTCCGTAACTTCTCGGGGTGTATGTTTGATGAGATGTTTGATGGAAACGGAGAGGAGAAAAAGAATGAGATTTTGCGAAAGCAAAATACGGATTAATAAGTGGAAGATGAGTTTTCGAAATTTTACTATCTTCGTTAAGGTACGAGATCTCATAAAAATAGTCAATTTTAGAAATATCTGAAGTACGAAGATCTAAAAGAGCGTTTACAGTGACTGATGGACAAGAATTAGTATAATCACTCATGGTGGAACAGGTCTACGTTTTCTACCTAATAATTCATCTAAAAACAAACACGTATGTTAAATAGGGTGCTGGCTCTTAAACCAGTAAAAGGGTGCTAAGATGCCAATCAGGGAAAACAAAGACAAGGCTTGTGGCATGTATGCTATCCCACGCACAAACGGCTCTTCAGGCCTTTATAAAATGGACTACCTTTTAGCCACCAAGCCCATTTTCCAATTTTGATTAGCACCATAGAACTGCTTTATAGTAGCAGAATTCTGATATACAGGTTTCATATCATGGTAAATGCAGAGCATACAACTAGGACTAATTAGCACACATATGTTTGTTTGAAGAATTATACCAGGTAGGAAGTAAGTGCTGTAAAAGAACGTCGAGATCACTTGACATGTATATATGCATTTCTGTTCATAACAATAAGTATATTAAGGCTCCGTTTGTTTTATGGAAAATATAACATTTTTAATAAATGTTTTCCGGGAAGTCATTTTCAGGGGAATTAGATTATTTTCCGATATTTGGCTGAAACCTGAAATAAACTAGAAAATATTTTTCATCGTTTGGTATGAAAAATCTCATTTGATTTTTCTAAATAGACATAATCTATTTGAGTGCTAATGACTTGTGCACGGATATCTAAAAAACCCAACACCAAGGTCGCTGGCACAATCACAACGGACCATGGTCCAGTCATAGTACACCTGGGCCTGGGAGTTGAGGTCCTGGCCCGGCATCGATGGACCGAGGTGCTGGTGCAGGGGACCCAAGCTTGGAAATTGAGGAGCTAGGCATAGGAGTCGGCGTCCGGGGCCTGACCTCGATGGACCTGAGCATGGGTGTCGAGGACCCAGGCCTAGCCTCAATATTATCGGGCCTAGCCTCTATTGACCCAGGTGCGACAACCGGGGCCTTGGGCACAGCCTCGATGGATCCGGGTCTAGTCACCGAGGACCTAGCCGTGTTGACAAGGGCTCGAGAATGAGCCTTGGGGTTCCCATACCCAAGCGTAGAGTTTTCTATCTAAATACCGATATCTAGTCATATTTCAAAAAATAATTTTCAATACTTTAAAGATGAAATAATTTTCTTAAATTTAAGCTTTGGACAGGAAAATATTTTCCAACGCCTTATTTTTCTAAGCAATTTGAAGATTGAAAAATAAAGAAATTATTTTTCGCAAAATAAATAGAGATTAAAAGAGAAAATCATATCATGTTATTTGTAATGAAATTTATTCACTTATTTACACAAGAGGAGCTGCATGAGCCTCATTTCTTCAAGAGATTCTTCCCGGTGGTCTGTCGGAGGACCCAAAAACCAAGAATCAAGAGCAATTCCTGCTGGCACGACGAGTACGGTCTCGCCCATGCTCATCGCTGGGATCTACCGTGTGTCGTGAATTGTGATTGTGCTTTGAAATGTGGGCCAAAACGTTTGTCGTTATACGGCGCTTTTACCTGTTGCTTTGGAATCTTGATGAGGAATTACAGTGAAGACATGAAATATATGGGGGAGCGCTTTGGTTGCTGCATTGGAATCGTGACTAATAATGACGTGGCAAGATATGAAATGTATCGTGAATGGGGCGCAGGGATTTTGGTTAAGCAAAGGAGGATTTATCCATAAGGATAAGCTATCCTTTTGACCACGGAAGAACAAAAGGTGATAGGACTTCCTTATAGAAAGAAAAAGTAGAAGAAAAACAGGTACTAGCACATTAGATCTTGTAAACTTATTCTCCTTTTGATAAGCCTCGGTTAAACTCGACATGATTTGGGCATGATAACATGAAATACATCAATTATTTCTTTTCTTTTTCTAATATCATTTGAAAATAAAGAATATATATATTCTTTTCAGCTATCCAAAATATTCACAATTGAAGTAGGTTTCCAATCAGCTGCTTGTTGATCGTCGAACCAAATTTCTTATTATATAATTAGGCAAACACAACTTAAATGCACATGAGATCACAATGGAATTCCAATTTCCAATTTCGTTATGATGTTTTCTTAGTCCTCCTTCCTTGAAGTCCTAATCACTTTTTCTGTATTTTATTTCCCATATAGATATCATAACCCTAAATAGTTCTTCTTTAAACTTAATCTGCCAATGCTTTTATAACGATTTTACTGTGTTACTTGGCTACTTTTCCATGTGATTGCGACATTTCATTTATTGTTTTCTGGTTTGTGGTCCCAGAGAACATATCTTATTGGACATCGACTATGTTGGAGTCATCCAGTTGAAGCCGACACATCCCAATGATCCCATTATGCGCGTTCCAATAATTTTGCCTTTAAGAAAAGCCCTTTTGGCTTTTGGTTTGAAGAAACGTGGCAGCGTGAAACTCTGTGTATTCCCTCTTTCGAGTACAATCCAAAGTTTCACACCTTTTTCTTTTGGAAAAAATCGAAATTGTGATATTTTTATCTTTAACTTTTTTACAACATCAGAAAACCTCAAATTATATCTACTGTGATGTATTTATCATCAGTCAAGATTTCGTTAGATGATTTTTCACTCAAAATAACACTATTTTTATTTCACTTAAGTTACATAGGCTCTATGTCAATACTTTGCTTTCTAGCGTTCATGTAGGTAGATTTTTAACAGTTCTCATTTACAGAACTTTGATAGAGAGTAAATGTGTTACACAGCTACAAGTTTGGGATTTTTGGTGTTAAAGAAAAAAGTTTAGAGTAAATGTGTCACAGTTGGCATAACTTAGGGGTTTTTTTTTTTTACTTTTTATCATTTTCTTTTATTTTATCTTGTTCCCTTTTCACTCGATTTCAACCTCAAAATTCAATTCGACCGTCTATGAAAGATCACTTCTCTCGCGTCTGACAAATAATTGCTTAATCTTGCAGGCCATTGGAGTTGAAAATAAATTATTTGATCTAGCAAAAATCAATGTGGTAAGCTCCAATTAGACCACCTACTATGATTCCGATGATTTTGGGGTTAAACATAATCATCAAACACCATTCTTAGCATGGCTACAAGTTAACCCATTGCCCCAAAAAGAGATTTTCTCCATTTCAGAATGATTTAAATCCTACTATTCTTTAATATTGCAAATTTATCTACTCACTTTAAAAATTACCACTCTTAATTAAAGTGGATCATAAGATTTTCGTCGAGCAAAGGACGAATTGTTCATAAGGACAAGCTGTCATTTAAAAAGACTCTTTTTAACTAAGGAAGAACATAAGGTGATATTTGAACATCAGGGAAGAAAAGGTTGTTTTTTTTTTTTTTCCTTTTTAGATAGGAATTCCAATAGAAAAAAGAAGAAGAAAAATAGGCTCTAGCACATTAACTCGTGTAAACTTATTCTCCTTTTGATAAGCCAAAGTTAAGCTTGACATGATTTTTGGACCCTGACAACATTAACATGAATCAATTATTTCATCTCTTTCCTTAATTTCCTTTGAAAATAAAGTTGTTGGTTTCTAACATTAGAGGAATTATTTTTGGGTTTTACAAATTGTTCAGAATTAGAGAAGGTTTCCTTACCAGCTTCTTGTTAATCGTCTGACCAAATTTCTTATTATACAATTAAGCAAACACTTGATCATCTAACAATGGAATTTCTAATTCCGTTATGATGTTTGGTGAAGCATATTTATGGAGATTATAGATTTCCTTGTTAGAGAATATCGTTAGAGATATTATTAGATATTAGGTATATTATTTAATATTTCATAATTCTCTATTATAGCTAATTTTCTTTCCTATGCATATTGTTTGGGTATAAGTACCCTCATCTAATAACTTGCAAAGACAAGCCAATTGAGTAAAGATGTAAATGTTTATAGATTCTCTTTTTCTCTCTCTCTTGAAGATCCTAAAATATTTACATGGCATCTTAGCTGGACGTCCTGAGTTTGAATCTTTTCGGGTCACATTTGCCTCCTCAATTAAATATTTCCACGCTTAATATTAGTAAAAAAAAAAGAAGACCAGACTAAGCATGAGGGGGAGTGTCAAAATAATTAAATATTAAATCATGTATTCATCTAACAGTATAAACTTTTAGAACAGTTAATAATGATCTTGGTATCAGAGCCATCAAGAGAGAAAGAATTAAATCAAACCTTAGCGTTTTCTTCCTTTATGCTAGCTTTAGTTGTTTTAGTTGTCTCATCTTCAGTAACTTCTCGATTTTGTCAACACTCAACAATGCTTATTCGTTGTGGTACTCTCTTCTAATCGCGAGCATCATCGACGAGCGAAGTCGCCATCAAATATCCAAGTAGCTGTGAGCACCGGAGTCGAGCACACCTTCACTGAGCAACCGAAGATGAGCACCATGGGTGGGTGATGTCATCAAGTATCTAGGTAGCTGTTAGTGGTAGAGTCGAGCACACCTTCATCAAGTAGCCAAAGAGGAGCACTATGGGGAGATGCAGTTTAGTTTGCCACAATTCAAGTTGGTTTCCGCACAATTCTATTATGGTTATATGAGAAATATATGTTTCATGGAAAATAAAACATTTTTAATAAATGTTTTTCGGGAAGTCATTTTTAGGGAAATTAGATTATTTTCCGATATTTGACTGAAACCTGAAATAAACTAGAAAATATTTTTCATCGTTTGGTATGAAAAATCTCATTTGATTTTTCTAAATAGACATAATCTATTTGAGCGCTAATGACTTGCGCACGGATATCTAAAAAACCCGACACCAACGTCGCTGGCACAATCACAACGGACCATGGTCCGGTCATAGTACACCTAGGCCTGGGAGTTGAGGTCCCGGCCCGGCATCGATGGACCAAGGTGCTGGTGTAGGGGACCCGAGCTTGGAAATTAAGGAGCTAGGCATAGGAGTCGGCATCCGGGGCCTGACCTCGATGGACCTGAGTATGGGCGTGGAGGACCCAGGCCTAGCCTCAATATTATCCGGCCCAGCCTCTATTGACCCAGGTGCGACAATCGGGGCCTCGGGCACAGCCTCGATGGATCCGGGTCTAGGCACCGAGGACCTAGCCCTGCTGCCAACGGCTCGAGAATGAGCCTTGGGGTTCCCATACCCAAGCATGGAGTTTTCTGTCCAAGTACCGATATCTAGTCATATTTCAGAAAATAATTTTCAATACTTTAAAGATGAAATCATTTTCTTGAATTTAAGCTTTGGGCAGGAAAATATTTTCCAACGCCTTATTTTTCTAAGCAATTCGAAGATTGAAAAATAAAGAAATTATTTTTCGCGAAATAAATGGTGCTTAAAAGAGAAAATCATATCATGTTATTTGTAATGAAATTTATTCACTTATTTACACAAGAGGAGCTCCATGAGCCTCATTTCTTCAAGAGATTCTTCCCGGTGGTCTGTCGGAGGACCCAAAAACCAAGAATCAAGAGCAATTCCTGCTGGCACGACGAGTACGGTCTCGCCCATGCTCATCGCTGGGATCTACCGTGTGTCGTGAATTGTGATTGTGCTTTGAAATGTGGGCCAAAACGTTTGTCGTTATACGGTGCTTTTACCTGTTGCTTTGGAATCTTGATGAGGAATTACAGTGAAGAAATGAAATATATGGGGGAGCGCTTTGGTTGCTGCATTGGAATCGTGACTAATAATGACGTGGCAAGATATGAAATGTATCTTGAATGGGGCGCAGGGATTTTGGTTAAGCAAAGGAGGATTTATCCATAAGGATAAGCTATCCTTTTGACCACGGAAGAACAAAAGGTGATAGGACTTCCTTATAGAAAGAAAAAGTAGAAGAAAAACAGGCACTAGCACATTAGATCTTGTAAACTTATTCTCCTTTTGATAAGCCTCAGTTAAACTCGACATGATTTTTGGCATGATAACATGAAATACATCAATTATTTCTTTTCTTTTTCTAATATCATTTGAAAATAAAGAATATATATATTCTTTTCAGCTATCCAAAATATTCACAATTAAAGTAGGTTTCCAACCAGCTGCTTGTTAATCGTCGAACCAAATTTCTTATTATATAATTAGACAAACACAACTTAAATGCACATGAGATCACAATGGAATTCCAATTTCCAATTTCGTGATTATGTTTTCTTAGTCCTCCTTCCTTGAAGTCCTAATCACCTTTTTTGTATTTTATTTCCCATATAAATATCATAACCCTAAATAGTTCTCCTTTAAACTTAATCTGCCAATCCTTTTATAAAGATTTTACTGTGTTACTTGGCTACTTTTCCATGTGATTGCGACATTTCATTTATTGTTTTCTGGTTTATGGTCCCAGAGAACATATCTTATTGGACATCGACTATGTTGGAGTCATCCAGTTGAAGCCGACACATCCCAATGATCCCATTATGCGCGTTCCAATAATTTTGCCTTTAAGAAAAGCCCTTTTGGCTTTTGGTTTGAAGAAACGTGGCAGCGTGAAACTTTGTGTATTCCCTCTTTCGAGTACAATCCAAAGTTTCATACCTTTTTCTTTTGGAAAAAATCGAAATTGTGACATTTTTATCTTTAACTTTTTTGCAACATCAAAAATCTTAAATTATATCCGTTGTGATGCATTTATCATCAGTCAAGATTTCATTAGATGATTTTTCACTCAAAATAACACTATTTTTATTTCACTTAAGTTACATGGGCTCTATGTCAACACTGTTTATTTTCTAGCGTTCATGTAGGCAGATTTTTAACGGTTCTCATTTACAGAACTTTGATAGAGAGTAAATGTGTTGTACAGCTACAAGTTTGCGATTTTTGGTGTTAAAGAAAAAAGTTTAGAGTAAATGTGTCACATTTGACATAATTAAGATTTTTTATGACTTTTATCATTTTCTTTTATTTTATCTTGTTCCCTTTTCACTCGATTTCAACCTCAAAGTTCAATTCGACTGTCTATGAAAGATCACTTCTCTCACGTCTGACAAATAATTGCTTAATCTTTGCAGGCCATTGGAGTTGAAAATAAATTATTTGATCTAGCAAAAATCAATGTGGTAAGCTCCAATTAGACCACCTACTATGATTCCGATGATTTTGGGGTTACACATAATCATCAAACACCATTCTTAGCATGGCTACAAGTTAACCCATTGCCCCAAAAAGAGATTTTCTCCATTTCGGACTGATTTAAATCCTACTATTCTTTAATATTGCAAATTTATCTACTCACTTTAAAAATTACCACTCTTAATTAAAGTGGATCATAAGATTTTCGCCGAGCAAAGGACGAATTGTTCATAAGGACAAGCTGTCATTTAAAAAGACTCTTTTTAACTAAGGAAGAACATAAGGTGATATTTGAACATCAGGGAAGAAAAGGTTGTTTTTTTTTTCCTTTTTTTTAGAGGAATTCCAATAGAAAAAAGAAGAAGAAAAATAGGCTCTAGCACATTAACTCGTGTAAACTTATTCTCCTTTTGATAAGCCTAAGTTAAGCTTGACATGATTTTTGGACCCTGATAACATTAACATGAATGAAATACATCAATTATTTCATCTCTTTCCTTAATTTCGTTTGAAAATAAAGTTGTTGGTTTCTAACATTAGAGGAATTTTTTTTGGGTTTTACAAATTGTTTAGAATTAGAGAAGGTTTCCTTACCAGCTTCTTGTTAATCGTCTGACCAAATTTCTTATTATACAATTAAGCAAACACTTAATCATCTAACAATGGAATTTCTAATTTCGTTATGATGTTTGATGAAGCATATTTATGGAGATTATAGATTTCCTTGTTAGAGAATATCGTTACAGATATTATTAGATATTAGGTATATTATTTAATATTTCATAATTCTCTATTATAGCTAATTTTCTTTCCTATGCATATTGTTTGGGTATAAGTACCCTCATCTAATAACTTGTAAAGACAAGCCAATTGAGTAAAGATGTAAATGTTTATAGATTCTCTTTTTCTCTCTCTCTTGAAGATCCTAAAATATTTACATGGCATCATAGCTGGAGGTCTTGAGTTTGAATCTTTTCGGGTCAAATTTGCCTCCTCAATTAAATATTTCCACGCTTAATATTAGTAAAAAAAAAGAAGACCAGACTAAGCATGAGGGGGAGTGTCAAAATAATTAAATATTAAACCACGCATTCATCTAACAGTATAAACTTTTAGAACAATTAATAATAATCTTGGTATCAGAGCCACCAAGAGAGAAAGAATTAAATCAAACCTTAGCATTTTCTTCCTTTATGCTAGCTTTAGTTGTTTTAGTCGTCTCATCTTTAGTAACTTCTCGATTTTGTCAACACTCAACAATGCTTATTCGTTGTGATACTCTCTTCTAATCGCGAGCATCATCGACGAGCGAAGTTGCCATCAAATATCCAAGTAGCTATGAGCACCGGAGTCGAGCACACCTTCATTGAGCAACCGAAGATGAGCACCGTGGGGTGGGTGATGTCATCAAGTATCTAGGTAGCTATTAGCGCCGAAGTCAAGCACACCTTCATCAAGTAGCCAAAGAGGAGCACTATGGGGAGATGCAGTTTAATTTGCCACAATTCAAGTTTGTTTCCACACGATTCTATCATGGTTATACGAGAAAGATATGTCAACTTTCTAAACATGTGTTGCTTTAGTGCTTGTCGTTTAGTGTAAGGTCCGGCTTACATAGTGCTTCATCTTTATCACATACTTTTAAAAAAAGTTGTACCAATTATACGCAAACTAGATGTTCCAACTTGAGGGAAAGTGATATAGTATATTTATGGAGGTTAGAGATTTCCTTATTAGAGAATATTGTTAGGGATATTATTAGATATTAGGCATATTATTTAATTAGTGATTCTCTAGTATAGTTAATTTCCTTTCCTATGCATATTGTTCGGGTATAAATACACTCCTCTAATAACTTGTAAAGACAAGCCAATTGAGTAAAGATGTAAATCTTTATAGATTCTCTCTCTCCCTCTTTCTTGAAGATCATAAAATATTTATAATGCTATCTTAGTCCTCCTTCCTCGAAGTCCTAATCATTTTTTTTTATATAAATATCGTGACTCTAATTAATTGTTCTTTAAATTTAATCTGCGAACTTTTATAACGATAGAGATATATTCAGTTAATTGGCAGTGTTTTCATGTGATCGCGACATTTCATTTTATTGATTTTTTCCGCTTTACCGTCCGAGAGAACATCACTTTGGACATCGACAGTCGTGGAGTTATGTAGATAAAGCCGACACATCTTCTTTATGCCCGTGAAACTTTGTGTCAATTCGCTCTTTCGAGTCCAATCAAAGTTTGAGACCTCTTTATTAATTCTTTAATCTTGCGCGCCAATGGAGCTGGAAATAAAATATTAGTTGTTTAATCTAGAAAAAAAATAAACGTGGCAAGTGCCAATTAGACCACCAAATATGATTCCGATATTTTTTGGGTTAAACATAATCATCAAGGACCACATTTTGCATGGCTACTAATTAATTGATTGTCTTAAAAAAGGATTTTCTCCATTTCGAAATTTAATGAATCGCAATTTAAAATGGTGGCCTAAACTTGTTTACTTTCCTTCTTTTTTTAGTTTTTCTATTATTATATAAGATATAGTTGCCATAATTAAGATTTCATATATTTTGTTTTTTTCTTTCTTGTGGGTATTCCATGTATATTAAAGGTTCTATGATTTCAATTTATTGTTAGATTTTATTTATGTAAAAATTTGTTTGTCGAAAAGAGAAATTTTAGATAAACATAATTCTTTTCAACGTCATCTAACAAATTTGTAGATTAATTGACAAATTTGTGGTTTTCAATTTATTGTTTTCCAATTCTTTGACGATTTCCCTTCCTTCTGCTACGCATTTCTGGTCAACAACGGCTATATTTGATTATCCAACGAACATCCTCAAATGGCTGTTGTTCAAACATCATTAATGACATGATATCTTCAGCAATGACATAAACACCATCACCGGTTGATCTTTACGTCCGTTTGTGATGTTCATGAACAGGACAGACTCATTCACGGATATCACTTCTTTCTTTAATTTAATGTCACCATCTGCAAATATCATAGTAAACATTATACCAAAAAGAGTTTTGGGATTATCAAAATATTTTGAGATTTCTCTCCAACAGGATCTTCCTCATGTGTTCGACGCTGCAGCCCAAGACCTGGCCATGCTCATTTTCGAAAGAATTTTGTTTGGGTGCGGTGTCGGTTTCGCTAATTTGTCCAAACCTATACATGTGCGCATATTAAAAATTCGCAATAATTATATCTAGCTTGTGCATTGTGAACGTGCTTTGAAATGTGGTCCAAAAAGGGTGGTGCGATATGGCGCTTCAGTTGTCGCATTGGAATCTTGATTAAAGATGAGGTGGAAAGATGTGAATTATATCGTACATGAGATCACAACGGAATTCCAAATTCCAATTTCTTATGATGTTTTCTAAGTCCTCTTTCCTTGAAGTCCTAATCACCTTTTTTTTTTTCTCTGGTATAGATATCGTAACTAGGGATGTCAAAAAAACCCATGCCAATTCGACCCGGCCCGGCCCGGCCCGGCCCGGCCCTGCCCTACCCTAAAATTTAGGATATTTTGAGGTCGGGCCTTAGTCTTCTTTAGGGTAGGGTTTTTAAGTATGGTTATTGTTAGGGTTGGGCCGGGTTAGGCTTTTTTGACACCAGTACCCGCTTACCCAATACCCACAGCAACAAAGATATTTTAGCATCTCCCGTCGCTCCTCTGCCAAATTCTATGGATAAGAATGGACTCCCAATCTTCTTCACCTTCTCCCAATTGAAGCTTTGACGATGGCCTTGTTTGAATGCGATGGGACTCGCTTCGGCCATTTAGAGTTGTGCGCGAAGCCC
This sequence comes from Syzygium aqueum, assembly GCA_031216185.1. Lineage (NCBI taxonomy): Eukaryota > Viridiplantae > Streptophyta > Magnoliopsida > Myrtales > Myrtaceae > Syzygium > Syzygium aqueum. The sequence goes on along the minus strand of CM062238.1, from coordinate 39,884,998 downwards.
TTGTCTCTTCTATCCATCGCCGCGCGGGGCTTCACGACCACTGCAGTTGCCGTCGCCGTCTCCATCGTCGTCGCCATCTCCATCGCCGTTGCCATCGCCGTCTCCATTGCCATCGCCGTTGCCGTCGTCGTCGCTTAGGCTCTTGTCTTGGTCCGCCTACACTCGTATTCCAGATCGCAAGTCTCTCCTTCATCGCTACCCATCCCCACATTAGCTTTCTTTGGCTAGTCTGAATTGGACATGATTTTTCTTTTTCTTGATTTTGCAAATAATCGCACCGTCCATGGCCACTGCGCTCCTGTCTCTTGCTTGAGAAAGACTGAGCAGGAGAACGATTTATCCACCTTTAGTGAGATTTTGGCATTGTGGCACCGGCACCGGCACTGACACTGACCCGGCCCTACCCGATCCATCTCTTGAAGTAAATGCTGAATAGGGTCTTGGGTAGGGTCGGGGCGGTTCAAGCGTGACCCTGCACGTTTCGGGTTGGGTCGGGTATTAGGAAAGCCCGACCCAACCCGACCCATTGACGCCCCTAATCGTAATCCTAAATAATTGTTCTTTAAACTTAGGCTTCATTCATTTCACAGAAAACAACTTTTAGGAAAACTTTTTCTTGATTTTCGGGCATTTGTTTCATGAAAAATAAACTAGCCATGGAAAATATTTTCCACTAATGGAAAAAACACCTTCAAAAGTGAGGAACAGCGGAAAATATTTTCCATATCTTCTTTCACCTCACTTTCTTTCACAAAACACATTTTACTTTTATTTTTCTTTTCTTGATTTTTTTAAAAAAATCAAAAAAAATTTATTATTTTTAATCCTTTTTCTTCTTTTTTCTCTTTTCTTTTCCTTTGTTGGTCGCCGGCCATGGCAACGACTAGCGAGGCTCAAGCTCATCGGCCTCGCCGGCCTCCGGCCTTGGGCAAGGCTCAAGCTCATCGGCCCTGGCTTAACAACATGCTTCAAATTATAAACCTGGCGTTGCCATGGCATGTCCTGTCCATAAGCAAATGTTTCAGATATTTTCTAAGAAGGACACTTTTCTAATAAGCCAGAAGAATAAACGTTGGTATAATATTAAAGTAGTTAGAAATTTTGAAAGGACAAATAATTGTTGGTACTTTTCAAAACCAAACAGGATAAAAAGTTGCTTAGTGACTAAAGTTAATTGCTATTTAATGTGACAAATGTTAATATATCAGTGAAATTAAGTTTCATGATATCAAATAATAGTAACTTTAAAAGAGTTGGTACGCCACGAGAATAAGTATTAGTAGATTATTAAACTAATTGCCAATCTTCTACGTATAAACAAATGTTCGTACTTTTCAAAATCAAGCAAAAAAGAGCATAAAAGTATGTCAACAATATCTCCTGTTCGTGCGAAATTTCTTATACCCAGTTCAACTGTAGATGGAAAACGCCTATATAATAGAGAGAAAGAGAGGGGGGTGACCTGCTAAGTGCAAAGTGAGCTCCTATGGCAAGCTCAGAGACAGGAATGAGCACCACCAATCCATTAGGAGGTGAGTACCAGGTCTTCTTGAGTTTTAGAGGGCCCGATACTCGTCGGGGAATCACCAATAGCCTCTACCACGCCTTGGTAGATGTTGGGATTCGTGTTTTTATCGATGATGAAGAGCTTCGACCAGGAGAAAGAATATGTGGCAACCTTCTATTAGCGATCAACGACTCCAAGCTTTACATACCCATCTTCTCCATGAAATATGCTTCGAGTCACTGGTGCCTCCGAGAGCTTGCAAAGATGGTGGAGAACACCTCTAAATCTGAAGAGGGGAATGAGAAGGTGATATTGCCCATCTTTTATGATGTGAAACCTGCTGATGTGAAGCTGAAAACCTCGTTATACCGTGATGCCATTTTGACTTTGGAGCAAAAGATGGAGGATGAGAAGAAGAAGTTCAGCTCCGAGGAAATAAAGACGTGGCGTCAGGCTCTCAGCGAAGTTGATGACACCAAGGGGTGGGAGCTGAAGAAATATCCAGGGTAATCATCTAACTGTGAATGTCAAAATTATATTTTACAATCAGGTTATAAATTTGATAAAAATTCATTAATTATATTCCAACTCCAATTTTCCTCAAGTGAAATGGAAAGTCTCAATTTGCTCTTTTACTTTTTTCTAAATCATGAGATATCCAAATTTATTCGGACCTAGTAGGATTATTACATTTTCTTTTTTTACTATGTTCCATTGTATAAGAATTTGGCTTTGCTTCATCTTTTTTATACCAAATTGATCCGTGAATGTATTACAATTCCTAAGGTTTGCTAGAGAACTTGATAATGGAACTGTATGTAGTTGCATTTGTAAAGTTCTTTTCCACGTCAAAAGAAATAAGTAGATCTAATATTGCCATAATTCATCATACATTTATATTTTCATTCTTCCAAATTTTTTTATCAGAAATCTTGATTCTTCTACTTGATTTAATAATGGAAAAAGCGCTCTAGAACTCTTAAAATTTGTCACGAAAGTACGATTGAGTCCTCAACTATCAAAAAGTGCAAACAAGTCCTAAAAACTTATCAAATTTATGCAATCAAATCTCTTTGTTAAGTCCATTGTTTTGTGCCCTTTTCCATTGGATACTTCTAGTTGCCTGCCGACCCCCAAAAAGAAATTCTAGTTGCCTCACGATGATAAAGACAAATGTCTATATATATTGACATCATACATGTGATAACTCATAACTAATAAGTAGAGTGACCATGAAATTAAATTGCTGGTAAACCTCGCACAAGAACATGCAACATGAAAAGAAATTCGATTAAGTTATATATATTACTTAAGACAATTGATGGAAATTAAGTTTTCTTGTTTTAAGTGATATAATAATGTAGAGCTAAAGTTTTGACCTCGCGTTTCCACCCGGTTACTACGTATATGGTTGGTCAACATGCAATTAAACGAATTTGTTATCTTTTATCAATTGAAACTGTTCAACTTTGTGGCAGCGATGGGGATCTTATCGAGGCTGTTGTTAGCGAGGTTGTGGTTAGGCTCAAGACAAGACAAAGAAAAGTGACCGAAGATTTAGTTGGAATGGAGGATCGAAAAGCAGCCATAAACAGTTTATTAGACACACAATCTGGTGGTGCGCGGCTTATTGGAATTTACGGGATGGGTGGCATCGGTAAATCAACACTTGCCAAGATTGTCTATAACGAACTATGTCCTCGCTTTGGGAAAAATTGCAGCTTTCTTGATGGCGTAGGGGAAATGGCAAAAACCAACAAGGGCTTAGTCAAGCTGCAAGAACAATTGTTGTCTGATATCTCTAATTCTAGAGTGGCTCGCAAAATTGATACCATTGATCATGGGATCAATACGATTAGAGAAACAATTCGCAACAAGAAGGTACTAGTTGTATTGGATGATGTTAACGAGGGAAAGCAAATTGAATACCTCATTGGAATTAATCCTTTGTTCGTTGGTACCAGGATACTTGTTACTACTAGGGATAAAAGTGTTCTGAAAATTAGAGGATTGAAGTATGAAATCGTGCCTTATGAAATGGAGGTGTTGAGCGACAAAGACGCCCTTCAACTTTTTAGCAAGCATGCCTTCAATGCCGACATTCCTCGAGACGGTTATGACACTTTTTCAAAAGACATCGTCTCTACAACGGGCGGACTACCTTCTGCTCTTCGAGCAATAGGTTCATTGCTTTTTCGTCAGGAAGAGAAAAAAATATGGCAAGAGATGCTAGAGAAGCTAAGGAAAACACCTAATAGTGATGTCTTGGGAAAGCTAAGGATCACCTACGATGCCTTAGAAATGGATCAACGACAGATATTTCTCGATGTTGCGTGCTTTTTCATCGGTAAAGATAAGACTAATCCAGTCTTGGCATGGAAAGATTGTGGGTTTAGCCCAGAGTATGCTATTGATGTCCTTATTAACAGGTGCACAATAAAGGTTTTAGAGGGTAATAAGTTTTGGATGCATGATCAATTTAGAGATCTTGGAAGGGCAATTGCTAATCAAGAGTATTCTAGGCTGTGGGCTACAGACGACATCATTCGCGAATTAAGATCAACAGAGGTAAAGTATGACCAAATTTAATTTGAATAGAAAATTACTTACCGTGTTCATAATTGAGGATTCACATTTCTGAATTGGGAGCGGCTCTCCTATTTCATTCTTTCTTCTCTTTCACGGAATGAAATTGTATGATACTGACAAATTCCTGCAACTGCTCCTCAATGTCATTCGCAGATCAAGAGCAGCGTTCAAGCACTGGATTTGACAAATTGGTCAGGGACCGATGATCACATAATTGTCACTGCTGAGCAAATTAAGCGGTTCCCACGTCTTCGGCTGCTATGGTTGCATAACATTACCTGCCAAGGTGACTTTGCGGGCTGTCTTTCAGAGCTGAAATGGATCAGTTTGTTTTACCCTGATGGAAGTTCTGAACGTCATCCACGTTTTGAGGCAACCAATTTGCATCTAGAAAACGTGGTTGTGGGGAATCTTGTTGGCCATGGGTTCACGGATGACCATATCAGGAGCCTAATCCAGGTATGTCAGTTTCCCCCTTAGTCTAACTTTCTCAATTAATGAAGGACAAATTTCAATGGACTTAATAGTCTAATTTTCTCATTTAGTGAGAGGATCAAAGGACAAATGATCCATGTTGGGAACCTAAATCCCTATGCAACAGACATCCTGTTGTCCGTTCTGATGTTTCATTGGCTTTTGTAGGAGGGGAGGAAATTGAAGGTTCTCACTCTTGAAAATAATATGTCGATATACAGGACACCAAACTTTTCCGAATACTCAGTTTTAGAGAAGTTGACCATTTTTGAATGTTCAGCTTTGATGGAAATTGACTGCTCTATTGGAAAACTGAGGTGGCTCACTGAATTGAGTATTGAGTCATGTCGGAATCTTGGAAAATTGCCTGAACAAATTGGAGAGTTACCAAATCTTCAACACCTCTCTCTTAGGAATTGTGATAGCTTGAGTGAACTCCCGGAATCAGTTTCAAAATTAGAGTCATTGATGAAGTTGGATGTATCACACACGGCTATTACAGTATTACAGGATTCCATTGGTAGACTGCCAAGCTTGTCATCTCTCAATGTATCGTCCACACCAATTGCGAAAGTGCCCAGTACAATGAGCGAGCTTAGTCGCCTTGAAACACTAGACTTAGAGCGTTGTCATAAGATCCAAGAGTTGCCAGAGCTCCCCAAAAGTTTGACAACTCTACAGCTGAGATCTACTTCGTTGCAGACCGTCCCTAACCTCTCAAACCTTACTAATCTAGTAGAACTGCTCCTATCTGATGGCTCTGAATCTAAGGCCACATCAAATATAATTCAAACTTGTGACTTGCAGTGGATTGGGAGGTTATCCAAACTGAGGAAGCAGCAGTTGTGCCTTTTAAATGTCCGCGCACCGCCTACAGAGCTGGGCTCCCTTTCTCTGCTGAAAGAACTTACGATGTATGGACTAGACTTCCAATCCCTCGAACAACTTCCATCAAACTTGACAGTTCTAGAGCTCAATCGCACTCAAGTGAAACAAGTACAGCTCGATGGGCTTCCTCAGTTGGAATATTTGACTCTCAAAAGGTGTGAACTCGTCAAAAGATTATCCATTCCATCAAGTTTAAGAAAACTGAGGGAAGCCGAGGTGTCTTCTTGCACTGACTTAGTCGAAGTTCAATTTCTCGGTGACTTAATATCATTGGAGGGATTGTGTATTGAGGACTGCAAATCTTTAGAGAGGCTGGTTAATCTGTCGGAGGAGCCCGGGTTCAATGAGCGACAAGCTCCTGAGTTGACTAATGGAGGCAGGAGAGTGTCCCTTGTCTCAAGCTCCCTCAAGATGCTTCAAGTATTCAAGCTGTCAAGGTGCCCAGAGCTACATGAGATTCAATTTGCTTCTACGTTCAAACCACTGGGAGTATTTTCTGTCGAAGAGTGCACTTCGTTAAAAAAGATAGGCGGTTTGTCAAACCTGAAGAACTTGACGTGGTTAGGTATTGTAGGGTGCGAGAGCCTGCAGGTTGTCGATGGCATGGACGAATTAGAGCGTTTGGAGCAGTTGAAAGTTTATAGGTGCAGATCAATGGAAACGATTATTGATCCATCGAGCTCAAAAATACCAAAGGAGTGCCAGATACAGATGAGGGATTGTGGGGATTTACTCGACACTGGTCCAGATGGTTCAAGCATCACTTGGGAGTCTTACAGAGAGAAGATTCTAAATCCATCAACACGAGCATCAGACTCTGAAGTTGAAACAACTTTTTACGACTGTGAAGCGGAAATAGAGGATCCTCTAATGGAACAGGTGCGCCTTGTTTCTATTCATGGATCATCAATGTTTCGTCTGCTTTATTCGCTTTCCATTCTTGTTCTATTCTAGTGAAGAGAGACAATAAAATGATTCTAAAATGTGCAACCCTGGACAATCTCATTAAAAATCCCCATCTTTCCAGGAATTTTCATTTGCTATATGTGTGTCAGCTTAGGAAGTAAGGTCAGGTATCTTACATCACTCACCATCTGACTGAGAATTCATACTCTCCTTCTTCCTGTTTGTGCCATTACTTCATTCTGTGCTATCACAATCACTCAATGGACATGGAGCCTTTTTTTAGCCCCCAAAAATTGAGTATGCAACTTCATGTCTTCTTTTTTCACTTGAAAGATTCGATATTGTGGAATAGGATCATGCGATGTACCAAAATCACAAAATGTCGGACAATTAAATAGGAAATAGATTCAACACACCACGGTTTGCGTGGTTCAGTTCAAAAAGTGGTCTAGATCCACCGAAGAGTGACAATAATAAATCCACTACAAACTAGGAGATTCTAACATAAAAAAATAATTTCCCAATTCCAACCTCGATTCCACCCAATCCTCATCCCGTATTTCGCTCAATCTCTAATACCATTTTTCTTGAACTAAAACTCGCAAGACAACCTAATATAAGGGTGGGGGTCTACACAAGAAAGAAAAATTGTCCTCAATCGTTCAATTACAAAGTGATGGCCAAATTCTTTCTTTTTCTATTTTTTCTATTTCTATTTAGAATCTAGTTGCCATAATTAATAGTATATTAAAGAATATTTTAATGTATTCTTAGATAATTATATTACTTTTTATATATACAATACAAAAGTATCTCGCTAATAGTAATGAAAAAAAAAACAAATTCTTTGATATTGTAAAAAACTTAGAAGTCTCTTCTACATCATTGCTCTTATAATAACTTATCTATAATTTATCTCTCTCTTTTTTAATTTTGTTTGTCAACTTTGTCTTTCTTATCTCAAAAACTAACTTTCTCGGTGAATTTTTTATTTTTAATTTCATTAGTCTAAAATATATTAAGTCTCTTTACTAACTATATTAAAGATTTTAATTATTTTCCTTACTATTGGCGAGACTTTTACATAAAGCATATAAGACGTTATAGAAATATCCAGAAATACTCTAAAAACATTATTCACGATGACACATCTTGATATATTTTCATTAACACTTTATAGATAATATCAATCTTTGTTAATCCAAAATAATAAGATTTCATCGGCATTTTACAAAAAAAAAATTCTTATTCTATACACTGTTCTGATTTAATTAACTTTCATCTTTAAAGTTTCATGTTGGAGAATGTAATTGTGATTTTAATTTGGAAAATCTTCAAAGAGGATTTTTTTTTCTTCAACTGATCATCCCTGTCTACAGGAATCTCTGCCCCAAGAATCTTCTCACACATGTTAGCACTGATGCAAAACTGTCGATCAACATTGGTCATTACTGTGCTCAATTTCCGCGCCAAAATCACTAGCCAAGTCCCATTACCATGTCTGGAGGACCCATTCATGTGTACTCAGGCTGATAATATAAATTACCAATAGCGTGTGAAAGATCAAACCTAATACTACACCCACACACGGCATACCTCTAACAATCAACGGTACTAGCATGTGAAACATGAGATATATGCTCCGCCTCCTTCCCGATGCACAGTGACAACTTAAATGATGCTGTAAACGTGCAGCAAGAGGGGTATTTACAAATCTTATGAGCTACATGTTGTGGTGCTTCGGACTTTTCTCACATAACTCCTCTCAGTCATTCTTTAAATTCCAATTTCCCTCTCTCTTCGCATCTCTATATGCGACACCTTCTCCACTTCTCGCAAATTCCCCAGCTAGACCTTCACATTCAACTAACACACCAACTCATCCACCTTAACTGACACTGCAAAGCCTCAAGTCTGCGCTCACCACCAAGTTGCTATACAATACCGCCACTCTACAAAATCTATCACCTCATCGGCACTCTGCTAATATTTGGGCTCTTTTTGCAATTCCACCTATTAATATGTACACCAATTAGATCTGTCTTTACAAGTGGTTACTCTCTCCTATCATAAGATAGAGCGAACTCATTAAAGGTAACGTCTTTGCTTATCATAAATCTGGGTAAAACCTCATATGTGCATCATGTGCATAGTTTACGAATATGTGTCTCCTTGCCCTTAGCTTCAGTGTGCCATCTTTCACATGAGTAGAAGTAGGGCAATTACAACATCTCAATCCAGTGTAATCAGCAACTTGCTCGATCACATTTTCTCATATTACCACAATCAATTGATATTGGTGGCTATATTACATGTTGTATTCATGGCCGAAATTGGAGACTAAAGAGTGAGCTCTCTCTAGCAAAATTATGTTCATCTTTCCTTCAAGTTTGCTGAAGTGTGATGTGCTGGTAGTAGTGTGGTGTCTCATTAAGCCTTACTCAGTGCAAATCAGTTAGAAAAAAAAAAATTAGGGCAAAAAAGGGGGTAAAAGAAAATAGAATATGAATTAAAAGAATTACAAAGATAAAAATTTATTTTTGAAAAAGAAGGTAAGACCATCGGGCTGCGTCGGCGAGGGCCCATGAGCCTCGTTGGGTATCGGTGAGGGCGGTCGGCCCTTGTTGCTCGCAAGCGAGGGCTTGCGAACCCTTGTATGTATCAAACGGCAGTGGCACCACCTTTGTTGAGGGCTAACACATCAAGCTATGACACCAACCTGACGCCATTTCCGACAACTATCATACCAGTACTTTTTTTTTTTTGGTAAGATACTATCATACCAGTACTTGATCCTGCAAAAATCCACTTTTGTCTCCAAAATCAAATTTCCTTCTTTTCCTCGTATGTGTCAAGTCTTGGGAAAGTCATGAAGAAGTAGCTCAAAGCCTAACGGTTGCTCTGTTCGAATTTTGAGGGAATGAAGATATGCGAATTTGTGAATGCTGCTTGATTCTAATAGATTATGTTCGATTGATGCTTTAGAAAGCATTCTTAGGGTGATGAAGTACGAGGAAAACCCTTTTATGTTGATTCTTGCTAAGTGCTTGCATTTGGGTGTTCAAACTGAGGATTATAGTCATGATATTTGGGCAATCTGTTTTCTTAATCCACATTAGATATGATATTTTCGAATCTCCCTGTCTCAGCAAGATGATGGTGACAAGCTTGAGGACATCGACGAGAACGACGGCAGGGAGGATGACGAGGAGGAGGACAATGGTAGGGAGGATGACGATGACAAGAACGAAGGCAAGGAGGATGACGACAATGACAATGATGTGCATGAGGACAATGAGGATGAGTACGGCGAGGATGACGAGAACGACAATGTGCATTCGTCTCGCGGACCTTCACCGGTTTGTTCCATGGACGATAACGATGAGAACGACGATGTTGGCAAGGAAGACGAAGGCGATGGCGACAGTGATTACAAGGACGACAAGGATGAGGATGAGGATGGTGAGGATGACGAGGACAACAATGTGCATGAGGTTTCGCAGTCATCTCGCTCGCCTTCACCGATTTGTTCCATGGACGATAACGTTGAGAACAATGATGTCAACGAGGAAGGCGAAGGTGATGGCTATGGCGAAGGTGATGGCTATGCCGACGGTGATGGCTATGGCGACGGCGATGACTATGAGGAAGAGAGGGACAATGAAGAAGCCGAAGAGGAGGTAAGAGACGACAACAACCTAAAATTCAGCTGAAATCTGTTCTCTGTTCAAAACTCGTGCTGATTTTTTGAAAAGCTGAAATTAAATCTAGCGATAGTTATTTCTCTAGATCGCCAGCTTGCTGCAACTAAAAAGTGTGATTGAAGAATTGACATTGAAACTATCGGTCTTCAATCAAAAGAAGGGCTTTCGGCACATCATAGTCCCCTGCTTTGCCTTACTTTCTTCAAATCCAAGTACCTACCGATTGAGAGAAAAAAAAAGTAGTAAAAAAAGTTAAGTCGGCATTTCTATTAGTCAACTTGGACGAAATTAAGAGATTCTGTTGATTCTTGCTAGTTGCTTGTGTTTGGGTGTTTAAACTAGGGATTCTTGATTGGCCTTTTCTTCTTAAGATGTTTAATCCACCTTAAACATGATATTTTCAAACCTCCCTCTCCTCAGCAAGATGACGGTGATGATTACAACGACAACGAATACGACAACAAGGAAGACAATGGTGATGAATACGATGGCGATGGTGACTACAATGGCGAGGACGATGATGGCAACTAGGACGACAATGCGTAGGAGGTTCTGTAGCCATCTCGCGGGCCTTTGCGGGTTCATTCCGTGCATGATGATGATGAGGAGGAGGAAGGCAAAAGGCGAAGGCGAATGCAATGGCAACAACGAGGACGAGAAAGAGAGCGATGATGAAGAGGCCGAGTACTTTGCTTCTTTTTTCCTTTGAAACATGTGGCAAGATGACTATGACTCGCAGTTGAAAGAGTGTTAATGTCCATATCCTTCTGGTCTCAAGAGCTGATTGGCGAAACAACCTCAGCTTCTCGTCTCTTTCGGTTCTTATCGGGTTTTATTCTTTTCCTTTTCAATCAATCATTCAATCCTTTTTTTTTCTCCACAAAAAGACAATGGTGTGCAAGTGCCCTATTTATATCACGAATTTGTTTGGATTCTACTTGTTAATCTGTTCCAATTCAGGGTATGCATCTCATTATGTCGAGATGTCCCCCCGTAGAAACATGCTTCATGAATCTATCTTTGCAGCTATTGTCCGAGACTCATCTGTTAACCACTCTATGACACTCAATAAACATAAAAACAATATTCATGTTTTTCTCCTAGACCATATCCTTCGTCCTTTGCCTTTCAGGCAAACAGGTGACTCCCAGAATTCTTTTCCTTTAAGGCTTTTTCCATTGCTGATCCAGGCGTCTTGTCCATCACGAATTGTAATTTCACTGCCACCATTCTTACTCGTCTTTAAAGTATATGAACAGAAACAGGTCCATCTCATTGGGAAAGAAATTAACGAATTCAATCAATCTCATGTACAATTTGTCCAAGTTGATGTGATGGCCTTTTGAAGGACCAAGTTAACTTACTAAAAGAGCAAACCCAAATCCATGCACAACGGCTTTTAGGCAAAATAGAAGACATGAATATTCAATGACTTAAGCAAGAACTTATACAGAAGAAAAAGAAAGATCAAAGAGCCCATGGCGACAGAAACATAGTTTACTTTGCACTTCTTTTTGCGTCCTCCTTTGATACAATCTCAAATAGTGGATTAAATTAACATAAACGAAGAGTTTCAAGAACAAGACTATATATGATCAGACAGAAGAGATTTCACTCAAAATCGTAAAAGACAACAGTGTTGTCCCAGGTGATATGTATTTCGCGCTCGCTCTTCAACTGGCGGGATTGATCCAAATACCCACCCGAGTAGCAAATAGCACGATTGATCACGGCCATCGGCAGAGTGGCTAGGGAAATCGCCCGATATCTTCGGGTAGACGTAGATCCTCGTAGGATTACTACAATAGTCCCCGCTGCGCACTCCCACCGTCGGTGACTCAGATTTTCTCCCCTTCAATCAATACCCAGACGGTGTTGTACTTACGGCCTGTTTGGTCTTTCTTTTATTCAAGGTGAAAGTTACTTAATGACATTGAAGCGAAAACATAACTATTTTAAATTCAATTTGAAAAATAATCAAATGATTTCAAATGACTTACGTGTCCACATAGATAGATTTTTTAATTCTGTTGTTAAATATAAAGAGTCAAAGGTTTAACTGCTAAAAAAGCAAAAATAAAAAAAGTCATTCAAACATACCCTATAATGTGAAATATGGAGGAGCATGTACACTTTGAAATTTAATCGCTTGGAGTCCAATGCATTAAGATTAAAGTGATAGATGTTGACATGTACGATAGTGGTGTAGAGTGTTTGTAATTGATTTACCACCATATTAGTGGTAGAAGGGGACTAATATTATCTGAATTACATATTTGATTATTTTCAAGTTTTAAATTTACTGAGTTGAGATTTTCCTAGCATTCATTATGTTTCACTGATAATTTTCATAGGTTCAAAATATTTTTCTTTTTTATTAAAGTTTAGAAGAGACGCTGATTTCCTTGTTTACATACTAATATACTGAGATCTTTGGAACTTATCAAAATATCTATTTTGTAACCATATTTAAGACAATTGTGACTCGTTGATTTGTACACCTCTCTCTATTCTCCACCAAGTGTTTTTAACCTCAATATCATCATACTTTTAATATTGATTATTTAATCTTATCCTTTGGTAACTCTTGAGTAGACTCCAAATACATTCCCCATTGTCATGTAATTCCATTCCCAAAAATTTCAAGTCTTCAAGCTTCAAAGATTGGAGTCCTTACTTCACTAACTTCTAATCTCTAACTTTCCTCTTTGATTTTCGTTTTCTAATCTTGCGAGTAAAAGCGAAGATCCCACACTTGTGTTATTAAAGCTTCTATCTCAATCTTTCAAGTGTTGATAGGGTGATATGTTGGACTTCACCACATTTCTGTCAATGGATTTTGTCGTTTTAAAGACCAAGAATTGTTTATTCCTTGTTCTTGTTTATTTTACTTGAAGGTGACCAAAACTTTAAGTTGTTCAAATCTTTTTCCAAAGTAAGGGAAACTCTAAGGCTAAGTTAGATTAATCTACTTAGTACTTTTGACTTAGTTATTTGATGATTGTTAATTTTGGTTGAACTTTGATGTCCAGTGCGTGAAAGTTCTGTTGATAGTGTGTTGAATCGTTGTGTTCTTGTGCCTTGAATAGATGAGTCTCTATATAGCAAGGTTGTGATTAATCAGTTTTCATACAGACTCAGTGACATGTTATGTGAAAATATGGAAACAATGAAATTAACCTAAAAGTGATATTTTTGTAACTCAACTAAGTTATTGATTTACTAGCTAAGTGTTGCCAATTAATTACGTGGTCATTGTCGATTATTTGAGTTATAGATGTTGACGTTGTCGATATTCATGTTGTCAATTCTCTGTTGATTCTTTGAGTGGCCAAACATATAACTTGTTGATTTCTATACGAATTTACTTATCTCTGAATATGTTACCATTACTTGCATGAGAAATGAAAGGAGGAAAGCATGTCATCATCATTACCTGCATATGTGATCATTGAAAGGGCAAGATAATTGTATTTCGGAAATAATTGGCATGAAAGATATTAGGTATTTGTTGACACCTAAATTTCGGCGCATCATTTAATGTTAATTTGCATAGAAAATTAGGGATTAAAATTTTAACCCCTAAACAAAAATATTTAAATTGCATAACGTATAGTTTAGGTTCATTTTAATTTAATTGCATTTTGCATCGGACCGACGATGGCGAGCGAGCTGAAAATTCGTCGAACAAATTGGATCGCTCGAGAATGCAAGGGCCGGGGATTTCAATGTCAAACGGGCTCGGTTGATTTAATTTGGGCTCAATTTGATGTGTTTGGTTTAATTAATTAAAACTTAGGTTAATTCAGCCCATCATTTTAATTAATTAAATCAGCCCATTAAGCCTAAGCCCTAGCCTAAGCCCACCAGGATTAGAGCCCATTTAATTTGACCTAGGATTAGTCTATATATACATAACATTAGGTCAAATTAAAGGGGAAGGGACAGAATTTCAGATCAAAAAGAGAGGGGAAGAAGAAAAAAGAGAGAAAGTTTTCTCTGCAGTTTTTCTTAAAAAAAAAAAGGGTCGAGCACTTGCATGGGAGGAAGCATGGAGACCATGCATGCTGCGTAGACACATGCAGAGACAAGGAGATTGTGAGAGAAAAAGACAAAAGAGAGGGGGGCTCTCTTTCGGCAAAAGGAAAAAAAGCATTCCTTTCTCTTACGGCAAAATCGGTGACCACACCTCCAAGACTTGCTGCTGCTGTTGCTACCGTCCCGACGAAGGCCGCCTGTCCACTCCCGCCGTTCCGCCGCAATCATCATCGCCACGGTGCCTCTTTCCCGACGACGACTGTACGTCCGACGAGTCTAGCGAGATTCACTCCGTTGCTGTCCAGTACACATCCAGGCGACGCCCACCATTAATCCCACGACGTCACCGATCTCCTTCTCTTGTCAACTTGATCAACAATCCCACGAAGACAACGTCGAAGTTGCTGTCTTGCTGTTCGTGCTTCACATCCAGACGCCCCCGTACCCCCGAGAAGCTACTCCGAGATCCGTCCTTGACGAAGCTGCTCCCATCCGCGAGCTCCCCTTGGCGGTCACGACTTCCTTAGTCAACCTAGAAGCAATCAGAGTCTTGAACTGTTGGTTATCTGAGCCTTTGGGCGTGGGTATTTCTTGGCATGTCGAAGGTTGTTGAGCTGGTCATATCATAATTTTGAAAGAGCATATCCCTTTTCCATCTCCATGCATCTGTGCTACTGTGTGTGCATGGACTTTCACGTGTGAAAGTAGTTTGCAGAGGCTAGAGGGAACAAGAAGGCATGTGTTATTGGAGGGACTGGTTTCGTGGTTTCTTTGCTTATCAAGATCAAGTTTTTGCTTGAGAAGGGCTATGCTTTGAATACCACCGTTAGAGACCCAGATCAGAATTTTTTTTAGAAAAAGGGAGAGAGAGAAGGAGATCCGCAGCACCACCATAGCCACGCCTTGCCGCGCGCTCGCCGACGCCGTGAGCCCCCGCCGGTGTCGTCGTCCTGTTCCAGACGTCGCCGATTCCGTCGCCGTCCCGATCCCGATCCGCAAAACCCGAGCTCGATCCAAGTTCAAATTTGGAAATTATCCAAATTAGGTAACGATTATTATCCTATAATTTTCAGAATATTTAATTTCCTAATTTGGGTATTTGAATATTTTGTGAATATCGCATGGATATCTAGATATATTTAGATAATTTTTCGATATCCGCAATATCTGAAATATTCAAAATTAGGAAAATTTCCTAATTTAGTAACGTATCTGGACGACTATCCGACTTTAACCCTAAAGTCCGATACGCGGCGATACGGAAAATCACTATCCTATTCATAACCACTTGAATACGATAATGATTTTGATTAGCTTTCCAAATTCGAATGATCAATTATCCGTTAATATCTATAACCCCATAGATATGACTGATAATTTGATTTTTGTGCCTAATCCGAGTTTGAAACAAATTTGGCGGATTGCGTGGTTGATTTGAATTTGATTGTTATCCTTGTTTTAAATTGTTTTCCTTTTCAAATAAAAAGAAAACCCAAAAATATTTTCTGTTTTGATTTAAATTAGAATTTTTGCATGTCTAGGTTGTTTTGAATATATCCCGAAGGATAAGATAAATATCTAATTTAAATTAGGACATAACGTGGCAAGTTTCCTAATTTAAATTAGGTATTATTTCAAGTCCTAACGGGTTATTCACGTTATTTTATAATTCCGAATTTTGCATAAAAAATCCCAAAAAGAAATCATCCTAAAGTAGATTAAGTCATCATAGAATGCATGTTAACTTAGGTATTTTTGAATTTCGAATTTTAAACAGAAAATACCAAAAATAGAAAGTCATAGGTTGCATGTTATTTTAGGCATGTTTTTCATTCCGAATTTCATAAAGAAAAATACAAAAAATATATCATTGCACGTCATTAGAATTAGGTCACGTCGTCGCATGACATATAGTGTGCATGTTAGGTTGCATTATTTCGCACGTCATATTTATACGTCATTGCATCTAGGTTAGATTGCATTAAATAAAGTGAAAATCCAAAAAAAGAATTTGAGTGAATGCTTTGTTAATTAGAAATCATATTAGGGCTGTCTGTATGATTTTTCGCTAACAATGCAGATGCTGCATGGATCCCGGGTAAGTTGTTCTCCTAAACTAGCAATTTATTTAATGCTTTGATTTATGGGTGTTAAATTGGTGGTTTGCGCACCCGCATGAACACCTCACATGTTAGTACCTAAGTTAAAATGGATCCAAATTGCCTGCAAAAATATTTTCGAAATGAAAAGGTACCGAAAGGGCGTTAGACTAGATCTAGCGTAATCAAGTCCCCGGACTTAGAATCTCTGGTTCGTAGGAATAAAACATATCTCCCTATGTTTTATTTAGGTTTCTAATCAGCCTACCGTAAAATGATTAGTGGCGACTCCAAGCATGAAAATATTTGTACGTTAAAGACTTAAACCCTAAGTTGCGAATTGGTAGGGCTTGGGAGGGTCCGAGTTAAGATTAGTCTTAATAATCCATTAGCCTTAAAGAACAACAAATTTTTTTTAGGGTCGCGACAGTATTGAATGACAATTCTTGAGAATAAGTGTTGATTTCGTTGTTGAAGCAAGAGAAATCATATGATTATGATATTATCATGTGCACTGCTACTATATGATTATATGTGGAAATTATTATGTTGTATCCGTCGCCCATTTAGTAGTGGTGACAATGCCCCGTGAGTCGGGATGCTCTAGGAGTGTCTGGGATGCCTCGAGAGCTGAGGTAACCAGTGAGTCGGAATGCTCCAGGAGTGTTCGTGATGCCTCAGAATATAGATGCCCCAGGAATGTTCTAGATGAGATAAGTAACAAATATGTAACATGTATATGTGCATATATAAACATATACTCACATGTGTCTATTAATAATTTAATTGGTGGTGACTGTGCATTACAATATATTATGACATCCTCTTGCAATGAGGTAGATAATCTTAGGCAACATTGTTCATTGATTTTCATTGGCATATTATGATAGGAAGTATAGTGAATTTAACCATTCAATTACTTCTTATAGCTATTTTGTACTCGTCTTAATTTAACATTGTTTTGTGGATACCAAGTTAACTTGTAAGATAATCTCTTACCTTAGACTTAGATATTTCAGTTACTGAACTTTAACTCACCCCTTATTTTTTAGATTTGTAGGATGGATCACTCTCCACCACTATGGTTTGAAGTTTTTATATATTTTGACTGTGAATATCAAGATGTGTTAGTACCTGAATCAGTGGTTGTTTATACTAAGTATAGTTCTATGGTATGGATCGAAGTGTGGATACCCAGGTGGATCCCTCATCGATTTTTTGCTTGGTACTTCAATATCGATGGGGAGTCGGTTTGACCACTTAGGGGCTTCGATGGTCCCCCTAGTTTACAGACAAGTTTTTCGGTGCTAGAGTATGGGGGTAGAACCAACCAAGATCGGACCTTTTTCACAGGGTTAACATGTTGTATTCTACTTCTTTTGTATTTGTATTAATACTTGAAAAAGGGAGGATGAAGTCAAGTAGGTATATAAAAATTATTCAAACTTGGCAGACTTACATTTCTTGTGCGATGTGATTTTTGTGCTTCCACATGCCTAATAATAACAATAGTTTTAACAAAAGACCACATGACACACGTGACATTTTTGTGGCAACACAATTTTCATCTTGATTAGATTCATCATCGGACTTATGTCTTTCCATTAAAATCACGTTTTGTGTAAAGTTTTCATGTGGCACTTTATCTTTGTCTTTGAGTAGTTACTTATTCTTAGGCACACTCATTGCCAATTAAAATATATTGGCAAAGTCTTGGGCTTCAAATCTTTTTCTAATGTTGAATTTTAATCCATTGAAAGACACATTAGTAAACTCCTTTTTTTATAGTGAAGTGAGGCATCTATTTTTTGCCTTCTTAAATCAAGTAACAAATTTATCAACCAACTCATTATTGTAATTATAAAGTCTGGCCAAATAAGTGATTGTTACCTCAGGTATCGTTCTATAAAATTGAGAGTGGAATTGTTTTGCCATCTAAGCCCAAGTATGGATCGAATGAGGAGTAAATTAGTATACCATGTAAAGGAAATTTTCGATAAAGATAAAGGAAGTAACCTTAGTCTTAAAAACTCATTTGTCCTTACTTCACCACATTGGGCTATGAATCAACCAACATGCTTGACAATTGATTGTTCATCTTTGCTAGTAAAAATGGCAAAGTCAGGGGTTCCGCTAGAAAAAAGGTTAATTGTTGACTCATTTGGGATAAGGTTTCTGTATGAACATCTAATAATACCTCTATCCATAGCAAAGTGTTGTTGAACTGCTTCAGCATACTGTTCTGGGGTTAATCGTGGATTTGGTTGGTCATCTTGCCTTCTAGGTGGTGATATTGGTCTAGTCGGAATTTCTAAGTTGATCGGCATATTAGCCCCTTAAAGGATATTTCCCACATTTGGTGGCTAACTTCACGAGTTGGCCTTATATTTTGAATATTTGGCATTTTTTTAGTCTGTCGAATATGTTGATTTGCCAAATTATTGGTCCCATTATGACTATTCTGACCGGCAGTAATATGATTATTTCCATTATTCTAGCCTTGATTAGAAGATTCGGACCTTTGTATAATTCTTATTGGAGTTGACTACTCTGACCAATATGATTAGCAATAATGGAGAGAGACTAGGAATGTATCATGTTACCACTAGATTTTGCTTGTAATGGTTGGTTGAACGATCTTAGCCTCAGCAAGGCAACATTCACAACATTGATAACGATCGACTTGTTCACCTTTGACATTTGATTCACTATGTAGTTGACCATATTAATCTTGTTGCTCTTCTAATATTCTTCTCATAGGTGCCACCATGTTGGAATTTAATGCAATTTTCCTCAATTGCTCATTTGTGAGATGCCTCGAAAGATCAACTTCTTTCAATTGATTTCCTTCTACCGCTCTCCTAGCGGTTGAAGACTCAAAATGAAGAAAAGACCTCATCACCAATTTGTGGAACTAGCTCGTTTTTACCAACAGCATTGTTTGACTCTCTTTGATTTCTGGTTCTTGTCATCGTAGTCTTCTTTCTTTTTTTCTCATCACAGTCTTCTTGAATCAACTAAATATGCCCTACTAGGCATGCCAAAAAGATGTTTCACCAAATAGCGAAAAACCTCTCAAATATGAAAAAGATGACCAAACGTGCCAAAAAGATATTGCACCGAAAAGATGATAAAATATCTTTTAGAAATATGAATGAAGAGTGAAATCAATAAAATTGGTGAAGGGTTCTTTATTAATTTTGGATAGGAAAGTAAATGACAACAAATGCAGAGATACGAAGACTAGAGACGATATGTTTAGCCATGTAAATTGCAGGAATGAATGAATAAAGATAAATTTGTTCAAGAGTGTTGAATTATGTTATTGATTGGGAATTTTTTTTACAGAGAATACGACATGGGTATTTACAACCCATCATCGACGGTTACAAACAACATATTTTGTATTCAAACAAATAAGTAACTTCCTAATTCTATTAGCGGTTACGTAAAGTTACACTGAGCAATACTTATCTATAAAACGTTACACTTATATGCAAGAATTTATAAAAAAATCATAAATTAGCAGTACTAGACATAACCACTCAGCTCTTACGTTTTCACATTGATTGCCCGTTGTCAATGACTTTGTCAATCAACTTTTCAAGTCTTGATGAAGGATCGCATCGATAACTTCTACATTGTGTTATTGATAATTTATTTACTGACAAGTTGTCAATTTTCTTCAAATTGTCGATTCCCTAGTTCATTGATGACTTTTGTTTTTTCCAAACTTTGCTTTTATCAACTAAGTTTGCCACTCGTCAATTTTACCCAAAAGTTATATTTTTTGGTGTCAACAGCTGGCAAGCTTCAACAAGGGGAGGAACCATTCGAACAATCTCTATATAAGGCAGGAAAAAGAAATCTAATTCACAACTCAACCCAATTTTACGTATTCTTCAATCATAGACCCTCACTAAGCGGATATAGTTAAACCCCAACAATTTGCAGTATCATATGTTCCATTTATCCTAGGGTTTAACATATTCAAAACCCCATTGACTAAGGTTCTTCCTAATTTCCTAAGTAATTGTCATGGCCTTCTTTGCTGACGCGATTCCTATTTGAAAAGTTTCGTAGGATACGTATGAGTTCCGAGCTGAAGAAAAGAGAGAGCATGTGACTAATCGCTCGCTGTTCAATAAGCTCACTTTCTTGGTGAATTTTTTTTTTTAACTTCATTGGTCTAAAATAGATATTAAGGCAATAGCACAAATATAAGCTGTAAAGGAATATCTAGGGATATACTAAAAACATTATGCACAATGAGGCATCTCGATATTTTGACGCACACACTTCATGAATGATATTAATCTTTGTCAATTCAATAATGAGATTTCGCTATCATTTTAAAAAAATTATTTTTTATGCAATTTTTTTATTTAATTAAATTTCATCTTTTAAAATTTTTCGTTGGAGAATGTAATAGTGATTTTATTTTGGAAAATCTTCAAAGAGGGTTTTTTTTGTTCCACACCGATCATCCCATTACGCACGTACGTACGTATGTATGTAGAGAGAGAGAGAGAGAATAAAACCAATAAGAAAGGGTGGTGATATGCACAACAAAAGTGAAAATTGTAAATCAGTTATTGTGTTAAAAAATTGTCTATATGAACTTTTTTGTAGATTCTACTTGACAATTTGTCCTTAAATTTGCTTGACTACGTATAAAAAAACTACGTTTGTTCGAAATTTCTTTTTTCGACAAAACTAATTTATATGGAAGTAAATATCTAACAATGGAAAAAAGAGAACATATTACCTTTAATATATCCTGGATACCTACAATAAGGAAAACTAAACATGTCAAATTCTTAATTATGGTAATTAGATCCTACAAAGAAATAGAAAAAACTAGAAAAATGAAAGTTAAGAAATTTAGGGCCATGACTTAAATTGCAATTGCATGATTAAGGGCGATTTTCTCTTTTTGATTATTTGGTTGATATTGTTTCTAAATCGATTATCTCAGTGATTTTATTTTGTTGCCATTCTCTCATTTTCCATTGATAAATACTAAAGATTCGATTTATTACCATGTTGAGAAACGCAAAGAGAGTAGTGTAACACGTGTGTCTTCATCCACTTTCCTAAACATTAGTCATCTCTTTCGTTATATAATGCTCAGGGAAAATGAGTAGGTCATCTCTTTCGTTATAGAATACTCGACATCGAGAGAGAGATATTCTCAGTTTGGTGAGAAAATAAGAGTATATTTTTCAGGTTTGGAGACAAACACAATGAAGAAAACTTTATCGGAGGTTCACTGCTTGCTCCTGGTTGTCCTAATAATCCTTGTATCTGACCAAGGTATTGTCTCTACTATAATCATTTCATCTTTCTGTAAGTCGATGATCACTCAACTTACAAGCTTAACGAATCTAGGATGTCTATACAATTAACTTTTCAAGAATCTTGTGATCATCAACGGCTTTGATATATGCAGTCTGTAAAAACCACGTATTCCAATAAAATAAGTTTATGCCAAACTAAATTCGTTGCATTGACGGCAAAAGATTTGCTCGGACGCAATAATGCATCTAGCCTGTGCAAGTTTGGCCTTGATCCAAATGATCAAATGACCATTATTGCTTTTACTTGTGAAACGGACAGGATTGATCACTCAGTTAACTAATAACGTCAAGTTGCATGATATCAAATTGCGTTTTGACATGACTGCTTACCTTCGAACTCGATCCGCCATGCCAAGTAATCCTTCTCATCGCTATTATCAGTTGGCTAGGTCAATTTTCTAATGGGATTTTGATATCCAAATCCCATAGAAGGTGAATGAGAAGTATGGTTTAGACAATTTTGTTTTTGGCCGAATAGACATGCTGGTTCAGACAATTTTGTTTTTCACCGAAAAAGCATGTTTTTGTTTTGGAATTTTATTTTATTTATTTATTTATTTATTTTTGGACAGATATGTGTGTTCGTGAATGTTCGCCCATTTAGTTTCGGACAGATATGTCTGTTCGTGAACCGAACAAAACTTTTCGGTTCTTCGTGACTCTTCATTCTATTTAAATAAAATTCGCGCGGCATTTTTTCTACTGCTCTCTTATTCTTCATCATTGTCATTCGTGCGATTAATCTACAACGTGAATTCGTTGGGCATGGATCATTTGTCAACATTCGGATTATTCATCTGCGCTTTAAGGTTTGTCAAACAACTTTGTTTTTTTGCATATATGTTATTTTAGGGATCGACATTTTCCACTGGCTCAAGTTACCATTTAGTTATATAACTCCATTTTTGCATCGTGCTTTGAGTGCCTTTTGGTGATTTTTTCTTGTCATTAGCAATTCGATTGTTCGACGGAGTTAATATGATCAAATCAAAGTTTGTTGAGGTGCACATGTGAATTGTGTTAGAGAAGTCCCACATCAGAGAATTGATGTGGCGTGAGCAGCTAATATATCATAGTTGGCCCATAACTTGTTCTGTGGATACTGTCAATCATTGTGCAATTTCTTTCTGTTGTTTTGTTTCGACAAAGACTAGGACTCATCAACCGTGTATTGCCATTCCCGTCCAGGTTTGGTGAAGTGCAGCCTCCAACAATCTCAAAGGTGTTCGGCGAAAGACATTACGATAAACCAAAGCTTAGCAGGCACGCGACCTTCGGGGATTCCGATTTTCTTGGTTGAAATTTCGAACCAATGTTTGCACGGGTGCACCATCAAGAACGTCCACCTCCACTGCGGCGAATTCAGCTCCAACAATCTGGTAAAACCCGAAATATTCAAGCGGCTTACCTATGACGACTGCTTGGTGAATAACGGGGCAGCCCTCACCCCCGGTCAAGTCCTCTCTTTCAAGTACTCCACCACCCGCATGTACCCCCTCTCTGTTTCACATCTCGACGTCTCTTGCCCCACCTGATAAACTTTAATCTAAGATTATCAATTTCTAGTCGTCTGGGTGTGTTAGACCTACACAGGTATCGGTGTCATGAGAGATTTTCAGATTTCTTTTGTTCTTTGGAGGACCATGCTGCCGGGATTCTACAGAAATAAAGCAGCATTTCATTGCAATTACCCTTACCATGTCGCTGTTACAACTTTCTTCTTTTGTCATGTGCTTGAGTGTGGCTTTCGTTGCCAATGGATAGTATTCAGCTACCTCTTTTCTCACATCTTGTGTCATTTCTTTGACATCGGCTGAGAAATGTCTCGAGTTTAAGCCCAAAAAGTTTCCGTAGGATTCTGGGTAGAGTTGTTTCCTAGTTTGACAAGATTTCCTACAAGGAGTTTCTTATTTTGGACTTAACCCTTGTATATAAATAAGAACTGTCTTCACTATGAAGAGCATCTAGAGGTGACTTCTCGTGAATTGCACCTTGAAGTAGTTTAAAAGTATTGAAGCCAATAAATTTTGTGGTAAGATTTGTGTGATTTTTTGTAAGATTGAGTGATTATTGCAAGAATTACCAAAATAGTGCTAAGCCTATTGCACTTTGCCAGGTTATTCCTAAACTTTTCAATTTTGCCACTAAACTAATTATACGTTCCAAGACCAGGTAGGCTACTGGATCAGTCCCTTCTCAGTCCCCTGTTCCCAGTTATTAGTTGGATTCCACACTGTAAACATATGAATCCACCAGCCTATCATGTCCATATTTACGCTAGATGAACCTTTCCACAGGTATCTTAAAACCATATCAAACCAGCAAACGTTCCCCAAACATGAGTCATAAGCATACACGAAACCTTAAACAAGATGGTAACAACTCAACTCCAACTATAGCAAAGTATCTTGCAACCAGTTAAATCCTTCTCAAATGGAAGGAACACTGAGACACAATGTGACATTCTGAAATTCGATTCATTTTATGGGATTTATGAAATGATTGTATCCTTGATACGCTTTAATTAAATCTCACTCGAAATTGATCACTCTTGAGAAGACTAACCATTAGGGAATGGCTGACTAGGAATTAAGTATGTTGACCTAAAAATTTGGCTATGAATCGACACTTCGACCATAAGAATTGACGAAGAGATATTTTGGGCCATTATAGACCAATTCAAGGATGGTTATGGAACGATTCGCAAATGTTGTATAATTGGATCACAGGTGAATCTGCTTGACTATTGTATGAATTTCGAACAATCCTAAACCTAATCCGAACGATCGCGTCAATTGGAACTAAAGATTGACCCTCGCAATTACATGACAATCTCGGTTGTCATGGCTCGAGTAAATTTAGATGTGGCCCGATATCGAATCGGCCACAAATCGATACGCGTAATTCCTAAAAACCGCCCGTTAGTTTGAGACACACTAAAGTTGCATTTATTGACCATCACTTGAAATCCAGACTTGATAATCGAATTTTCGAAAGCCACAACTAATTCATTTGACGACGTCACGTTTGGCGTGACCAACCTTAGGGCCATTCGGATTTGTCGGAAAAGTGAAATTTGGATCGAGAATGGAAAATGACAATTTTGCCTTTGGGATTATTTGAGTTCATTTGAAAAGTGGAAGGGCATTTTGGTAAAGTTGCTGCCCCCATGTTGGCCAAAAATATTGGACCATAATGCTCCTCTCTCCTCTTGCTCATTTTCTCTTTTACCCCTAAGAGTTAGTGGAGTTGACCAATGTGAGTCATTGGATCTTTGATGAGATTGACTAGTTAATCTTAGCCCTTGTTGAGTCATAGTGGGGATAGTTGACCTACTCAAGTCACTCAACTCTCTCTCTCTCTCTCTCTCTCTTCCCTTCCCCCCTCCCGGCTGACTTCCCGCTGATCTCCACTGACTCCATCAACTCCTCTCTTTCTTCTTTTCCTTCTTTTTCTTCTTTTCCTTCTTGGCTTCTGCCCCTCGCTTCTTCACTGCTGCTTTCGTTTCTGCTCCTACTTCTGCTTCTGCTCCTCTACTGCTGCTGTTGCTTCTTCCTCTCCTGCTTTTGCTCCGCCGGTGCTGTTCTACCGACCTTGTTGCTACCCTTTTCCCCTAAGTCATTCTTGTTTAGACTCAAGGTAAGTGGCTTCCTAACCCTTGTGTAGGCTAAGAGGTTACAAATGGACATGTTAGGGGTTGATTCATGGATGTGGATAATTGGTTTAGTGGTTAGTTGAGCTTGAATTGCTAAATGGTTCATGTTGGTTGATTCTCGGATTCGTTACTACTATGCGTCTGTGTTTTTCTATTTTTGTGGAGATCAATGTGGACCGAATTTAAGGAAGTTCTCCATGAAAGTTGACCCTAACATCTTGAAGTAAGTCATATATTAAATTTGCAATGTTTGGAGACCTCTTTGGGGTATTCGGAAGTCTATTTTCGAACCGTCACCACTCTGCTAAATTTTTATAAAATTTTCCAAACCTCTTTTTAACAAACTTCCTTCATGAAAGTTGTCAAGAACATTTGTTTCTATGGCATATAAAAAATTTCAAGGTTTTCCAAGGAGATTTAGATACTGATTGAAAGGGATTTCTAAGTCCGAACTGTCTGCTGTGGTAGGCAAATTTTTTATCTGACCTTGGGTGACAAAAAGAGCTATTTACAGTTGGAATTGGATTTTTGCCCTACATGAAAAATGTTTATCAAGATGTTTCCAATGACATATCCAAAATTCAGAATTTTTGGAGTTAAATTACAATTTATTTCAAAAGGGTTTCTTTTACTGCACAATTACCAAATTTGAGCCCAATTCTGTGCAAACTTGGTTTCTCTCTCTCGGGAACTTTTTGATGTTGTTATTGTACATGAGGGCATGGCTAGTTGTGAGATGAGCATGAATTGGATGGCAATTGGCTAATCGAAAGATAAGAAATTGATTTGACTATTGAATACCCGTATGATCACATAATACCCTGAGGTGTGTTACGCGGGGTTAAGATGAGACTTGGTTGAGTGATTGAATACCCGTATGCTCACATAATACCCTGAGGCATTTTACGTGGGGTTGTGACCCGTCTTGATGAGTTTTATGCGAAACGATACCTGATTTATCAAATGCCCAGCGGGTGATTGGATGTCAATCGAGGTGGAGGCTGGTTTGATGCTTCTCATGGAATGCCGTCTTGATGCGTGTGACGTAGGATGATGCCGTCTCTGACATAGCGGGATGATGCCCGGTTATCCCGGAAGCCCTGTAGCTTGATTTGTTTTACGTAGGTTCGAGGAGCCTGAGGGACCACTAATAATATGGACCTTGTGATTGTGATATGCATTGTGGTATGCTTTGTGAGATTATTATTGGGCATGTTCGGATTATTAAGTGTGATGTGCATGTGCTTGTCCCGATTCGGGTTGTTATGTGCAATGAATGATTGTCGTGTTGTGGCTATATACTAACGTGCAGGGCTTGTGTGTGTGCTAAGGCGAGGTAAAGACGTCTGTGATTGTTGTGGCAAGTTGAGTGATAAACCTTGCATGCTCTGAAATGTCCTGCAGTACACATTAGCCTAAGCAAGGCTTAGGTAGTGACTTATTGAGATTTATCCTTACTGTTGAATTATAAACATTTCAGACCCCTGAGCCTTATAATGATATGGAAGATCCGAGAATGCCGTCAGGGTACCATGGGGATGATTAGTAGGTTTAGCGATCCCGTTTTTTGGACTACCCTTTTGGTAGAAAAGCTAGGCTAACTAACCACCGATCCTTTTTGTTGTGTGTGGTGCCTAGATAGCGGCCTCTAGTAAGGCTTGTATGATGTGAATTTATAAGTAATGCTTTGTCTACAAAAGTGTTTTGTGGATGTGATTCTATTGTCTCTTTGCTATCCCGTTTAATTGATGTTGTATGGAGAGTTCGATTTGCTTCCACGTGTATTGCTCTTTAGTTCATTTGTTTGGATCGGCGACAAGTCCTGAGATGTCGCATTCTTAACGACCGTGGTGGGTTGACGCGTACCCGTGAGGATCAGGGCGTGACACACAAGTCTCACTCAAGTATCCTCGTGTCCAACCAAAGCAAGAAGCATCTTCTTGTAGTATGTGTCATTTGCAATAGCCCAATAACACTGCTAACTATTATAAAAATTTAAATTAGTAAGCTGTTAAATGAATGTGTAATTTTAATATTTAAATATTCTTATACTCCTCTTCTCGCTTAATTGTGTATTTTTGCCTAGTACTAAGCGTGAAAATATTTTATTGATGAGACAAATATGGGCCTAAAGAGATTCGAACTCGAAACCTTCTGCTCTGATACCAAGTGAGATTTTATGAGACCGTTGACAACTATTCTAAAAGCTTAAATGTTAGATGAAGGCGTGATTTTGATATTTAAATATTCTAATAGTGACTACTCTAATAAAGCCCATTCATCCGTTCCCAGCTTGTAAAGGCCAGATGTAGTACTTTCGGAAAAATTACCAAAAAGTCCTAAACATATTCTATTTTTGTCAATTTCAGTTCTAAACATTTTAATAGTGTCAATTGAATCCTAAACCTTTTTACGTTTTGCCAATTGAATCTATCGGCCAATTTTGGCTTAAAATCATTGACGTGGATGCCGGCCGTCCTACGTGGTACAGCCGACGCTGACATGGATAATTTTTAATAATATTTGGGGATGTAAATAACAGTTTCAAGAAATGAGCGCACAACTCTAGTCCTCAAAGAGAAGCAAGCCAATGTTTTCTTAGCAGTAGTCTTCTTTGCTTCTATGAACACCGCCTTTGCTTTCCACGGACGAAAGTTTACGACTTCATGATCGAATAGCAAGCAAATGCGTTTTCACACCCTCATGTAAACCGAGTGAGAACCTTCAAATGAAGGGAATTTAGAAACAAGCTCTTGCAAAACATAAACCATGCTCGCTGGTCCTTGATTTCGACAGAGATGGATTGTTCGACAACATGAAGGTGACGTCATGGGGAGACCTTCGCGGCCGTCGTCGGAAGCCAACGAGTGCCCAACAACCCTGCCGGCCATAATAAAAAGAAAAAGAAAAGAAGGAAGAGAGGAGAAAAAAATAATGAAAAATATTAAAATATTATTAAAAATTATCTACATTAGTGCCAGCATGGCTGGCATTCACATCAATAATTTCTGACTAAAATTGATCGGATCTACTTAAATGGCAAAATGTGAAAAAGTTTAGAACTTAATTGGTACAATTAAAAAGTTTATGACTAAATTGACAAAAGCATAATAGGTTTAAGACTTTTTTGATAATTTTTCCCAGCACTTTCTATAACTACTTCTTCGAACAAGTCAAGCACTTGATTGGATGCCTTCAGATCCTGCATACAAGGGTTTCAAGATAAATATGCTACCGGAGCAATCTCTTGGAGTAAGCTGTGTCTTAAAATGGACAGAAAATTCTCTACTAAGAAAGTGTAAGACATTCAACAGCTGACATCTGACATACAAACTAGGAACATATTTGGTCTAATTTTAAAAAAAATCAATTTTAACTTGAGTGATAATTTTAGCCCAAACTTTTCTTCATCTTATAAAAAATCGCCAACTTT
The DNA here is from genome assembly GCA_031216185.1 of Syzygium aqueum. Lineage (NCBI taxonomy): Eukaryota > Viridiplantae > Streptophyta > Magnoliopsida > Myrtales > Myrtaceae > Syzygium > Syzygium aqueum. Next base: position 39,856,345 of record CM062238.1, on the reverse strand, counting down.
CGCTTAAATCTCAAATCTAGCTCCATTGACTTGGAATCGTTAATTGTCCTACAAGACTGTTCCACCTCGGCAATAAATCCACATTGCTTGCTAGCTGGATTTAAAGAACTATTAATTATTTTTTTATGAACCACAACTTGAAGAATAACGGTGAAGTTGTTCAAGTCTCCTTCACTTCACCGACAAGTCAAAAGGATCTCCAGATTAAATCTCTCGAGTTAGCCTCTATCATTTCGTCGTAATCTGAAGTTGTGGACCACTGCCCGTTGAGATACGCCATAGAAAAGATCCGCCAAGCTTACAATCAGAACCTTTTTTCAAAGTCCAAGCCCTCCCCCGAAACTTCAAAGTCTACATCAAATAGACATTAATCAATTGATCTTATTTAATATATCGGGTTCTAGTCATGGACATTAATAATTGGATTTTGTTGGGTAGCATAGTGAAGGAGATTCTAAAGTTGTGCCCTGCTCTACAAGATCTCAAGTTTTAGTTAACGGATGCCAGATTTGGAACTCGAGTAAAAAGTTAGTAATTTTTATTGAGTCAAAAAAAAAAGTTGAGCCTAGAATTTTCAGTCAAGGTAAAGTTGGTTCTTTTTTTATGTAATTAGCCTGAACATATTTGATGGGAAAATATCAAGTGATACAATAAGAGTTGTCATAAACACTTATATATCAGGTGACATCAACTAGCCAACTTGCAGATCAAAGTAAGATCCGCCTCATCTAAACTTTCCATAGGGTGTTTCTGGATTCCCTTTATTAATAAAAATCAATTAAGGATCCTCTCTGTCCAAGCTTGTTCCATTAGAGCCCCAAGAATTTGGATTTTCAATTTGGAATTACAATAATGATGGTTATCCGAGCTACGTATCGGATGAAAGGATCTTTCATCTGTCCTCATTTATCAGTACACGAAAAAGTGGGGGAAGGAAGCCTGTAGTCAAGAAAAAATCCACATCATGGAAACTCACATTCAAGGGTAATATCCAAAATATAAGGCCTTCAATCGATAAACGAATGCAACGTCTTTGTCGGATTACTCAACCGTCCTTCGATATCTTTGCCTTCAATCTATATCCTTGTCCTCATTTTCTCCCCTTGCTTCCGACACCTAGCCAAATTTAAAATAGCCAAGTCTTTGCTTGTTCCATCGATGAACTTTGTTGAACACTCCTTGGCTACTCCACATAACTGTCAACAATTCTTCATCGCATATGTCGATTTTCATGTTGTACAATTGTCGATTGTTTAATAGCTCGAAGCACTATTGTCGACCAGTGTTCCTTGATCAACTGCATTTCATCGCTCATCGATAGTCATCGCAAGCTGTACATTATGGCCATCGATAGACTGGTCAATAACTATATCATACAATTAACAAATCATGCCGATCATAATCAACCAAACTCACTTTACTGACTAAACTCACTATTCGTCGATTTAAAAGAGTTGGGTTATTTTTTGGTGCAAATAAAATTTTTCCAATAATTTACCTATATATATTTGGGACTTACCAATCGGTTAAAGATGCCGACTCTTATTATAGATTATCAACTCTCTTCAAAATTTATCGACATTTATATGTAATTGATATAGACACATATTTTATTTTAGTCAGATACCAGCTTTATATTTGATTTTTGGGTAATTGCCAGCTGTTCTTATAATCTACCAACATATGAAGCTGCCACTAACTCTTATACCAACTCTTATTTGATAAGTTTAACACCTTGGTAATAGACTCAACTAAATTTGGTAACTATTAAAGTAGTTGGTAAATTGGAAAAATTAAATGAACGTTGATATGGAGGGTGACTCAAATTAAGATTAGCAATTTTGAATCAAATTAATAACTTTAACTCGCTAGTTAAACTATGAAATATGTGATGCTAAGTGCTCGGAATATTTGGTATTTCAAAACATTCGAACAATGTTGGTAATTTTCTGTTTACACCAAAAAAATGACTAACTTTTGACTATAATAGACAAATTTAGTCGATTGGAGTAGAGTTTGCTTGATTATGGACAATACTATCAGCAAGAGGAAAATGTCAATCGATTTCAGGCTATCGATGACCAAGTGTTGCTATTAATACTAGAGGTGAGCACGGTTTCAAAGTAAAATCGAGAACCAGAAAACCAAACCGGAGGGTCCGGTTCAACTCCCGGTTCTAGGGTGGTGGGAGGTTCCGGTTCCTAGTTCCAATTTTTTAGGAACCGGAACTGGCGCTCTCTCTCCTACTAAAAACCCTAACTTTCTTAGTTTCTTCCCAAATTTCCCCTCGCTCGGTAGCACCTCCATTGTGCTCTCTCTACCACTCCCCACACCCACGACTCAACAAGACCCTCTCGCCTCTCCCGAATCAAGGTTTGTGTCATATCTGCTCTGCTTTCCTTGCATCCAGCGGTAGATGTGCGGCCATGTATTAGTTGATACTGCAATAAGTGTCAGTGGGTGTACAAAATGGTCATTCTTAATCATGCGAGAACATAACAGAAGAATGTTTGATGGAACTGAAGCTTCTGCTAGGAGCCACAATTTTATGCTCCTCCTCCTCCTCCTCCTTTATCTGTCTGTTTAGAGACATTAGGAGTTCTGTAATTCGGTCGAATTGTTAGATACGTTGTTTAAGCAACTAATTTCTGAGATCTGTGGTTCAGCTCCTGGCATTAGTGCTTCACCTTTGGAGGACAATATGCGGTATTTTAACGTGATGATCCTTGGCCCTACGCAATCTCCTTATGAAGGTGTTGAGTTACCCTGATGTAACTATGCACACCTTCCAGTGATAAGTACAGATGTTCATGGAAGATGTTACCGAATTTAATCAGTTGCACTTACCTTTCTGCATAGGGTTATTTAGCTGCGCACTTCCTCTTTTTCTTTTTTTCGGGTGTTTAAGGAGTAGGGGGAGCTGGTGGTGGTTGTTATTGACGGATTGAGTTGCTCACTAAAATCTGAGGGACAGCAGATGCTTAGTTTTATGCACGTCCGCGCATCTGCATGATGCAAAAGATCGATTCCTGACCCGCGTTATATTGGAAATAACTTCTCATTGGTGGAGTCTGTGTTCATCATTTTGTCTTAGGGAGGTTGTTTTTCTCACTTGAGCAGGAAAAAAGCATCAGTTTGTTCTTGTCGCATCTGCCCATTTTCGTTTACCCATATCTGCTGTGCCTGCTTGTCCTTGATAATCTAGCTTTCCATGATATTTCTTAGTATACCTCCATTCGAATCTCCTGACTACAGCTTAAAAAAATTTGTTCTGTCATAACTAATTCCTTAGTGAACTTGTTTGCTTGTCTTTTTGCAATGTTTTTGCAGGAGGAGTTTTCAAACCATAGTTGTTTTGGCCTGAAGAATATCCTATGGCTGCTCCTAAGGTAATTTTCACTTAAGCACGGTCTTTTCTTCCAATATATAGTAACTTCTATCGTCATGGTATCTGCTGCTTGGTTCTTTCCAGTACAGAATCTCAATCACGTAGAGGTGCTAGATTGCGAGTGCTCTATAAATGGGTTGTGAAACCTACATAATCAATTTATGCCTTGGTTTTGACAATGAAAGTTACATGCTAGTTTAAATACAGTAACTTGCTTACCCAAAAAAAAAAAAAAGCTGAATAGGACATTGATTCATCTTTCCCTTTGTAATTGTTTCAAACTCTCTTTTTTGTTCTCGGGTTCATGGTGGGGTAATGGCTTTCCTCTTTTTTCTAGAGCCTTTGCATTTCTATCAGAATTGTGTCTTGACTCTTTGCTCACTTCTGCTATCTAGAAAGTTTAGCGATCACAGTCAATTTTTATGAATCGTTTTGGTCTTCCTTAGATGGTTCCAAGGGGTTGTTGAGTTTTGGGCAGCTTTAGTTGTCCGCAACGAACCATGTTTAAAGTGGAGTAGGATTTGCCTCAGGTGGTAAGCAAAAAAAAATGATTGGCTTACTACTGTAGGTCATATTGGATTTCTCTTCATTCTGACTGCTGAGTGGCTCCCTCCGGTCTGCATGTTGCTTGTCCGAGTAACTCTTTTTACGGTTCAACTGTTAGCTATTCTAATTGATTGATTGGTAGTGTGAACATATGCATATGGTTGCTTAGATAACTCTCAGATGAAGTTAGACATTACCGGCGTTACTGACTCCTGGGTCTTCCCTTAAGTACTTTTGAAGTTTTTATTTGTCCTGAGGTTTTCAACTGTATTATCCAAAAATAGCAGTGACTCGTGGGGTTTAGCTTCTAATCATTACTTGTGCCACAGGTTAGGTTTCTCACAAAAATATACCATCCCAACATTGACAAGGTAGTATTACAACTTTTTTTTTCTTTTTTTGGCTGGAATATCCATCTGATTCTTAATGTGATTTTTCTTTCAATCAGCTTGGTAGGATATGCCTCGACATCCTAAAAGACAAGTGGAGTCCTGCACTACAGATTCGAGCTGTACTTCTTAGGTATATTAATGATTTCCCTTTGCATATTTGAGACTTCTGAAAAGGGACTGAAGAGGCTGAATTGGCACTCTAACAATCTAAATAGCTAAGTAGCACAAAAGTTCTACCAAATTGTTGCAGATGTAGAGCTTAGTTTTGCTGGCTCACGGCATCCCTCTCCCTTTATCTCGTGCTTTTATTATGGAGGCTAATGCAATAGCATTTGTTTGAGTTTGTCATGCAAAATGGTATGTTTACTATATTTGGAATTGAGGTTCGGCATGTTTATGTTGGATTTTTTGTACAATAGCCGATGGAAGTGTTTTCTGATCTACTGTTCTGCAGCATTCAAGCTCTTTTGAGCTCTCCAAACCCCAATGATCCGCTATTTGAGAATATCGCTAAGCATCGGAAGACAAATGAGGCTAAAGCTGTGGAAATAGGTAATGCTATGTCTTTTGTGGTTTTACTGGGTCTCGGTAACTGGTTCTCGGATCATGTGGTAATTTGAATGATTGAGATTTAGATGACAAATTTTTATTAGCTTATTTGATCTTTTTCGTTTCTTGTGCTTGCGTAAATAATCACTTACTATAGTCCAGTGGAAGGCCAAAATTTAATTTTTTGCTTTATCCTTTTTATGGTCCAGTAAAAAGAACCTGTTAGAACTTGAAACTGACCCTGAAACCTATGATAGGGTAGGTTCCATATTCCACGTTCCGATTGGTAGGTTTCATATTCCACGTTCCAATGGGTAAGTTCCAAATTTCAAAAAATGAGGAACCTGTACACGAGGATAGGTTCCAAGTTTTAGGTGGAACCTGTGAGGAATCTAGAACCGCTCACGCCTAATCGATACGTAGTGGTGATTGGTTGATGATTGACTCCAATGTTGGTGAGTAACAGGTATATTGATGACCAAGGATTATTATGCAAAGACGATTGGTTAATGATTATTTGATAATCATGAATACCAATGACTAAGTAATGTTATTGATATACAACAGTGATTAATCGATAACGGTTCAACCACATGATTTGTATTCAAGATAAGTATTGAAGACGGTTGAAATTGCTTCGGATAAGGACTATTTGGATTACAAAGTCTGAAATCGTGGCAAGGAAGCTACGCTCGAAGATTCAGTGGAGTTATGAAGCCTATGGCAAGGACGTTACACCCTAAGATTCAAATAATAACCGCTCATAAGCGGTTATCAATAATGTTAGGCTATAAATACTCGAAGTCTATTCATGTAAAAGGTCTCTCAATCAATCAATCAAAGACTCAACATTCTCACAAATTTGTCTTTATCTTTACTTTTTTCGCAATTTATCTTTTCCATATCTTTTAATTCCCATATTTCGGTCGTAGTTTCAAATATCTTCATCGTCAATTAAATTCAGATGAAGCATAAATGTTGCTTGTGATTCATTGATACTCCCGTCTGAAATTGGCCCAGAACCCGTCTCCTATGCATAAAAACCAAAGAATCAATTTCGGTGAAAGATATTTCGTCGATTGAGACACTTTACGGCCAAATATTTTCTAAGAGTGTTGATATAAAAGTTACTAACGTTTGACGAAAATGTGACAACATTCATTGAAAGATTATGCATTATGACAGGATCAATCTGTGAAGACCCATCCATTCCTTTAGACCTCTGTTGCCACAGATTATTAGCGGGACATGGAAAAGTGTAACAAAAAGCCAGGACCCTCGTGCCATTGATTAATGCTAATGATTTGTATTTCTTACCATGTTGAGGAACACAGAGAGAGTAGTAAATTGAAAAAGGTGACCTTTTGAGTGAAAGACAAACGTCTCCTTTTGCTTTCATGGAAGTAGATACCATTCAGCCTACCAAGGAAGGTTCTTTATCCATTTTTCTAAACATGGGCCATCTCTTTTGTTATATATAGAGAGAAAGATGTTCTTATTTTGGTGTGAAAAAATACTTGTAATCTTTTTCAAGTTTGGAAACAACAACAATGAAGATGACGCAATCGGAGGTTCCAAGCTTGGTCGTGCTCGTACTTATAATCCTTGCTTCTGACCATGGTACTGTCTTTACTGCGATACCTCCATATTTTTCTGTCTTAAGTCTGTGATAATTTAACTTAAAGCTTAAAGATTGGGTTCTTTTCCATTGGCTTGGTCCATAAATTTTGAAAAAATATTGGTCAAACTCAATCTATCTACGATGTTATTGACAAACCGAAAATGCATGAAAAACTGGTGATTTTTTTTTTTTGCGATGTTGATGTACTGAATCGTGATATGTAATTGGCTTAACTTCTTTGACTGAAGACTCTTGCGATCATCGACGGCTTTGTTATATATAAAAAAAATTTCGTGTATTCGAATGCATTTTCTGCACGATTATTAGCTATGCACCGTGTCATCCATATAATAAGTTTATGCTATATTTGTTGCTTTGATGGCAAAAGATTTGCTCGAACACAACCTGATCCAAAAGACCAAATGATCATCATATCTTTTACTAGTCAAACCAACATGATTGATCACTCAATTAACTAATAATCTAAAGTGACATGATTGCTTTTCCTTTTGCATTCTGACACGGTTCTTGCTTGTGCACTCGACCCGTCTTGTACCGATGACCTCATCGCTATAATCCTTTGGCTAGGCGACAATTCGATTGGTTTTGATGAAGAATTACTTGACAAAGTTAGTTTGATCAGATTGAAGTTACCCATAGCCGGGTTTTCATAACAGACGATCGATTTGTGTGCTGCGATTCGACTTTTTTGCCTCCACAAAGACTAGGACTCGTCGATCATGTCCTCCCATTGCCATCTAGGTTTGGTGAACTGCAGCCTCCAACAATTTGCAAGCTGTTCGTCCAATGACATTACGATAAACCAAGCTTCAGCCGGCGAGCAACCTTCGGGAACTCCGGTTTTCTTGGTTGAAATAAAGAACCCTTGCCCATCCGCTTGCACTGTCGGTAGCGTCCACTTCAATTGTGGCTCATTTAGCTCCGGCGTTGCCATAAACCCAGGAATATTCAAGTGGGTTGGCGACGACTGCTTGGTGAACAACGGTCAAGTACTCCGCCTCCTCCATGTACCCCCTGTCCATTTCGAATATCGAGGGCTTTTGCTCTGGTTGATGAACTTTAACCTAAGGATATCAATTTTAGTTGTCTGGATGTATTGGACTTATGGAGGTATCATTGTCGGGAGAGGTTTTCAGATTCCTTTACGTCTTTACAGAATCATGTTGCTGGGATTCTCGAGAAATAGAGAGCAATGTATAGCAATTATCATTACTATGTTGCTGTCACAACTTTCTTCTTTTGTCATATGCTTGGGTGTAGCTTTCAAAGATAGTATTCAGCTACCTCTTTCTCACACCTTGCATCATTTCTCTGAAGACACCCCACACATAAGCAGGACGGCAATGATGTTTTACGACTTTAAATAATGACTAAGCAAGAGAGTTGATTAAGATTGGTAACTCAACCTCCTAATCAATCACTTCTCAGTTCCCTTTTTCCCAGTTAATAATTGCATTCCACACCGTAAACGTATGAAACCATCAGCTTATCATGACCACACTGATGCTAAATGCATCTTTCCACGGCTATCTTAAAACCATATCAAACCAGCAGAAGTTCCCCAAGAGTTATGAGCACACAAGAAAACTTAAACAGGAAGGTCTCCACTCAACTCCAACCATAGCAAAATATCTCGCAGCCAGTTAAATCTCTCTCACACGGAACAATGAGACACAAGTCTCACTCAAGCATCCTCGTGTCCAACCAAAGCAAGAAGCATATTCTTGTAGTCTCCAGACGCTTCATTTGGAATTGCCCAATCTAGTGGAATGTTGTTCCTTTTGTGGTACTGTTCTTTGATCCGATGCATATCAACTTCCGCACGAGTGGTGACTACTCTAGTAAGGGTGTGTCTGGTAATTTGACAAATAGTCATTGATTCTATTCTTTTATTTTGTAGAACAAAAAAAAAAAACAGAAATCCATTTGGTAATTTTTTTGTTCCCGGGCACAAATTTGCTCAAATTTGTTCCCAGAATCAGTTTTGAAACGGAATTAACAAACAAAAACAATTGCTTCTTGATTTTGGGAATAAGAATCAGAAATAGAAAAGATTTTTTTTTCTTTTTCTTCTTTTCTGTTCTTCTTTCCTGGCCAGCCATTGGCCACCGGCCACAGGCAAGGGCGGCCCTCGCTCAGGCCACCAGTGGCTAGCCTTTTCCAACCCTCGCCCAAGCCGGCGAGGGCCGCCCTCAAGGCTCGCAGCCTGGGCGAGTGCAATGGCGATAATCCAGCCCTCGCCAAATCCAGTGAGGGTGATCCTCGCCCAGGTTGCGAGCCTCAAGGGAGGCCCTCGCCGACTCGGGCGAGGGCTAGAAAAGGCCGGCGAGGGCCACCCTCGCCTAGGTTATGAGGGTCCAACCCTCGCCGACGAGGGGGACCCTCGCCTGCGGCCGACAATGGCCACGACGCCCTTACCGGCCATGGCCAAGAAGGAAGAAAAGAAAAAATAAATAAAGAAATATTTAAATATTTTAAAATATTATTAATAAAAAGAAATTTTGTGTCGTTGCTGTACACATCTCCAATCTTTTTCTATTCCAGAAATGAAAATTTTTGGCCGTTACCAAACATTTTTATATACTTAGAAATTATTTTCGGAAATAGAATAAAACAATAATTTCTAAGCATAAATTATTTCCGATAATAGAATGGTTACCAAATGCACTCTAAGGGTGCGAATAGTAACCATTATGCTCCAGAAATCAAATTCTTGCTAGAAATTGATTTCTGGAATTCTTACCAGAAATTGATTTCTGGAGGAGAAATCTGTTTGGTAAAACATGACTAATTCTGCTCCAGAAATTGATTTCTGGAACAGAAATCTATTCTTATTTTTTTATTATTCTGGGCACCTCAAATAAATTAAATTTCACTCAAAGTGGGTGCTCAAAGGTATTTTAAGTCATTTTGTGAAGTTTTGAAATTTTTTATTTTTTTTATTTTTTTGGGCACCTCAAAAAAATTAAATTTCACTCAAAGTGGGTGGCCAAAGGTATTCTAAGCCATTTTGTGAAGTTTTGAAATTTTTAAATTTTTTTATTTTTTTGGACATCGCAAAAAATTAAATTTCACTTAAAGTAGGTGCCCAAAGGTATTCTAAACTATTTTGTGAAGTTTTAAAATTTTTTATTTATTTTTATTTTTTTGGGCACCTCAAAAAAATTAAATTTCATTCAAAGTAGGCACCCAAAGGTATTCTAAGTCATTCTGTGAAATTTTGAATTTTTTTATTTTTTTATATTTTAAAAAAAAATTCATCAAATTTCCTATTTTCTCGAAATCTTGACTTTTTTTAATTTTCTTGAAATTTTTATGAATTTTTCTGGAATTTTTCAATTTTTATGCATTTTCTGAAAAAAAAAATTAGTAAGAAAATAGAAAGAATGTATTCTGGAAGAGAAAAGCTATAAAAAGTAGCTTCTCTTTTTCTTGCCAAAAACTCATTCTGGAATCAAGAATGCATTCTGGAATCAAGTATTTTTAACAAACGCATTTTTATTCCAGAATGTGAAAATTGCTCCAGAATGCATTCCGGAAATTTTTTAACAAATGCATTTCTATTTCGGAATTCATTTTGGAACAGAATTTCTATTTCAGAATGGATTCCATGCGCGCCCTAAGAGCCCATTGATCTATTCCTAGCTTGTTAATGGCCAGACGCTGTACTTTCTCAAAGTATTTCTTCGGACAAGTCAAGCACTTGATTGCTGAGCTCAGTAGTTTGAAAAAATTCATCATTCGGATTAGCCTTCGTATCCTGCATACAGAGGTTTCAAGAATATTACGCTACCAAGGCAATCTCTTGGAGTAAGCAGTGTCTTAAAATGGACATTGTCACGACCAACCCATCCCGATCGGGAGGATCAAAAAATGATTGAATAGGTCAAGAGGTATTTATCGATGGATGTGAATATTAATTAATTTGTTTGAAGAACGAACCAAATGGTACATTAATCTAAGGACCGAGGCGCTCCCAGGCCTTATACCTCATGCGACGAAAATTGTCTAAATTAAGCATTCAATTGGAGTCATCACTAGCCATAATCAAGGGTTAGCTAGAAATCTTAATTGAGACGCGGGAGTATCATCTCGATAAGCACGAAAACCAAAGATTCTTAGGATAGAGGATTTGATTACACTAGCCATCTAACTAGTGTCATTTCGGTACCTAACTTGACCACTCGCTAACTAACGCACCAAGCAGCCTATCGAGAAGACTAAAACACATCCTAACCATGCTAAAAATAGAAAATAATAACCAACATATTGAAAGTGTGCAACTAGATAATTGGTATGAAAATAAACAACCAGCAACCTAGCATCGTCTCTAGAAAGGAAAAGGCAATAAAAAGTCTTAAGATAAAGTCCTAATGGCTTGTTCGATTTCTTGGGAATTTTTTTTAAAGGTTTTCTCAATTTTTGCAAGTTTTAAACTAAGCCCACAACAAGGTAAACACTAATATCCAGTGAAATTAAGCCCAAAAAATGATTTCTGAACATTTCATAATTTTCTAATTTTTTGTAATTTTTCTGAATATTTTTCTATTTTTAAAATTTTTTATTCCTTTTATTTTTAATCTTTTTAACGTTTTTTAATGTTTTTCAGACTCTTTAAAATTTTTTTGGACTTTTAAAAATTTTCGAATTTTTTTAATTTCAAAATAGTTTTTATAAGTTTTATTAATAAAATAAAGATTCCGGACCGGGTCCCCTGATCCGATCCGCTTGACACCTGGCCCGACTCTCTCTGACCCGCCCGGGATCTTTTTTCCCATTACTTTTCTGATTTTTTTTCTTTTTCCTACTTTCTCTCTTTTCTTTTTTTTTGTTTCTTTTTTCTTTTTTCCCTTTTGTTTTTTCTGGTCTTCCTTCCCCCTTCGTGCCTTCTGCCCAGAATATCCTCTTCTTCATACTGTTCTTCACCGAGGCCTCCCCCACGCATCCAGTCGAGACCACGCCGTGACCACCTCTTCACCTCAGACTGTCGGCACGCGTCGCCAACGCCGATGGCCGCCATTGGACCCACACTCTCACCGCTGGCTGCTGCCTCCAACGAACCATAAACTAACTCCGGCTACGAAAAATTACGGGGGGCGACCGAACGTTGGTGTCGACTTACCCCTTTTGTCTCCGAATCTCAAACAGATCTAAAGCTCTAAATCTACACATACATAAACACACAAAACAAAGATGGGAAACTGACTAAAACGGCCTCTAACCGTGGGCATCCATCCGGCGACGAAGAGAAAACTTGAAGTCAGTGACAATATTGGAGCAAACCATGCATATACTGAAGTTTTAGAGCGCCGGTTTTGCAAAAACAGATTCGGAGTTTCATTTCGACATTTTGCCGAACGGGTGGTAGGCGGGGTGGGGGAATGAAGCCACAGGGCTGATTTGAACGAGATTCAAGGCCTTCTTGACATACGACATTTAAAACCACTCGTTTGAGTGCGGAGAAAACAAGTGTAAGCCTCAGTTGACGAGGCCAAGCTACCACCTAATAAGTTCAGTGCGCTCGGCACCCGAGAAGCAGGGGAAGGGAGGCAGCAAGATTAGACCGGGGCCTACCTGGTTCGAGGCTGACCATGATGAAGCACGGCAACTTGAGGCTTGACGGGATTAAAATGTTCACACGATTAAAATGTTAATGTTCAAATCTTTTAATGTTCATACAATTAAAATGTTTAGAACTGAATTGACAAAAATGCACCTAATATTTATCTGCCATATAATTTAATGAAAATATTTTTACATAGAGGTTAAAAATTAAGCCCTAATTTTTTTATGCACTTAAACTCTAAATGACTAAGTAAAATTTAGGTGTCAACGGACATAAAAAATCAATCCTAGGAAATTGTAAGAAATTCAACAGCTGACACCCGACATACATAATAGGAACTTATTTAACAGAAAAATGTCAAGCGTTACTGTAAGAGTTGACATAAACACTAATATTTCAGGAGAAATCAACTAGCCTACTCTCAGATCAAAGTGACATCAGCCTAATCTAATCTTTCCATTCGGTGGTTTTGGCTTCCCTTAATCAATCAAATCATCTGGGGACGAAAATCCTCACTAAGGCAATCAAAACATCACGCTTGTTCCATTAGAGCCCCAAGAACATGGATTGTCAATTTTAGAATTTATGGTAAATTACCATCAGCAAAGAACGGGATATGGAAAAGTGTTAGAAATAGACAGGACCCTCATGTCATTGATCAATACTATTGATTTGGATTTCCTATCATGTCGAGGAACACGGAGGGTAGTAACTTGAAAAAGGTTACCTTTTGAGTGAAAGACGAAAGCCTCCTTTTGCTTACATTGAAGTAGATTCACTGTTGGAGATATATGGCTTGTTTCCCTTTCTTAGATTGATTGAGTAAATCTTGGATTGATGATCGATCAATCTCTAGGAGTTGGAAACTAAATCTACATAATAGGAAAATATCATTTTTATGTTATTTCTTACGTTGTATACACGTAAAGCTTTAGGACAAAAAGGATTACGATTTCCAATTTCCCAAATTTTCTCCATTTCATGTCATTTACCATTGATTAGAGTCCCCAGCCCCACTTTCCTAAACATGGGTCGTCTCTTTCGTTATATATATAGAGAGAGAGATTTTCATTTTGGTGTGAAAAAATACTTGCTATCTTTTTTCAAGTTTGGAGACGACAGCAATGAAGGAGACTACATTATCGCATGTTCTTAGCTTAGTTGTGCTTGTACTAACAATCCTTGTTTCTAACTATGGTACTGTCTTTACTGTGATCCCTTAGCTTTTTTCGAGATAAGAACACTATGAATGTCATAACTGTCATACAGCACTCACTTGAGTGCCATAACTTTTTTTTCGCTCACTTGGGTGCCACAAATTTAAAAAAATGATCACCTAAGTATCATCGACGATTTGCCTTGCCGAAAAATCTGACGTTGACACCGATCGTCCTACGTGGCATCGCCGGCACTGATGTGAATAATTAATTTAAAAAATTCAAAAAAAATCCACATCAAAATGGAAAATTAATAAAAGAAATCCACGTAGAACAATTTACCGGGAATGACACTTAAATGATCGATTTTACTCCGATGTGGTATTCAAGTGAGCGCCATATAAAAGTTATGGCACTTTTACTGTCCTTATCCAAAACATTTTTATTTATAAGCGAAAAGGTTAAAGAGGGCCAATCAATGCAATTCCCTTTGAACTTTACCATAAGGATCCCATGTAGATAAATGCATTGCATTAATTAATTCTTTATAAGACAAATTAATAGAAGTGGGTACCATATTTATAAAACTAGGTACTTCTCATGAATGAGGCCCACTACATAGAAAATCCAAAATATTTTAAATATAATTTTCAATAAAGATCAAAATTAAAATATCATCAAAACAATTATTTTGTAGTAATACAAAAGCAGTATTAATTATAAATTACATCATTTGCCTCTCCTTTTTCCCAACCATCGTACGACCCTTGATTTTAGAAACCCATCATACTCTCTCATTATTTTACTCTCATCAACTCAAATATAAATAAGCAAGTTAGGTTTAACATTTAAATGAGTAATTATGTGAAAAGGATAAACGCATAAAGGCCTTTTCCATCCATTTTTTTGACTTACGACGCCCCATATTACCTTAAATTAACCTTAATATCTCTTGCAGGTCCAGATTTAAGATTATTTCTTACCTTTCTTTTCTTTCTTAGGAAATTTTGATGCATTTAAAATTGACAAAAAATATGTATTTGCCAATGCTTTGATTGGACTGTTTTATAATGCAATTACAGTTATCATAATTTTCTTATCAATAAATAATTATTCCACTTAATGAGCGATACTTTTCAGTTTTGTCAATGTAGTCCTAAACTTTTGAGTGATTTTTCAATGTAGTTTTTCCCGCCAATTGCCACAAAAAATCACTGATGTGACGCTTAGTCGTCACCGGCTATCCTATTGTTGATTTCCACATCGCAATTTGCAATGGCAATTGGCAGGAAACACTACGTTTAAATATCGTACAAATGTGTAGGACTACATTGACAAAATTAGAAAGTTAAAACTGAATTGGCATCCATACGATAGGTTTATGACTAAATTAATAATTTTCCCAAATATTTAAATAATCACTCCTTTAATGGACACATGTATAAGCATTGTTATGATAAGTACATTAGGAGTGCCATAACTTTTGTTGGGCACTCACTTGAGTGCTATAAATTTGAAAAATCGATCACTTAAGTGCCATCGGCGGTTTGCCTCATCGGAAAATCCGACATGGCATCCCGACGTTGATGTGGACAATTAGTAAAAAAATTCAAAAAAAAAATCCACATCGGAATGAGCAATTAAAAAAAATTCACGTATGAGGATTTGCCAAAAATGACACTTAAATAATCGATTTTACTCCGATGTGATACTTAAGTGAGCGAAAAAAAAGTTATAAGCCTCAAGTGAGCGTCATACGAAAGTTATGGTACTTCTGCTATTCTTATCCCACTTTTTTACTTTTTTTTTTATGTCTATGATCACTTTAACTTAAAGCTTAAAGATCGGGTTCGTTTCCATTTGGCTTGATCCATAAATTTTGAAAAAAAAATATTGGACAAACTCATTTTTCGACTACGTTGTTGACAAACAGAAAATGCGTGGAAACTTGCGATCTTTTTTATGATGCGGGTGTGTTGGTTCGTGATATGCGATTGGCTTAATTTCTATGATCACTTAACTTAAAGCTTAATGATCATCGTTGCTTTTACTTGCCAAACCAACATGATTGATCTCTCAGTTAACTAATAATCTCAAGTGACATGATTGCTTTTCCTCTTGCATTTCCGACATGTTTCTTGCTTTTGCACTCGACCCGCCTTGTACCCCCTGACCTCATCGCTATAATCCGTAAGCTAGGTGACACTTCGATTGGTTTTGACGAAGAATTACTTGACAGAGTCAATTTGATCATATTGAAGTTACCCATAGCCGGGTTTTCATAACAGATGATCGAAATGTGTACTGCGGATATTATCAATCATTGGGCTCTGTCGACTTTTCTGCTTCTACAAAGACTAGGACTCATCGATCATGTACTCCCCCATTGCCATCCAGCAATATTCAAGGGGTTCACGTGATGAGATTACGTTAAACCAAGCTTTAGTTGGCTATCAACCTTCGGGAATTCCGGTTTTCTTGGTTGAAATAAAGAACCAATGCTCGTCCAATTGCACAGTCGGTAGCATCACCTCAACTGTGCCTCATTTAGCTCCGACATTCCCATAGACCCGAAAAATTTAGAGAAGGTTTGCGACGACGACTGCTTGGTGTACGCAGGCGCATCTCTCCCTGGTGGTGTGGTCTCTTTCAAGTACTCCACCCCCTCCATGTACCCCTTCTCCTTTAAGAATATTGGGTTCTTTTGCCATTAATCTCTATCGTTTTTCAGTTGTCTGGGTGCAGTATTCCTATGGAGGTATCAGTGTCGGGAGAGAATTTCAGGTTCCTTTACATCTTTAGAGGACCATTTTGCTGGGATTCTTGAGAAATTAAGAGCTATAATAACCATGTTGCTGTCACAACTTTTTTCGTCATTTGCTTGTGTGTGGCTTTCAAGGATAGTATTCAACTATCTCTCACACCTTGCATCACTTCTCTGAAGACACCCCACACATAAGCAGCGATGACAATGATGTACGACTTAAAAATTGAGAATAAGCAAGCGAGTTGATTAAGATTGGTAACGAACCCTCCTAATCGATCGCTTCTCAGTCCTGAGATTTTCCCGGTATTAGTTGGATTCCACACCGTATACGTGTGAAACCACCAGCTTATCATGACCATACTGATGCTAAATGCACCTTTTCACATGTATCTTAAAAACCAAATCAAACCAGCAAAAAGTTCCCCAAACATTAATCATGAGCACACATGAATGAAACCTTAAACAAGACGCCGTCTCAACTCAACTCCAACCATAGCAAAATATCTCGAAGCCAGTTAAATCTCTCTCACATGGAACACTGAGACACAAGTCTCACTCAAGCATCCTCGTATCCAGCCAAAGCAAGAAGCATCTTCTTATAGTCTCCAGATGTGTCATTTGCAATAGCCCGATCTAGAGGAACGCTGTTCCTTTTGTGGTACTGTTCTTTGATCCTCTGCATGTCAACTTCCGCACGAGTGGTGACTACTCTAGTAAGAGCCCATTCATCTGTTCCCAGCTTGTTGATGGCCAGACGCAGTACCTTCTCAAAGTACTTCTCCGTACAAGTCAAGCACTTGATTGCTGATCTCAGCAATTTGAGAAATTCATCATTTGGATCAGCCTTCAGATCCTGCATACAGAGGTTTCCAGATAATCACCTCACCAAAGCAATCTCTCGGACTAAGCTGTGTCTTAAAATGGACATAAAAATCACTACTAAAAAATTGTAAGAACTACAACAGCTGACACCTGACATACAGAATAGGAACATAAATAAAAGGAAAATATCTAGCGATGCCATAAGAGTGGTCATAAACACTTACTTGTCAGGAGAAATCAGCTAGCCAACTTGCAGATCAAAGTGACATCCGCCTAAGTTAGTCTTTCCATAGGGTGGTTTCGGCTACTCTTTTATAATAAAAATCATCTAACGACGAAATTCTTCACTACTATCAAAACATCAAGCTTGCTCCATTAGAGCCTCAAGAAAATGGATTTTCAAATTTGGAATATTTGACAATGATGGATACTGATCTAGGTATCGGATGAGAAGGATCTTTCACCTGTCCTCATTTATCAGTACAGGAAAATTTGGGGGGAAGGAGCCCGTATCAAGAAGAAATCTTAATTCACTCTCCAAAAAGTCACATTCAAGAATAATTTACTGTAGCAGAGTACATCTCTAGATACATTTGCAATGCCAAACATCCAGAGAAGTAAAGAAGTACTGTGGGAGCACTTTAACATCTTGCTTTTAGACGCATGTGCAATTTCATTATAATCTGTAACTTCATAAATTTCTGAGGGTAATCCCAAGTACAGAGAACCCAAGCAAATCCTTTCCTTAGTTAAGTTCAAGTTTCCAGATCAAGATCCACTTGACACCATTATATATATGGCAATACTGTAGTATGTAGGTATGGAGGAAATAAGTAGGATACCTTGTTGATGGCATTCCCAAACTCATTGTTATAGTGATTGAGGGTTGCATTAAGCTGAGCTTTACTTCTTGTAGTAACAATTCTGATGAGCTCGTCATGATTGTAAGCCTTCTCGTGAATCTTCTCGTGAAGTATCTTAGCCTCTGATCTTGCCAATGTCATGTTCACCTCAGGCCCCTCATACCGAAAGGTGCTCGCTAGAGGAACAAGAAGCTGCAGTGTATGCATCAGCAATAAGCATGCTTTGTTGAGTTCCAAAGAACAAAGTCAAGCTCTAAGAAACTATAAGGTCATATACAGCCAAATGGCATAGCATAGGAAAGAACAAGAGTTTCGCATGTCTGTGATTCTAACGAGTTGCCATCAGAAGCGTACTCAACAAACTTGAATGAACAAGAGTTTCGCATGTCTGTGATTCTAACGAGTTGCCATCAGAAGCGTACTCAACAAACTTGAATGATACGTTAGTATTTTTCTGCATATCTCCCGAGCTTCAAGCCTTTTGTGTTTAAGACATCAGTTTAAGACAGCAGAGGTAACATCTGCATTCACATGCAGTGCAACTACAGAAAATTGACTTCATATCCGTTTGATTGACAGGATGATTCTATCATGAGGTTAAAAGCTGGTAGTACCTTGCGGAAATCCCCAGTAGTGTGACATGCGATGTCTTCTTCAAGAGATTTCTTATAACGAGCATGATAGGCCTGCCTCACCATGAATAACTCCATTGAAGACCTCGTACAAGCTATTTCCAAGAGAACCCAGTTGCTCGAAGTCAACTTCTTGGTAGCTTCATTAGACAAGAACGCATCACGCTCAGCAGGATCCAGGGTCCACAGAAGCACGGATCTCTGATAGATGTTTGATGGAATTAAGAGACAGGGGAAACAAAGAGGACAACAGCTGAGCAAGAACCGTCTTTTGGAGAGATTCTTTACACAGCAGAATAGAAAACTGACCTCAAAGTCACTAGAGAGTTCTTTGTCAAGCGCTTTGAGAAGATCTTCCCCATATGTCTCGGCATAAGTTTGCCGAATTAATTTACGCTGTGCGGTGTTTCTGTGAGCCAGTATGGATATGATCAGATCTTCATTCGTTCCCCATCCTGCAGACCACAATTTTTCCCACAGCTAAAGAATTTGCTCACCGTGCACAAACAACCACCACAATGAACAAAAAGCGCTGTGAATAGATATGCCAGAAGAGCAGCCCATGCGATGGGATAAAACTCCAAGCAAAGGGATCACGGCACAAATGGTCTCAGAACTTTTATTAGCAATTCAACATCGTCATTGAACTTTATCCACTGGATTCGTGTTATAAAACCACGTAATTACTAATCTCCACCAAACTCCATGTGTAGAGGTGCTAAAACCAGTCAAATGAACTCGGAAAAAATGGCTCTTGCCTCGTCTTTTTTGCATTTTCGGCGACGGTCATCCAGTAGTGGCAGAAACAAAGATGGGACTAGCAAGACAAGATCGATCAGATCAACATTCTACGATATTCTAGATAAAGGACTGTCTAGCACTCTAAAAAAACTACCCTTTGATCAGAAGAAACTAACAATCTATGGCATGGATCAAGAAAGACTCGGCAGCAGGATTACAGAATCATAGATCCATCGAAACAAACAAGAGAAGGACACCCATTGTGCTGAGAAAGAAACCCAGATGGGCATCCGATCTCCCGAAACCGATGACGATCAAAAAGCACGAAACAACAGCCCGAGGATAACCCACATACCCAAAACAATGTGCAGAGCAACACAAAAGTAGATAGAGAAACCGATCTCCCAGATGGGCATCCGAAAAGTGGATAGATAAACCCAGATGGGCATCCGATCTCCCGAAACTGACGACGATCAAAGCACGAAACAACAGCTCGAAGAGAACCCACACAGCCAAAAAGAAAAAATGTGCAGAGCAACACAAAAGAGTGGATAGAGAAAAGTGAGCGACGACGACGACGAATGTAGGACCTGCGAAAGCTTTTCGGAGCTGCTCGGCGTCCTCGGCCGGCGACGGAACCGACGGTGGCACCGCAAGAGTCGCCATTCTCTCTCTCTCTCTCTCTCTCTCTCTCTCTCTCTGTATGCGAGTACGTGATGTCGCGAGGAACCGAAGACGAGGAGGATGTGCCGGGCTTTGTAGGGGACAGAGACAGCGAATTAATTAAAAGAAAATTGAGATTATTACGTCATAATTATCATACCTAAAGAGGAAATGATGAGTAATTATTACCAAATTCAGCTTTAGGATATGATTTTCTCTCTTGTGTTTTTTTTTTATATTTTGTTTTTTTTATTAGGACCGTGGGCCGAGTGGGGTGGATTTTTTAATTGCTGTTAATGCGGATCTGAAATGCTTGTCGCGACGTCCACACCTGCTTTTGCTATAAATTGTCGACTTTTTATTCATTTAATTAGTGCTAATTGTCAAATTGTGACTACTCTCTCTCTCTTGTTGCTTTTGCATTTGCAGGCCGGTCCACGCCCATCTCCCATTGTTTGCTCGGCCTCAAAAGAAGAAACTTTCATTTGTACTTTCTCTGAATCAATTTGTTTTTGCATTCGACTTTGGATCTCTTTCCCATTCCTCACATCCCAAAGCAGATATTTGGATCGTGTTCATACGGGAGATCGGGTATGGCTAGAGTCCCTCGCGCGAACAATAATTGAGTCGAGAAAAGACTTGTTAATATATCTTAGTTGGTCTTATTTGGCTTAGACTTTGAGTTATCGTGAATCTAGCCGAATACGTTGAGTGACTCGATTTTGGATTCATGGGAAATCAATGACAAACGAAGCTGATGTGGCGACCACTTAACTTAAAATGAAAAAACGACGACTAAAGCACTGATGGCAACTAGTAAGGGTGTCAAAAAAGCCCATATCGGCGCGGCCCGACCCAGCTCAGCCCGATCCTACCCTAAAATTTTGAGTATTTTGGGATCGGGCCTTAGTCTGCTTGGGATAGTGTTTTTAGGTATGGGTATTATCACGTCAGGGTAGCATCAGGCGGGGCTAGTCATGGCCACGGGCCGGTTTCGGCCCAGAACCGGCCCGGTCAAACCTGGGCCCGACCCGTTGACCGGAGCCGCGGTTTGGAACTGGTCCGGAATCTGCGGTTCCGGGCCCGATTCCAAAAAAAAAAAAAAAAAACCCTACACTACACCTGCAGAGCAGCAGGCCCCACCCCCACCCACCCACCTCCACCTCCTCCAGTACTCCACACGCCCTCCTCTGTCCTCTCCCACCAATTTTTTGCTCCACGCCTCCACCCTCTCCTCCTCCGTCCACACCCCTCTCCGCCACTCCCACCCCCCTCTCTGCCGCCGCCGCCCCCTCCGCCTCCCTCCTCCTCATGCCATCCTGGTCCTCCCACCTTCCCTCCCTTGCATCGGTGTCAAGCTCGTGACCCACTTCTCCGGCAACTCCTCCGCGCTGAACCTGCCGGGAGTCCACACTGTCTTCGTCCTCTTTAGCTCCCTCATCGGCCAACCCCTCACCACCGTGGACGCCACCGTGTTGACCCGATACCGCACCGCCTGCGTCTCGGGCCTCGCCTCCGAGCTCCTCTCGCGGACTGACAGTAAGGTCCTCGTCATGGTCGGTCCCTTCTTCCCCCCTCTCTCCTGTGCCGGTCCTCCCATTTTCTCCTCCGCCCGCCCCCTGTCTTCCTAGATCTGACCCCGGCCGCCGTCGCCGCCGTCGCCCTCGCCCATGGCCATAGCCGCCAACGCCCCCTCCTCCTCCCCCTCGAACCGAAATCGGCCAGAACCGGAACCGGCGATTCCTGAACTGTGGCCATGACTAGGCGGGGCTCGCGTTGGCTTCTTTGACACCATTAGGACCAGAAGTAACACGAATAGATTTTCTAGAGTCTATTGACTTTTTGACTTGATAAAAAGTTGTTCTCTTTCTTTGTTTCCGTCCAACTGCTTACCCATCATCAAACAGAAGGAGGGAAAGATTAGGGTTTCTTCGGAGTAGCAACAGCAAGGAAACCATTGCCTTTTCATTGATGCTACCACCAACCCTTGCCTTTACCTTACAAGGAAGCCCCTCAACCTCAGACCCACAATCCCTATGCAATGCGCCGCATCCGCGGTGGTCCCAATTGAATCGCCAAAGCCGAAGCCGAAGCCATTCGATATAAAGACGTACTAGGCGACCCTAATCGCAGAGATCAACCAAAAGCTGGACAAGGCGATCCTAGTTCAATTGCCGGAACAGATGTACAAGGCCATGAGGTACTTCAGCTTAGGCAAGGGTGCCAAGCACATGCCGCCCATGATATGCATCACGGCCTGCGAGCTCTTCGACGACAACTGCCTCGCTGCATTCCCCTCCGCCTTTGTGATTGTCCATGTTTTGGCGAGGATTGTTGATAAGTTATGGATCTAGGAATGGTGGATCGCGTGGGTTGAGCAGGCATTTTTGGTTCTGTGTTCAAGCATGGGTTTGACACCCATTTCCCAAAAAAAAATAAATAACACAACCCACGAAACTGGATCCGGACCGACCCGACCAGACCCGAGCCTTCTCTTGGTTTATATGCTAAACAAGGTCTCGGGGCGGGTCAAGTGCGACCCTGCAAATTTTGGGTCAGGTTGAGTATCATCAAAGCCAGACTCGACCCAACCGATTGACACCCCTAGCGACTAGTGGTGACGATGGCGCGGAGAGGACAAGGGCTAAAGCACATATGGTGACTAGATGTGAGTAGTTGGAGGACGTGATCGCGATTTCAACGTTGTTTCAAGCGGCGGCAATGTGCCCTCCAAGGGCTGTAGTGAGTGGCAATGAGGGCTTGAGCGGTTTTGACGATGGAGGTGGCTGTTCTTGGCACGGCCCGTCTTAGAAGATTGGGAAAATTGTTCAAAAAATTATACTTTTGCCAATTTAATCATAAACCTTTTAATTTTGTCAATTTAATTCTAAATATTTTTCACATTTTGCCAATTGAGTTCATCCCATCAATTTTGACCGGAAAATCACTAACGTGGATGACAGTTGTCTTATGTAGCATGGCTAACACTGACGTGAAAAAATTTAAATGATATTTTAATATTTTTTGAATTATTTATTTATTATTTTCTTTCTCTTTATCTTTTTCACCACGTTCCTACTATCTGGCCCTCGCCTAGGTCTGGGGGAGGCCAATGCAGCCGCAGGCGACCTACCTCACCGGCCACGGGCGAGGCAGGCTAGCCCAAATCCGAGCAAGGCTGGCCTCCCCCAACCTGGTGAGGCCGGGAAAGGGAGTGCCGGCCCTTGCTGGCCACAATAAGAAAGTAGAGAAGAAGGAAAAAAGAATGAAAATAAAATAGAAAAATTCTTTAAAAATATTAAAATATTATTTAAAATTATCGTCAACGTCGTCCCCGCCATGTAAGATAGCCAGCGTCCACATTATCAATTTCCGGTCGAAATTGATCAGATTGACTCAACTGACAAAATTTAAAAATATTTAGGACTGAATTAGCAAAAAATATAATAGATTTATGACTTTTTAAACTAGGTTGATGAACTTGGAAAGTCTGCTTAGCCAGATCCTCTTTCTTTCTTTCTTCTTTATTTTATATTTTTTTTATTGAATGAATTACTCGAGTATAGTCGTTTGTATCATAACCAAATGATCCTCAAATTCATGTCTTTCATCTTTGTTTTTGTTGTTTTTTGTTTTTAGGAATCACACGGGCTAAGAGAAATTATCGCTTAATGAAGTCGATATGGATTGGACAGAGTGCGCTTGTTTCCCATGTCTAATCATTTGCTTTTGTCTCTTGAATGAGCCGATGTCAAGAATCGAGTAGTCTGAGAATTTACCTGTCACGTTAGCTCCGTTTGCCATCATTTATCCATGTCAGCTGCGATATAGGATTTTTAATGGTGCTTTTTTATGAAATCATTATAAAAGATACGTGTGTCCATGAATATAAATTTGAAATTTTTTTGTAATATAAAAAAGTTCGAGATAAATCTCCCAATAAGCATAGCTAGAGACTTTTCGTGCCTTATTCTTTTTAATATATAGGGAAAAATTTTAATTAAAGCATGTGAACTTTTTTACGTGATCATATAATCACTTTATATAAGATTTTTGAAATAATGCTAAGCAACTTCAGTAGGTAAGGCTGCGAATGTGCGTATGCGCAACAAAACGTGCCACAAAATAATTGCCACAGCCTCAAATTCAGGTAGTTCCTTCGGATTGATGATGAAATTTGTCAACCATGCATCGATTCGAGTAACCCCTTCTAATAAATTTCGGATTTTGAGGGTAGGGTCGGACCATACGAGTTCTGTCCAGGGGCAAAGCAAGAGTATATGTTCAGCCGATTTTACTTCCTTCCGACACAGTTCACATACCGGGTCAGGAACAGACTTTCTCTTTCATAGATTTTCCTTAGATGGAATTGCGTTTTGACATATGGTCCAAAGAAAAATCTTAGGCCCGAAGCAACCAGATTTTCAGAGGAGTTAAGCCGAATGCAAAATAAGCTTGGATAATGCACCAGAGTGCTAAAAATGGGGCTTTCGAGCTAAAAATGCAGAAAAGAGAGTAGATCTTGCCTTAGCACAAGCATGGACAACTTCGGCGGAGGGAATCCTGAAAATCAACGTTGATGGGTCTTTTCGTGAAGGATTAACGAACAGTGCGATAGCTTTCATTTGTCAATGAAAACCCAGCTGCCATGTTGACGGATTCGTCCAGAACATCCGAGCATCCTCCCGGCACGAATCGAAACCCTAGCTCTTCTTGCCACCCTCAAGTACGTTGAACAGAACAAAGTTGAAAAGAGTGGAACTGGAGTCGGACAACATGTAAATGCCAACTCCTGAAAGAGGTAATAGACTTAAAAAAAGACTAGGAAAAATTGAGTGCCCGGATTGACTACAGATATTAAGCTGAGCATAAAGAGATTCCAGGCCACGGAAAGAAGGCTACAAGACCGATGAAAGGTTTTACTTTCAGAGGTTCATAAATTGTGGCCAGATCAAATGCTCAAAACATAGTTCCTCTAATAGCTCTCATGTCTCAAACACATTATAGGCAATGGCAAGGATACTAATGTCCCAATTCAGAATACAGAAACGAGAAGACAATGGAATCTTCAAATTGTAGCTAATCACACCGATAAGCGCACTGAACCAAGGAGAGCAGATCAGCTGGGAAGTAAAGGCCCTTATAACGGAATGCTCCTATCTACTTTCACGGGTACAGGGTGTGGGCCTGAATTTTTGTCCAAGAACTGCAAATTCCGTGGCTGATTGGGTGGCGCGGGCTCATGGAAAGAAATGTCTTCCATCTGACTGGCTCTATTCCCCTTCCCAGGGCCTCTGGGCACTACTATAATATGACGCCCCCTGTTTGGGGCCTGCTAGCAAAGTCCAGTTTATGATATAATAAGAAATCGTATTTTGACAAAAAAAAAACAAAGAAATTAGGAAGGAGAAATAAATTATTAATAAATACACACAATACAAAGAAAATGAATTAATATACGTGGAAAGAGAAAAATATATCGAGATTTTAGATTTTTTTTTAGGATGTGCTGGTGGGATGGAAAAAATTCAAATTTGAATATTGAAGTACGTCAGAGATAAAATAAAAATTATGAAGTGATACAATTGTTTATGAATAGAATATTTATGAGACAATTAACTGAGGATATTTGGGGAAAAAAAAACAAATGGGTTCTGTTAAAAGCAGAAAAGGCTCTTTACTTTGTACAATACTATAGGTGAACATCCATAGTAGCCCCCAATGAACATTTACCTTCAAGGTAAATTATGACTGCTTTTTGTCTTCCCCTTAGGCTATGTTTAGAAAATGGGGTCATAAAAATTTGAGTGAATAACTTTGAAAAAGTTAAAATTTTCTTCTCCTCCTAAGGATGTGTTTACTGCAGGGAAAATTTCACGATAAAAAAAATACTATCCAAGTAAATCATTTTGAAGGAAAATATTTTCCCCCTTTTCCCTTAGAGAATTCATTTTCCTTATTTTACAAAGCATGAATATGTTTTTTGACCGTGAATGATTTTTTATAAGCTAATTATTTTCAAGAAACCAAATATGTGAAAGTCCGAAAAACTAATTCGCGGAAGATTCTTTAATTCAAACAAACACTTATTTTTATACCTTTTCCTCGCATTTTCATCACTGGGGTGCTCTCCAAAATAGGAGTGATCGGTTCTCAATCCGGTCCAATCCCACCAAGAAATCGGAATCGGACCAAAAGGATCGGTTCCCAATTCTATAACTGTGGACCGGACTGCCTAGTCCTAGGATCGGTCTAATCCGGTTGCTAGGCAGTTCCATAATTCCTAGGCATAAAACAATAAGAGCCCGTTTAGTGAACACTTAGCCATATCTGACAATTATCGTATGATAACTAAGTTTTGCTAAGGATGACAAGTAAATTTTTTATCTTCTAGATTAATGCACCAGTTTCAATTCGATCGCTCTGAACACTTTTGGACAATTTGGGGAAGAAAAAAAACGAAGCCTATGAATTAAAGGAGCTGGGAGGCAAAGTTCAACTTTGAGTTTTCTTTCAAGGGGAGGCAAGGAAGCAGCGAACAAGATTGAGGCTATCGAGCTCTACACATGGAAGCTAGAGATAAGAAACTACCAAATAAATCAGTTGACACCGCATCCGGATTAGGGGAAATAAATAAAAAATTATTGGTCCGGTCAAGTCGATCCAGTTCCCTTTGGAATCGGGGACCAAACCGAAAATCACTAATTTCAATTTCATGGAACCAAACACTGGACCAATGTCCTCGGCCGGTCTGGTCCGGTCTGGGTAGTTTCAGGTTTGGCTGGTCTGCGTTGCTCACCTCTCCAAAGTAGCCTTAAGCCTGATGTTGGGTTGGGCCGACCCGATCGAGGGGCCTAGAAAATCTATTGGCTCGGTTAGAACGAGGGCCGGATGTTGGTTTTTATCCGAGAGCAGCTTTCGCCCTTTTACCGGACGGCTTGCGTGCGTTCCAATCACTCGCTCCTTGAAGAAAACGCATTGACAATGAAATGCGAACCGATCGGCGGCGCCCACCCGAGTCGCCACATGGAAACTCGAATGCCCTCCTTCTCCTTACTCCCTATATCCATGGCGACCTGAAACCGGGGACAAAAGATCTTTCCTTTCTTGTTTTTTTGGAGGTCAGCAGAAGTCAAGAGGGGAGAAAGAAAGGAAGGAAAGAAAGAAAGCGAGCTGAAGTGTGGGGTGGCGGAGAAGAAAGTCAAGAAGGAATCGTCCCACTTTCGATTTGATGCTTCTTGGGTTTTCTTGCTTTTCTGGGTAGTGGGAATATCTTCTGGGTAGTGGGAATATCTTCGTGGGGGTGGAGTTCAGTGCATCGTGTTATTCTCGGATTAATATATGCGGCGGGGGTGATTCGGTCTGTCCTGAAAATGGGTAGGCAGCGATCGCTCAGGAGTAAAGCTGCCCACTTCGTCTCTGATCTCACCACTGTTCTTCTCAACCCAATCTCTGACAAACCCTCCTCCAAGCCATCTCCTCCCCCTCGATCTCCCGTGAGTCTCCCCTCCCTCAGCTGCTTTCTTGAAGCTCTTCCTTTTCTTCTATGGGCCTTCTTGTTTTGAGTTTCTGCTTTTGGGCTCCATTGTTGAATTGACCCTCCTTTTCGGAGTCCGTCGGACGTCCATTGCCGAGGTTTCTTTACAGGGTTATGCTTGCTCTAGAGCTTGAAGTTTTTCTCTTTCGTGATTCATGGTTCGTCGGCTTGAATTTTCTTGATGGTCCGGGGGTAAATTCCGCGCTTCCATGTGACTCGATATCGATTGCATCCGAATTACGGCACTTGTTACTGCTGATGGGTCGTGCAATTAGAAGTCAAAGCTTAGCTAGGAACTGCTGGCTGAAAACACTCCATCTACGGAGTTTCTGTGCTGTATTCGCTCGTTCGGTGTCCGTGTGTAGTAGAAGACCGTAAGAAAAATTGGTGAAGATATTTTGGGATGATATGTTGTCTGCTCAGTTGTTAAATTGCCCTCGCAACTTGCTCGCTATTTAATAGGAAAATGCATGTTGCGCACAATACAAAGCCCGATAGATGGTTCTGAAGATTCTGTAGATAGGCAAGATCATCTTTTTCTTATTTATGTCAACTCAAATATACCTGCTCCTGCTGTGCTGATCGTGTTTTGTCGTGAATAACCAAGATTGTGATGGTTTATATAGAGTTACTCAAACTAGATAACAGCTACTCGATTCTGTGTTGAGACACCTGGAAAGCTAAATCGTAGAGGTTTTCTGTGGTACTATTGCATGCCAATGAATTTATTTGGTCAGAAATTGCTGACTCTCTGATATTTACATGCTCAAGATAATGTAAGAAGGGATTTTAAAACCTAGTTAAGAGATAATTTGGCATTACTCAACATCTGCATTAAACAGCAGTTTTCCTTTACTTCTGGTGTTTATGGTGGCTTTTGCTGTTTAAAGATTACATTAACAGCAGCTGCTCATAATTGCCTGTTTTTATAGGATAATGAAAGTGACTCTAGAAGAAGCCAACTAGATTCAATCAGAGAAGAGGGCTCGGAAGATTTAGTCGATGGTCCCGATACATCGTCTTTCACAGCATTTCTTTACTCTCTCTTGACATCATCTGAGCCTGGAGACGATCCCAATGTTGAAGGGAAAAATGATAATGAGAAAGTGAACGGTGAAGTGGTTGCTGCATCGAAAGAAGCACCTGACGTGCCTCGGAAAGAAAGTGGTGGCAAGAAAAGCTTGTTCTCTAGAGGGAAGCAATCATTGGGTAACGCTTTTAACCAGGCAGCAAAGATTGCTGGGTACCGGAATCAAGAACAGAAAGGCGATAGCGATGTAAATGAAGTTATGGTTCCTGGAGTTGAGATGAGGCAATTGCAGGATGAGACAGAGCCTGTGGCTCTGACTGATGTTCCAGATATGTCAGAACCTTCATTGCTGCTTTCAGAGAAAACACGTAGTGTACTTTATACGTCACTTCCTGCACTTGTTCAGGGGAGAAAGTGGTTGTTGCTGTACAGGTATGGCCATATTTGCTTCAGTTTTGCATCTTTTCTGTAACTGGTATCTCACTTCATCTTATTAAAGAAGCACTCTTAAATTTATGTGTCATAACTTTGCAGTACATGGAGGCATGGCATATCACTTTCTACTTTGTATAGGAGAAGCATGCTTTGGCCTGGACTCAGCTTGCTGGTAAAATTTTACTACTTTCTGTTTAGAAATGAGTTGATGCTCTTCATGTCTTTGCCTCTGAAGAGCATGAGTGCAAGAGTTAGTCACATACTTCAGCATACCAAAGAACCCTTTTGCTTGGTGACACACATGCAAATTAGATGTCATCACTATAGTTAGCTATGGTGATTTTTTGCTTGGCTTTTATGAAGCACCTTATAAGTACTTTTTTTATGGCATTGAGAGTTTTTAAGACCCTGATTTTATGTCAACAAAAATAAGCTCATCATTCAAGACTCTTTTCTCAGTCATTATGGAGGTTGGACATATTGTCAAACTCCTTAAATAGCCAATCCACAAGAGCACATCAAATCACAATCAGTGGACCAAAAATTACAGCATGAACTGCTACTGACAATTCTCTCTACTTGTAGTTTCTCAGATACAAGTACTTCCAATGTCTCAAACAGTTTTTTTGTTGAGTAGCCTGAGAATGTGAGTTCTCATGCATGTGAGCTCTATTAGGTTTGTTTGAGATGATAAGTCCTCTTTTGCTTCACTTTATAACTTTGAACTGCAATTTTGACAATAACCATATAATTGGTCTCCTTGATGCTTTATTCTCTCTCTCTTTGTATGTTTCTTGAAAGAACTCTTATGGACCTGCAAATGCTCGCCCAGGTAGTTGGAGACCGTAAAGGTGCAGTATTTGGCAGCTTAGTGGAGGCACCGCTTAGACCAAACAATAAGAGAAAATATCAGGTGGGCATTCATGAGTTTCCTTGTTTGACATTTTCTCCAACATAGATAATTATTCACCCTAGATTTTCAGCAGGGATCGAATAGCACTTTTGTTTTCACAGACACACCTGGCCATCCAGTTATATACCGCCCTACAGGTACTAATTTCTCCTGTTCCTTTCCATCTAGGAATTTATTTCGTCAAACTTTCGATGGCTCTAATTTGTTTGCATCAAAATTAATCATTTACCATTGACGAGTTTTTATGCCACATTAGCTTGTCCTTGACTACGGTCGCGTACTTTCATACTAGAATTCTTAATTCAGCAATAGAAACTAATTAACTTCGAATAACAAACAATTTGTTGTATTCATTGTCGTTACGTCGATGCATGAACCATGAACCAGAGGCTCATTGATCGAAATTGGGGACCAAATTGAATTGTCACGTGTCCTGTCAGACTTAGGGCTTGTTTGTTTAGAATTAAGTAGAAAGTACTTTCAGGTTTTTCAGCCAAAATATAGAATATGATCCAAATTTCTAAAAATTATGAAAAAATTATATGGGAGTTTACGTATCAACATTTGTATATTATGAAAGTTTCGGGTGTTTAGTACTTTAAAAGAAAGTCAAAGTGCGAACACTGCACGATTTGGAATAAGCGAAAAGTAAAAGTATATCTAGACACCCTAGCTCTCAAACACAGTATAGCTTGCCCAAAATTAGGTGCCAATTTCAAGAATTAGAAAAAGATATCAATTCCTAAAATCTGGTTCTTTCAATTCCTACTCTCTCTCTCTCTCTCTCTCTCTCTCTCTCTCTCTCTCTCTCTCTCTCTCTAAATTGATGTCTATAATGAAGTAGCAATGGTTGTGCATGTCTCCTTGGATAGAGGTGGTGGTGAATGGAATTGTTAACCATGTTATGTTTCCCGCCTTCAAGCGCTAGTTTAGTTTGCCCTACCATGTTTTGTTCCTCTCCTGTATATTTCCTTCCTGGCGACAATGGTTAGAAATGCACAGTTACCAAGGTGCATGCAACCTGACAACTGCATATAAACAGGGGCTAATCGGTATTACACTCTGTGCTCATCTGACTTTTTAGCGATTGGTGGGGGCGGCCACTTTGCAATCTATTTGGATGGTGATCTGTGAGACTTCTTCCCTTGCTCTGTATCATTTTCTTTACCCCTCTCTGTACTCTCCAAGTTTTCTTTTATTTTATGTCTTTTTACTTTCCTTTATAAGAGAACTAAGCACTATAGGGAAGTTGGTGACATGTAAGATGACCCAATGATCAATAGCTAACTATTGTTCATTTTTGTTTAGGTTAATTGGATCGAGCTCAGTCTCAGAAACATATGGGAATCCTTGTCTTGCCGGTTCTCAAGACTTTGAAGTAAAGGAAATTGAGGTAGGCAAGCTCTATGACATGTGTGCTAGTGTGATTTGAAAAGGGTATAAAACGAATTTTAAGTAATGCTAAACATACTAAGACTTATCAATATAATTTTTATAATTAGTCTTACTATACCTAGCATTGTTCATAAAATTTAGCTTATTTGGCCTCCTTACGTTCATTTGCTCCTATGTTTTGCAGTTGTGGGGCTTCGTGTATACTTCCAAGTACGAAGAGATTCTCACTCTTAGCCGAACAGAGTCCCCTGGCATTTGCCGATGGTAACCTTTTGAATCACGATCTGAAGTTTCCGATAATGGTTGGGGAGCACTGATTACATCCGATTGTGTATATTATCACTGGCGCCGGATGATGAAATACTTGCCTAGGCCCAGTGCACCATTGAACGTGATCACAATGACCGATCGCCCTGAGTCCCACGTGGGTCTTTTTTGTATGGGTTGGGATGATCACACATCCAGTCCATTTTGAGGGAATGTTGTTTTGCACCTACTAACCCTTGTTTCTACCTGTTGTATAGTCCTCATACATGTTTTGCTTCTTACCCCGTGTATAGCAGGAGTGCACCGAAACTCAGAGTCAGGCATCATGTTTTTCTCTCATTTGTCTCATATCTGTAAATATAATCTAAGCAGCTTGGATTGTTCAAATCATGCAAGACTAGCTCATTTCCTTTTCCCGTTCACATCCACAAAATCTTCACTTAATCTAAACCGATGTGGATATTATGAACAAGGTCTAATCTACACTTGGTGCAAGCTTAATAGTGAAATTTCTATTGTGATGTTCGATAGAATTGCTACACTAGAAGTCTCTTCCCATCTTTTTACAGAGAAAATAAATAAATTAAGCGATAAAAATGAGCTGCTAAATCTGAATGTCTTTGTTTGTAAATGAGGAATGTTCTTGACTTTTGAGTATTTTTTTTTGGTAAGATTCTTGACTTTGAGTTTGTCCACGATATTGTCAAAACAAAAATTATTGCATAGAATCATCAAAATTAGTAATATTAATACCAATGGAAAGACCTCGCTACAAAATTACTTTTTGGAAGAAAGCATGTGGCTTTAGAAATAGTGACAGCATATCATTAATAGAAAGGGATAACGATACAAATATTATTTGAGCTTTAATCCAAATGTACGATGTGGTTCATGAACTTTAACTTAACGGGTAACGTCGTATCTGATTTTTTAACTTGTTCAACACGGTTCCTAAATTTTTTATATATGTTCAAATTAGTTTTTGCACGACATGAAAATATTCAATGTCATTCTTCCAATCGAGTCTATAGACTAGATAGAATATGTATTAAAAGTTCATGGATATTGGGTTAAAGTTCACGAATTATATTATTGATAAATTAAAAGTTTGAGGATCACGTTACACATTAGGTCAAAGTACATTGACCATTTGTGTCGTCAGCAATGCTTTATAAAGGCTCGTGACACTCACTTGTGTTATCCGATCAAATTATAATACATTTACATTGTAATTGTTAATATATGAGAAAAGAAAAAAGGAAGTGAGGTGTGAGACTCGATCAAATTGTAATACATTTAAATTGTAATTGTTAATATATGAGAAAAGAAAAAAGGAAGTGAGTTGCGAGACTTGACCGATGGTTCAAGGTTTTTAGATTCTTTCCTTGTAATATAACCAACGACAAATCCACAAGATTGGCGCTGGTTCTTCCTCTTGCTTGAACCTTCCTCTTGCTTGGACACAAACGATAATCGGTCGGAAGGGGTCGCCAACCCAAGGGCGAAAAAAGGAGGCTCCTTTTTCCGAATGGCGACCTCCCCGAAATCGACGCAGTCCGCGAAGAATTCGAGCGCTAACAGCGCAAGAATTTGGCTCTACTCGCTCTTGCTCACCCTCCAGTACGGCTTGCAACCTCTGATCTCCAGGTGGTTCATCAGGTGGGCTGCTTCCTGACGTCAAGTGCTTCGCTTGCGGGTTTGATGCGTGGGTCGAATTTGCGGGTTTCGCTTTCTGGGTGTGGGGTTGTGCGGGGCCTTTTCGACGTTGTTAGTTGATCCGAGGGTGATAGGTTGTGAGTTGTTTCTTGGGAATTTTGTTTCTTGAACGATAGTGGGTGCTTTGCTTTTGTTCTTGATTTTTGCTCTTTTGGTGCAAAATGCTGATTTTTCTGATGTTGGTGCACGTTGGGATTCTTGGGTCGGTACCCTCATTTAGTTTGTAAGTAATGTAAGTAATGATCACTGGAAAATCATGTGCTAAGCTGTAATCAGTATGTGAAGAGCCTTAGAAGGGTCAGTAAATCAGAGGTGGGTTATTTGCTCTGTCAAATTGCCTGTTAGACTAGACCTCTTTGAAGCATAAAACTGAGGCCATAGTCAAAATTTTCTTTTGGGGAGGCCGAGCCATAACGTTAATGTTTATTAGTGTTGCTATTGGAGATAGGAAAGGTGCTTCTTTCTCTATGCGGCTCTACAGTTAAAATGAGAGTTGGCTCTTCGCTGGGGTTAGTTGTTAAGGTTCCTTTTTTCACTTGAATTTTTTTATGCTTCTGAGGAAACTGGACAATGGAGCCCTAGCCATCTTGGATTGTTTATTGTGAATGATTGGTCCTATTTAAGGGAAGTGATTATGCATGAACATGTAATGGCTGTTAGTACATTGATGTGATTAACTATAATGATGTCATAATGGCACAATGCAGATTGCCGGGAGGTCAAAGTCTTCAAGCATCATATTCATAATTGAGTCGAGATATTAGCCTTTGCGCCTTCTCAATTCTTGCTAAGGACCAAAAATCATTGTCCCTCATTATGTGTTATGACACATTGACACTTGTCAGAGAGTGTTTCCAACTTTGATCCTGAAATCTGTCTGTTTGTTGCAAACTATGGAGATTGTATTGCAATATTTTGTTCCTTCTTGGTGAACTCCTTTGTCGGTACATCTAAAGTGGAGTCTCTGATCTTCCGTCACTGCTCCAGTCATTGAATTCATCTTATCTTTTTTTGCAGGCGTGAAGTCATTGTGACTACCTCTGTTTTGACATGTGAGGTAGCAAAAGTAAGCACCTTTTTTCTCTCATTCTTTGTATACTTACACATTTCACATTACATTCACTATTCATTCCATTTATTTCAATTCACTTCGAGAGAAGAATGAAACTCTTCTGTTCATTTTTCAGGTTGTCTTTGCCGTCTTTTTTATGGCAAAAGAAGGTACTCTGAAGAAACTCTCCCAGCAGTGGACTTTGGTCGATTCTCTGATTGCATCAGGACTTCCTGCTGCTATTTACGCACTGCAGAATAGCTTACTTCAGATTTCCTACAAAAATCTCGATTCGCTAACATTCTCAATGCTGAACCAGACCAAAATCTTTTTTACTGCTTTCTTTATGTATATCATCCTAAGGTTTGTTGCTTAACCCCTCTTTATCTTTATTTTTTGGAAAAAAATTCTTGTGTATGATTATACTATCTTCCTGAACTGGTTATCCATATTTATTGACTGTTTGTATAGCCCTAGCTGTTGAACGCCATTACTTTATGCCCCTTTTGGAGCATCACATTGAACGTTTTGCCAGACCAGAATGAATGTTTGTATGTTGGCAGAGAGCCTTTGATTTCTTCTTCAGGTTCCAACCAAAATATCTTTAAGCATGCCAAAATGGCGGTTAAATTTTGTGGGAAAATCTATTTATTCTAGATTGTATTACATGTGTACTTTACATAAATTTAGTGCTCCTAATTTTCACTGAAAAACGAATCCCTCCTACCTCCCTCTCTCCCTCCCTCCCTCCCTCCATCTCTGTCTCTGTCTCTCTCTCTGTCTCTGTCTCTGTCTCTTTCTCTCTCTTCACATATGGACATGCACATATAACAGTGATGGAGCAAGTAATATTACAAAGAACTTGTTCAAAAATTTAGAATTCCTGATTTTTTCTGACCACTCTTCTAAAGCAATATTTGGTGCCACATCTGTAGGCAAAAGCAATCAATCCGGCAGATAGGAGCCCTCTTGTTATTGATAATCGCAGCCATTCTTTTAAGCATTGGTGAAGGTTCTAGCAAAGGATCTAGTGTTGGAAACCCTGACCAGACTTTCTTTTACGGGATTATTCCTGTTCTGGTAGCTTCTGTGCTATCAGGTCTGGCTTCTTCTCTGTGTCAATGGGCTTCTCAGGTAATAGGAAACACATCCAGTTACCTGTCATGAGTTGCATTGAAGATTTTGCACAATGACTATTACTTTTGTGCTGCACATTTTCCCTTTTTGCAGATCAAGAAGCACTCGTCGTACTTGATGACAATAGAAATGTCTGTTGTGGGATGCCTGTGTCTACTTGCTAGTACTTTTAAGTCTCCGGATGGAGAAGCCATCTGGAAACATGGATTTTTTTATGGTTGGACTCCACTGACCGTGGTAAGTGTCTAAGGGAATTTTTTTTCGGTTTCCTTTCTCAGCATTCAGATCCTGATTTTGTCTCTTTGGTCATAGGCCTATTTTATTTATTTAGTTTTAACTAGCAAACATGTTATTGTTCAAAGAGCATAAAGGTAGGATTCTGGTTGAGATAGACTTGATGACAGTAGAAATGTCTGTTGTGGGATGCCTGTGTCTACTTGCTAGTACTTTTAAGTCTCCGGATGGAGAAGCCATCAGGAAACATGGATTGTTTTATGGTTGGACTCCACTGACTGTGGTAAGTGTCTAAGGGAATTTTTTTTTCGGTTTCCTTTCTCAGCATGCAGATCCAGATTTTGTCTCTTTGGTCATGGGCCTATTTTATTTATTTAGTTTTAACTAGCAAACATGTTATTGTTCAAAGAGCATAAAGGTAGGATTCTGGTTGAGATAGCTTTCTTTTAGGTGCTTAAATTGAAAAACACGATATCAAATTAAATTGGAGAGAGAGACAGCAGTACTCTCACTGATTTCATATAGTAGTTGAAACTACTGTTTTTTGGAGCAAAAGCATCTCAAGCATTGGTCAGGAAGAATTTTTGGGATGAAACCCATGAACAAATGGGAACAGAATCAATACATGCTGGAAGTGGAACTACCTGGGAAACTAAGCTTAAGCTCTTTTATTACAACATGGCTCAGCGTTGAAAATCCATTACACTTCGATGTGGGCTTGTGAAATGGGCTTCGTTCATTGGTGAAAGGTTATGATTAAGTAGCTGTAGTAAGATTAATTTTCATGGAGTACCTAAATGCATTTGTAATTTAGGGATGAAACCCATAGAAAATTCTTCATGTTCAAAATGGAACAGCCTAAGTAGGATCTTGATACTGTTATGTACTCCATTGGATTAATCATTCCTTAAAATCATTAGGCCCAGCATCAATGATCATAGACATTTAGCTAGTGAAATGGGTTTTGCAGCCTGTTTATGCATCAATGTTCTGTTGCACTTTATTGATAATTCAGCTTGAGTTTGTTCAGGGTGTGACTGCATGCTGTTCTGTGGCAACTGCCTGGCATGTGAATTTTCATGGTTTGAATTGGAACAAACAAAAATACTACTTAGTACAGACATGAGCAGCTTTTAAAAGTTTCTATCTACAAACTTTGCCTTCTGAACCGCCTGTTCAACCATCTAATTCACGTTTCTCAGCAGCGATGACCAATGAGAATTTTTTGCCCTTTTGTTTTGTTCCATCCAGATCCCAGTCATTTCTAATGCACTTGGTGGAATCCTCGTTGGCCTAATTACAAGCTATGCTGGTGGTGTTCGTAAGGTAATTTCGGCTTTGGCTGCATTACAGTGGCAACTCCATGTGCTTTGTCCTGCAATGTGTCCTGTATCTTGGGTTATTAACTGTCTGAACAAATTAATAGTCAAGTAATTACTTTTGAGGTGAAAGCATTATGAAATTGCCATCTGTTAAATGAAAAGGCTGATTTACCTGATTTAGTAAAAGTGGGAAAGATAAATGTCTAATAGAATTTCACATCCATGTTAAGAAATGAATGCACATCTTTTACTCTGTACGATGCTCCCCTCAGTGCCTCAATAAATCTCAGCCATTAATTCATGAGAATGAGACTTTTGATCAGAGGTTGAGAATTATCGAGACATCAAGGGAAGCACAATACAGGCAGAGAACCTTCTCCCTTTTAAAGTTATGATGCAAAATTTTGGGGAAGCATTTAGTTTGGCCAGCTTTTGGCAGTCATTGGGAACTTTTCCTTGAGAATGAGCCGTGGAAGACAGCTAAATTTTTTCATATTGCATTTCTTTTCATATATTGATCCTTCATGTGTTGTTGATGGTATACGCATTACTTACATTGGTTAATTCTCTCTTAATTGTGCAGGGGTTTGTTATTGTTTCTGCGCTACTAGTTACAGCCTTGCTGCAGTTCATTTTTGAAGGGAAACCGCCTTCATGGTATTGTCTTGTTGCTCTTCCACTTGTCATCAGTAGCATCTCTATATACCAGAAGTATCCGTACCAAATCAAAAAGAAGGAAGCTTAGATCGCAGTGTTCCGAGCATGAGGGGAATATTTGATTTGCCCCTAATTGTATTTAATTATTCATATCTTCCAGCTGGTAATTGTAGCTTGGGTAGGTTTTAGATTCTAGTTACTACAAAATCAATCTCTCTGATGTTTCTGTAGTCTCTGCTTCAATTTTGTCATTTCTAGATATTCTCTTGCATTTAACACTGAGAATCAAGAGCTTATTATTCGAGAAAGTCGTTATTACCGTCATGTCAAATTTACCAACCTTCTTAAGTTACCGATGTTCGTTTGAATATCATGTTGGAATCCTTTTGGAGGGTTGTCAACTTGGTTTGGTTGAGTATGTACCAACACATTTCTTGTCTGAAAAGGCGTATTCTCCAACGAATGGGAGAAATTTACTGGCGCATGAGAATTTACAGTCCATGATGACTTATTGTTCTTATGAACCTCAACGGTATAGAGTGAGGACTTA
Source organism: Syzygium aqueum (assembly GCA_031216185.1). Lineage (NCBI taxonomy): Eukaryota > Viridiplantae > Streptophyta > Magnoliopsida > Myrtales > Myrtaceae > Syzygium > Syzygium aqueum. The sequence goes on along the minus strand of CM062238.1, from coordinate 39,818,373 downwards.
TTTATCCGTGGTGATAACTGCCTCTTAATTTCAAATTTACCGACTTCTGTAAAGAGTTTGTCATTATTCCTTTTGATTACCATGCACTGATGTATTTTAAGCTTGTCAAGTTACTCTAACATGCATGATCCCAGCTCGACTTTACTATTTCTCTTTTCGTTTCCAATGTATAACTTAACTCGCAACGACTAACTGAAATTTATAGAGATGTGTTGAGAACTTTCCATCAGCTGTACTTTTACCACTTTACATTAAATGGCAATGTTCCTCTCAAATACCATTTACCTGGGCATTTTTAGGGTTACCAACCAGTCCTAAGTTTGAAGCAAACTTGCGATGAATTAAGCAAATTTGTTGGCATGCATGGCATTATGCTCACTATCTTGGAGTAAAATGGAGTGATCTCTCCTAAAGTTGCCCCTTCTCCTTTAAGCAATATTATCATATGTAATGCTAGGTATGGTGCTGCTCTTTGCAAACAAGTGAGCAATTTCATTTCCTATTATCAAATGTGTTAGTATGTGCCGGTTCTTGTTAATAAATTTGCGTAAATCTCTTTCTCTTCTTTGGCCTAATTATCAAAATCGAAAGTCACAGCCCGACTCTGTTTGAAGAAAGCTCTGGAGGGAATGAGCACAAGCAGACGTTATTGTTGACGTGAACAGTCTCACATCAGACATGTACGTGGAGTTAAGTTGTTTATGACACTGCGCCTGCGAATTCTTAAAGCCGGTCATGTTGAAATTGGCGCGGTAGGCTCTATTACCCTTCACGTCTTGCCCAGGGGGCCTTTGCTTCGTTCTCGCGATCAAATTTGTTTCGCAATAATTAACACAATACACGTATTTTATTCCTCTGTAATGGTCCAAACCACAATGAATTTCGTGAAAAATAAAAAAGTTTATGACTTCCTGATTAAATATTTTTCAAGATTGTAAAACTAAATGGACGAAAGCTAAGTACTTTTAAGGTATGAAAGTTCAGTCACAAACTCATTTAGAAAAACAAGAAGAAGAAAAACTTCTTTTTAACATGTCAAACCGCACGCCTCGCACCTTCCAATTTCTTCCCTATCTTTTGTTTTCGTCGTAGAAATGGAATACTCTTTTGTTGCTTTACATCTTGAGGACTTTGAGATCCAAGCGACGTCCGGGATAATTTTTAGGTCTTGCTTAGGACCAGAAAACGAGAAAATCTTGGAGTAAACTATAGGGAAAATTACACAAATAGTCTCCGAACTTTAGCCCAACGTGCAATGTGGTCCTTGAACTTTTAATTTGTTTAATGTAGTCCTCGAACTTTAATCTAATGATCAATTTGATCTTTGAACTTTTCATTTATTCAATGTGGTCTTTGAACTATATGAAAATGCTCAATTTAAGTTCAGGGACTACATTGAATATATTCATACAATTCATGGACTAAAATGAACGTGTACCAAAAATTCAGGGACCACATTGAAAAAATTAAAAGTTCTTGAACTAAATTAAATATTAGATTAAAGTTCGGAGATTATATTAAATAAATTAAAAATTCAAAGATCAAATTATACATTCGACTAAAGTTCAGGGACCGTTTGTGTCATTATTATTTCTTAAGTATATAACCAGAAATGCAGTCATAAGCTCTGATGGCGGGCTGCTGTCCAGTTTTCTGTTTGTTTTTTTGGGTCAGAGGGCTCAACCCTGCTAAAAACCAGAACTTTAACTTCTCCGGAGATAAAACCTCGGAACAGGCTAAGGTGGTTCCCTCGAGCCGCTCTCAGCTTCCGCCAGCCACTGGGCACAAAGCCATGGCCATCCTCGCCGCCCTCCCCCTGGTCATCTCCTTCCTCAAGCCCCACGCGGCGAAGCTCCCTCTCTTCGGCCCCCGCGCGCCGGGCTCCTTCCGCCTCCGCCGGCCGCTCGGCCCCCGCCGTTTCTCCGGCTCCTCCTCCGTCTCCGCCGCGACTCCGCCCCGCCGCCCCGCCGAGCCGCAGGAGCCGCCGGCGGCGCCGACTTTCCAGCAGGCGATCCAGCGTCTCCAGGTGGGTTCGTAAAAATCCGTCATTTTGAACCGTGTTCACCTCTCCTCAATGCGGGCCAAATTCAATAGGATTTGAGGTTCAGTTCTTGATTGATGTTTTCGCGAATCTCGAGCGGACTTAGCTCTACGGGTGCTCAAAAGCTCGATGCTTTTCTTCTTTTGCCCCCCCTGAAAATGGTTGTTCTTGCCATTGTTTGAGATTTAGCCGACATTGTAATACGCGAATTATTAAGCTCTTCTTTCGATATTGACATGGAAGTAACAGGAGTATTGGGCTTCAGTTGGATGCGCGATAATGCAGTGCAGCAACACAGAGGTAACGTGTAGTATTGGCTTGTTCACGTTTCTCTTTGACTTCATGGATTTTGGTGACGTTTTTTTGATTAGTCAGTGTAGATTAGAGATCATACTAGTGTTTACACTTTCGTTGATGTTCATCTGTTCTTCGCAAAAATTGTGGTAGCAATGGCAAAAGAAGTCACGCGTCTGCTGGTTTTTTTTATGTCCTGCATAGGGTACTATTTGTCACATGTCCACTCGAGAATAGGCGGGAAATTCTGCCGTGAGATTGTAAAGGTCTCTGGTCCAATTAATCATGGCCAAGAAAGGGTTTCTGGTCTATAGCTTAGACATGGTTGAAACATCCATTTCTTTTTTGCTTCATCATGCTTTTGTCCGTGCATACAAGTTAGGAGCTGCACGGACCATTGTGAATTGATTACATATCTCATTCTTCCTTCATCTGCATTAACCAGGTAGGAGCAGGAACTATGAATCCCCTGACATATTTAAGGGTTCTTGGTCCAGAACCGTGGAATGTTGCGTAAGTATACTCCTTTTAAACAATAAAAGTTACTTTTAAAAAAGAACTTGTGTGCTTTTTCCCGTATTCATATCCTTGAGTCGCAATTATTTGCATCGCAAGTCTAAGATATTTTTGGAGAAAATTCAGAGCTATATTGATTGTAGAACAAGATTGGTATTCCATAAGAGATGTTGCATTTTCTATGATGGTCCATCAAACGAGATTGAAATTGCACCTATAAGTTAAGAGATAAGTTGTTATTCTAGATTCTCATGGAATTTACAGTCATCCTCAGATTAACGTTGCAGTGCGGGAGAAATGCTAGTTTCGTGATGTGGCAGCTTGTCATGGACAAACAAGTCTTGTTTGAATGTGGGCCTAAAATTTGAATTTATCTGCATAATTTTTAGAGAGTCAGACGATTACTTCTGATGGTTCTAGTAGCTACACATTGATGAAGAGAAATGCTGTTGCATTTGATAGGGTATTTTCAGGAAGTCCTACGTTTTCTGATATTTCAATTCTACACAAGATAATCATGTAAATATTTTCTATTAATGTAAAAATTTAATGGTGGCTTGTCTTTCAAGAACATTTCCGAGATGTTGACATTAAAAGCTGATGTTTTGATGTTTCTTATGTTAGGTATGTGGAGCCCAGTGTCCGGCCTGATGATAGTCGTTATGGAGAAAATCCTAACAGGCTCCAGCGGCACACTCAGTTTCAGGTTAACTGAATTGGGCTTGTTGATTGTTATGCGATTGTATGATCCTTGATGCTGTCTGTTTGTATTTTTTATAATTTTTGGATGTCTTTTGTACTTACTGGTCTCAGGTAATACTAAAGCCTGATCCTGGAAATTCACAAGATCTATTTATTCGTAGCCTGGCAGCACTAGGTAGTGACTGCAACTTCATTAGCACACCTAAAATACATCCTTGTTGACTGCATTACGTTCTTATACCTTGTCTGTGAATGAGTGCTAACTTACTTCACATTGTTAATTATTAGCCTTCGTTTTTGGCACCCAAGCTTTCAGGTTGATTACTAGATAAAATGGTAGCGACTGTTTTGCCTTGCAGTTTTGTCCTTTTTTTCGCTGGGTACAATCCAACATGATTTTCTGTTATGAGTTTTCTGCTAAACTAATCTACAAGTATGTTGGCTGTTGGAGGGCATAACTTTGAAGTTAGCTCGTTTAACATCAATGGTCTGTCTTTTGTGTAGATTGGAGATTCATACAGATATTTTTTCTCTTTCTTTAGACTAACATGCCTCGAGATATGTTCACATGTTACTCAGATTTTTAATCCAATAGTTGATCATCTGATCATGGATGAACTGTAGTTTAGATTCTCTTGATGGGCCCTTTTGGAAATGGACCTTGTACTTTATAAGCAAATAAAAAGCACCTTTTTTTCTCAGTGGAAATAGGCATGGATATTTATGTCAGGATTTTCACGAGCTCCTCCTTTAGTGTAAACAAGTTTTTTACACAATCACCATAACTTGAGTCACGTGTGTACTTTAGAATTTGTTGCATAACCAAATTCTGACACATGATACTTTGCCAAGAGTGAGCGGTGTGAACTTCATTTTACGCTGTGAAGGGACCGAATTTAAATTTCTTAGTCAGTGCCCTTCAGTCTTAGAAATGAAACATGAAAAGGAATCATAGCTAAGGATTTTGATTTTGTGAGCTGTCTTTTGAGTGCAATAGCAGAATGCTTATTCTCGATGATGTTCATCCTTTCCTGCACATTATATTCAGCATTAGAATTCTTCTCTTATCGACAGGTATTGATATAAATGCACATGATATACGGTTTGTGGAAGACAACTGGGAAAGTCCGGTAAGTTTTTTCTGTGACAATCAAGTCCATATGGTACACGCTGATTTTGCATTCTTCAACTTATCATGTTGATGAGATCTACGAAGATGCAACTTGATTATTTCTATGGATTTTTCTTTGATGTTGCACACAGGTGACTAACCTTGATGTGATTTGCTCACAGGTTCTGGGTGCTTGGGGGTTGGGCTGGGAAGTCTGGATGGACGGGATGGAAATAACACAATTCACCTATTTCCAGCAGGTTTTGTTTCCTAGAATTTAATCAGGTTTATTGCAAGCATGCAGCGTGGTTTTCATGGGCATGATATACTCTTCTAAGAATCCTTCTCCTCTTCTGGTTCAGGCCACTAATGTGGTGATTTTGTCAAGTCTCAGGTTTCATGCTTATGTTTTCAGTTCTTCTATCCTTATTCTTCAGGCTGGCAGTCTTCAGTTGATGCCAATATCTGTTGAAATCACGTATGGTCTTGAGCGTATCCTAATGTTGCTTCAGGTCTGGTAATTCTTGTATATCCTTCCTTTGGATACTTCATTCAGTTTGCCAAAACTTAACTGTGGATTTCTTTTAGGGAGTTGATCATTTCAAAAAAATTAAATACGCAGATGGAATCACATATGGTGAGCTGTTCTTGGAGAATGAGTAAGCTAACACTTGCCTCATTTATTTATTTTTTATTATTTTTTTTCCTTACCAAAAAAAAACACTTGCCTCATTTATACTTGCTAATATTCTCTCTCTCTCTCTCTCTCTCTCTCTCTCTCTCTCTCTCTATCTCGATCTCGAAAGCATGTAATGTTATTGTTGTGCTACTATTTAATTATTGTAAGAGCTCCTTTTAATGCTTGTGAACTTGTTGTTCTTGTCTTTGGAACCCTGATAAGTTCGTCTCCTAATTGTGGTAAATATCCTGTTTAAATATTCATCAATTGGATTCAACAAGATTCTTGTCTCTGGGACCATCATAAGTTCATCTGTTAATTGGGGTACGTGCCTTGTTTAAATATTCATCAAGTGGGTTCAACACGCAATCAATATTCACCAATCTCACTAATTTTTTATTATAGGACTAATTTACTGTAATAACATTCATGTCAGAGTTACATACATACATACATACATACATATATATATATTATTCAAGGACCTGGCTAAGAGTCCTGATTAGATTCTGTGAACTAGGATTCCCTACTCATAGGAATGGCACCTACTGAGATCTAAGAGGTTTTTGGATTCCTTTGCGATCTTCCCCTCATTATTTTACTTGTCATGGGGGCGAAAGGATTCCCTACATAGCTGTTGGGGGAAATGGTATATTCTGAAATTTTTTGGCCACATTTATTGGAGGTTTTTTGGAAGGGCTGCTTTAGAAAGTTTGTGTTCACGGGTTTCATTTGACAAATGGCATGCAGATGCACTGGAGAATTTTTCCTTCCTTGACTATCATAACTTTGATTGCGAGAATCTTTTATTGGTTTGGTGAAAAATAAGAATTTCAATTATTATGAGGAGGGTTTCAATCTGTTTTGTGTACTTGATGTAGAATGGAGATTGGAAATTAGTTTTGGTACCGGCCTCCAATTTCTCTTCAAGGCTGGCCTTGGCTTAGGACGATGAATAAAATATTGATACCAACAGCTAAAGCCCAATGCTGGCACCTTTATGATCTTGAGTCAGCAAAGAATTCAGTAGATTCCCAACTTTGGATTGTTTTCCTTGTGCTCTCATCTTTTCAAGGTCTTTAAAAGACAGGTTCTGGCTTCTCCTTTGCTCCTGATACTGCGGACTATTGCTCTGGCCAATTTACTTAGCTCCTAATCCATACAATGACCATGCAAATGCACATGTACAAATTGGAAAGTTGCTAGTGAGCTTGGTTTGAGAAGTTTGATTGCAAAATTATAATAACAATACTCACACTGATATGTTTTTCTTACTTTCACAATTGTTGAGTTCCTTATAAAACATTTGTTGATTAGTTTATACTCTTCCATGTTTTCACTCAAGTTTTGAATCAGTAAATTATATTTACTGCCAAACTATCAGAGACGCTTGATGAGCTTCAGTGGCAAAAAGATTCTAAATGATGAAGTGATTAATGTAAAAGTTGAGCTCGTGTTGCAAAAGGATACAAAAAGGATAAAATGATACATGTAAATGTAAATGTGCTGAGATGACACTTGTTCTTTAGTTATGAGTTGGAGTAACTTTCTCCCTTTCACTCATCAATTTGCTGTTGCATAACATCACCCTGCTTTGATTTGCTTTACTTTTAAGCTGCAGATGCTGACTCTTATATTTTGTCATTGTATTTCAGGAAAGAAATGAGCTCTTACTATCTTGAGCATGCAAGTGTTATTCATCTCCAAAAACACTTCGATTTTTTTGAGGAAGAAGCTTGTTTCTTGCTTGGTTTGGGCCTGGCAATCCCTGCGTATGTTTTGTTTTTTGAGATTTTTCCAAAACTCCAGGTGTCTCTTTGTTCTGGTGATCACTTGCTCTGCAACATGCTAGGTATGATCAGCTTTTGAAGACATCTCACGCTTTTAACATTTTAGACTCAAGGGGCTTCGTTGGGGTGACAGAACGTGCTAGATATTTTGGTCGCATGAGGAGGTATGGTCTTCTGCTAACCTCTTGAAAAAAGTTAAATACTTCTGCATAAGATGCCACTCTAGCAAGCTCAGGATTTCCTCGTTGAATACAGCATGATGTCAAAATTGTTGAATTGGCAATTTTCTTTTTCAAATCTGGTTTGGAGGATTTCAATGTTTATTGTGATAAAAAAAGTGCTGCTGTGTGGCTTTACCAAAAAAAAAAAAAAGTGCTGTGATAACTGTTCTGATTTGCCTTTTCAGAACCAGCAGTAAGGTAGGAATATTTTTTGGGGTTTCAATGTTTTAACTGGTGCCACGAAGGTCCATGGAGATACATAAGTGTTGTTTTTTGCTAAAAAGTAATTTCGCTTAGCATTTGAGTTGTGTATCAAAAACTTCTAGAATGACTCTATTTCAGGGTCAGTTTGCTCTTACCATACCCCCTAATCCAATTCTGCACCTCAACCAAAACACTATGAAGGGAGTTGTAGTGTGCATCTTGAACAATTAGTTTTCGCACTTTGTGCCATTAAGTATGAGAAGAGTTACAAATTTTTCCCCAAACTTGTAATTTTGCCACCCACGACCTAATGTGTGTGGGGATTGCAACATTCGTTCCAAGAGAATAAAAGGCAGTTGTTGTGCTTATTGAATAGACTAGCAAATTTCTGTTTGGACAAGTTTTACTTGTGAAAGAAGTGATAAGGTGAGACTCCTGATGAAGAAGTTCCAATTATATCAAAGAACCCTAATGTCTTTTCTCATCCCATTTTCATGTCTCTAATGGTCTATATTGTTTGAGTGCTCAGACCGTGAGACATAGTATGCATAGGTAATTGAAATCATGGCAAAGTTACCATAATAACACATCTTGATTAGGCAAGAGGAGGTAAAGGGGCCAAATCTTGGGCTTCATAAGAATTGGGAGAATGGACTCCTCTGGGATCCACTAGGTCGTTATCTTACATAGCGAGCAAAAGGTGAAGACGAACTTACAAAATACTTGTGTTTCCTAAGTTGTGGTAGAAAAAGCTCTTAGTCATTATTTTTAAGGAAAAGAAAGCAAGTCTATGTGATGTATGGAGTGCCAACTTGCCACTTTGAAGACTTTGGCAGTGGTTGAACTGCCTTACAGCTTTGGGGATAAGCGATTCAATGAGATGGTCTTTATCTTACATAAATATCACAAGTTTGAGATCCTCTCCTTTCAGAATTTGGAGAAGAAGATAATTCAACTCAATTTATTCACCTAATATTATGTGAGGTTGAACTCAAACTATTCCCTAATATTTTGTTGCTGGATGATGATAAAAAGAAATGACTAGTTTAAGAGTTATCCCCCGGCTGCTCATATTAATTCATGTTTCTGATCAGTTTAGCTCGACAATGTGCGCAATTATGGTTGAAGACCAGGGAGTCACTAGGGCATCCACTTGGTGTTGTTAGTGAACCTGTTCATCTATCCTGTCCCCAGGAGGTTGTCGATGCAGCTTCGAGCAAGGTAAATACACAAATCAATCTGAATTACTTTCTCCATTTTATATGCTGTTAGGCAGTTTCTACAAAACGTTGAATGTGTGATGTTACCGTTTCTTTGCATATTCTCTCGGAAGGACAGCTATTTTTTTTTATTAATGCCCTTCATTTTTTAGGCATAAACCTTCTCAAAGTTGAATTAGTGCTGATTTAGGCAGAGTTCAGGATACTGCCATTGGATTTTAACCATTCCCCTGACATGTTTTAGTTGATTATAAACTTTTAAGAAACTATTACCATTTTTCCATCATGATTGTACCATCGCCCTCCTTAACAACTGAAGAAAGATGTTGTGGCAAATGAAATTCTAACTCGTTGGCCAAAAATCAAAGTCTTACTCAATACGGGGAGGTATACCTTTACATAGTTCAATAATTCTTTTTAAAGTATTGTGATTGGTTTCCTGTTCTGGTGGTTGTTTTGACCTTAGGTCTACATAAGGATCTCATCATTGACTCTCTATGTCTTCAGCTAAAATGATTGGTTGTCATTCCTTTCCTTTTTCCTGTTGTATTGTTCACAGGTTCAAGATGTACCGAGGTTTTTTGTACTAGAAATTGGAACTGAAGAGATGCCACCTCAAGATGTAGTTAATGCAAGCCAACAAGTATTCTTTTCTCTTCTTGAACAATCTCTTTTCAACTCCACAGAGTACTCCATTGGTTCTTTCAATGACTATGCTTCTCTGTTACAGCTTAAAGATCTAGTGATAGAGTTGCTGAAAACCAAAAGATTAGAGCATGGTCAAGTTCAAGCATTTGGCACTCCTCGCAGATTAGTGGTACTGCTTCAATTTTTCAGGCTTTAGATAATATCGTCCTTTGCATTTTTTCAGTGACTTTTTTTATGCTTCAGAAAGGGGTAATGAATTTCACATCTATTTCAGCTGTCATTATGTGGAGCTTTGCGTCTTGTAATTTGTTACGGCAGCATTAGTCAGTTTCCTATTCTCAGAATAGAGTCACCTTTCCCATCTATGAAAAGGGAGAAATATAGTAACTTTGAATGATTGAGATGTCAACAAGGATGGTTAAAATTAGATGAGTGGTGAATGAAAGGAAAACCTTGTGAGCATGCTAAACCATTAGAGAACTTGTCATATGCCCTACCTGGATTTTTCGTTCTTTCGTTTTTTATATCAGGTGAAGGATGCATTTCCCATTTATGATGAGTTCACTGGCAGTCAGAGATTAAGGAAACTTATGTTGCAGTCTTGGAATAAAAAATTTAGTTTGTTAAAGGAAGAACAACCAATTTATTTTTTCCTTTCACTCAGGATTGCAAAACTTTTCTTTTGTGTATAATTGAGATAACTATCCATAAACATGGCCTTCTAGGTTTTCCATTTTTTTATATGTTTCCATTTGCGTGATTTTAAGTCTTAGCATATGCTTAATTTCCAGATCTGTGTGGAGAGTCTTTACGCCAAGCAAACAGACAATGAGGTTGAAGTTCGAGGTCCTCCTGCTTCAAAAGCCTTTGATGATCAAGGAAAACCCACTAAGGTTGTTTTCTCTTCTATTTGATGTTTGTGCTCATGAAATTTTGGGCTTATTGGATTAGGTGGTTAATTGCATTTTACTAGAGGAGTTGTATTTGCAATGATCATTTACTAATACATCGATTGACATAAATGGATCTTGTGTGTCATTTAACTCATTGAAGGTTTGTGGAATCCCTTATGACTTCGATGCATCACAAGGGGTTGACATTTTATGTCATTTTGGTCGAGATATAAAAGAGGATGGCCTCTCACTCAACTTTAAGATAATATTACAGCTAGATGTTTGTGTTGAACTCTTTTTTCGCCCATTTATGTGTGATGAGCATCAAGAACTCTTCCACCCACCCATACGGTTGCACACTTAAGGTTTCATCATCAAGTCAACTTTCTCTCGAAGGGAACTGTTAAAATTTAGAATATCTTCTTACCTTTTCTCTACCAAATTAAGCTTTTAGAGAAGATGGCTTACGCTCAACTTCAAGACTTACTAAAGCCTGGATATAATTATAATATCTGGAATTTTTATTTTGGTTTGGGGGGGAGGTGCTATATGAGATCCTTTTCTTCTTTCAACTCGAGTGATATTCTTATTTTTTTGTATCTCCGGAAACTGATTTGGTCTTGAATGTTATATTTATCAGGCTGCTGAAGGTTTTTGCCGTAGATACTCTGTTGGCCTGGCCTCATTATATTCGAAACCTGATGGTAAGAGAAGTTGAATCTATTCGGGGTTAATTCTTCTTCTCTACACATAACCTTCCACTTAACTTTAGTTTTCCACTTATGCAAGTTCTCCTCAAGGCAGTTTGTACTTCATATGCATGTTTCAGAAATTGGAGAAGTGGAAAAAGAAAACTTGAACTAGAATATGTGCTTTTTATCATAGAATTCATCTAGCATTCCCCATCAGCCACTAAGTTTTGTTTATTGTCTTCGAAAATACTGAGCTGGGAGTGGAGACAGCAAGGGAGGGGGGTAAGAGAGAGAGAGTGAGGGAGGGAGTGGAGGGAAGGCGGGAGGGAGGGAGAGAGGGAGAGAGAGATAAGATGATAAGAAGGACATGAAGTTTACTTTTCAAAATAATTCGGTGATGAGATTTCTTAGGTCACTAATAAACGATAACTATTGAATATTAAATATGTAAAAAGGTGGTCTGTAATTTAGTCAAATTGTCGCCTCTGAAAGCAGTTATGCTTGCTGCATGATCTGTCAGGTGTTTGATTGTTCTTACTGCGTCATGTATAGATGGATTTGTCATCATGATGTGGCCATTAAAAAACTTTGAAATAGGCATTGAAGAGAACATACTTTGATTTGTTTTATTTTTTAAGTAATATACTTATTTATCTATGTGTAAATATTACCTTCTTTCTTCAGGGAAAACAGATTACGTGTATGTTCGTATGAAGGAGCCTGCTCGACTTGCTTTCCAGGTCTTCTTGCTGCTTATTTATTTGTTCATTCATTCATTTATAACCTTTAATAATTAGACTCACTTTTCTGAAGGAGTATACTGAGAGATTGTTTAGCGAAATTGAGATACACATTGCTTTTTTCTGACGGAGTATACTGACAACTTTTTTAAGAACTATTTGCTTGTCATTAAAAATGATTTATACAGTATTGAAAAGGAGAGTTGCAAGTGGAATGGCGTCCTAACTTCCAATTTCATTTATTAATTGGTTGATAACGTGTTAAAACCGTCAAAATAGAATTCATTCAAGAGCTGATAGTTTAGCAAAGGGAAGGGCTGCCTTCTTTGTATGCCACAAATTGTTCACTAAAGCATGGAGTACGAACTCATGGGTTCTTCTTCAAAATAGCATGTTCTAACATAAAAGTTATGACAAAAAATTTGCACGTTCTCACCACCAATTAAAGAAAGTCACAAGACGGCAAATTTCATAGGATTTTCTTTAGTAGTGCATGTACTGCACTTGCTAAGGAACGAAACAGGGAAAGACGCCAAATATGTGAGGCACCGACTTTTTGTGATGTATAGTCAATGCTTTGAAAGTCAAATCCATCTTTATTAAGTATGCTTAACAAGTCTCATTAACGTAACCTAGGCATCGTTCGAGAGGTGTCAACTCTCTGGCATCTTAAACTATTTATTTTGGCTTTTGGCAAAGGGTATCGTCATACGTCTTTGCGGAAAATATGTAACATATCCATCTTCTGCTCAGGATCACCATATACAATGATTATTGGATGTGGGTCCTATGTTAGGGCAATGATTTTTTGTCTGGATAAGTGATTCTGATATTTAATTTCCCTCATATGTTAAGGTTTTGTCTGAGGATTTGCCCGGTACAATTACTAAAATATCATTTCCAAAGTCAATGCGCTGGAATTCTCAGGTATACACATCTTATATTCTCGCTCACTTTGTCATCCTCTGCTGAAAATTCAATGCTGTTTTTACTCTTTCTGTTCTATTTTGATTATACTGGGAAACAGTTTTCATGCTTAATGAACCTTACAATGGCAACTTCACTAACACATGTTGGTCTTATGGTATGTCTGTAATGCCTTGGACTATATTTGTTCAGCTCGTGAGCCTTTTGCTGCTCCATTTTTCTGTACTTCGTGACATTCAGTGTCTTGGTATGGTCAATGTTTAAGTAGTTTTACTCGATTCCTTATAGTATACACTTGCAAAGAGAAACAGAGATTGATGGTTCTAACAGTTTGTGGGGATTGGCCTAATGTATCTAATGATATTATTTCCCAAAATTTTTTTTATATCGCTATACAAATGTCTTTCTCTGAAATGCTTCCTATATTTTCATGGACAACTGAAACTCAGGCAAACTTATAGCTATACGTTGTTCATGCTTTTAGTATTGGGACAAAAAATAGGTTCATCTCATCAATCATCTACGGATGGCTCTTAAATAGGCTCATCTCCTCAATCATCAAGGGATGGCTCTTTTTTTATTATGATGGTATGATGCTAAAATTATCGAGTATCTGTTGTCCTTAGAGCATGTATTAAAACGAGAAGCATGGTGTTACATATAGAGCTGTGAGGTGTTCTGTATAAACTCGAGCTTTTATCGACTGTAGATTAAACGATAAACCCATCATTTAGATGGGTGCTCATTAATTTTTCTTCCTCACTGGAGACATATTATTCTTATCATAAATAAGACTAGGAATAATATTTCGAAAGGGGAGGTATCAACGATGATGATTACGTATGGACGATTCCTCAGTTTTTTTATCATTTACAACAAAATATTTTGTGTGGAGGTAAAAACGAATATGCTTTCTGAAGAGAGATAATATTTCACCAATCAAGTCACTAGTATCTAACATACTTATACCTGACGTCTTTCTACAAAGTGGTGACGAACCATGTAATGTGCGTATCTTTCAGTAATATCGGGTAATTTTTTGTTTATGTTGAATCCCTTAACCAAAATTTGATCTACATAATTTCACATCCTTAATTTTGTTATCAACATATGAAATTTGGAAGAGCTATTTGTTGTCGATTGGGTCGCATTTGCAATTACATGTTCTAGACTATATCACATCTCAATGAGTAGCATGCACATTCTTTAATTATAGAAGATGATGAATCTTAGTCTGATATATCAAACAATCCAGACATGAAGTGATTTAAGCATTTCACCCTTGGCTTGACTTTATTTTATGGATTAAATTTTCTACCTACATTCTCCTCATGCTCATTATCATTTACTGAGATAGATGGTCAGGATGTTCATTTCTAGCCTTCGTAATTTAATGTCACTATTGTACTGTCCAGGTTATTTTTAGCAGACCTATTCGGTGGATTTTAGCCCTCCATGGAGATGTAGTTGTGCCATTTACATTTGCTGGGCTTTTGAGGTAGTTATGAAGTGTCACTACCTGCATCTTTCTCCTCTGTATATCCATTCTCAATTATTGAGTAAGCTTAATTGATATGTCTTTCTGTCGTGGTCTCAATTTTCTGTGGTTTGCTGAAATTTGAAAAGAACTGCTTGTGCAAGTTCCGAATGTTTTGCCTCTTGCACAAGTGATAGCTGCTCAAATGATAGGTAGTAATTGGTTTACATTGCTCATTGAAAACACTTCTTTGCATTTATCGATGTGCTTTAGCATATTTAAGTGGGTAGTCTTTTGAGTTCTGAAAACGTGTCTTATGAAGGATGACAATAGTAAAATTAAACAATCCTCCATTTATTTATTTCTGAAAGTGGTAGGAAGAGGACTTGCTATAAAAGGTCCAATTTCTAAGCTGATCAAGCATCATAATTTGCTACTCTTGCACATGGGATTAGTTCTATAATTACTTGACATTCTCTTAAAAGTAGCTAGTATTCTAATGGGATACACTGAATAAGATTCTCTCTCTCTCTCTCTCTCTCTCTCTCTCTGAGGTACCCCTCGTCACCTATCTTTAAAGATTTTCTTGTTTTCCTTTTTCATGTGTAAGACATAACTCAAATATCTTTTTATGCAGAAACGGAAGTGTTTTGCCTTTGTTTTCTTATTTTATGGCATCTGATCTGACCTAAGTGCTAAGTGGCATGTGATAGATAATTACTTGTATTATGCTTATTTGGACTCCAGAATGTCAAATAACTTGTTTTTCCTTTCTACCATTCCAATTTTTTTCTGTGTCTTATTATTGGAAGTGCGTTAAATTAGCTAGAGATAGTTCTTAGTTTTTTGGGAAATCTTCTTTTCAGCAATTAAACTTTAGGCCATGGTACCTGCTTCTTCATAGTCCTCACATTGGCCAGTGCATGTCCATGTTTGCCTTTTCTTTTCAAGTTTATACGGACATTAAGCACTGACAGCACTTGTATGCATGTCCCACCATCTTGCAGTGGAAATTTATCTTATGGTCTTCGTAATACTCCATCAGCCACCTTCCTGGTAAGTATCCAAATTTTCTCACGGTCGTAGTATTTTCAAGGGCATGGATATACTGTATGTGTTTTGTTTCTTTGAAAGCTGCATGAGAACTCATTTATCAGTGCACTCTGTCGTCTAGCCTTTTCCTCAATCTACTGTGCAACTCCAGTATGCTTTGCCCATTTTATTCTATTCTTTTCTCGGGTTGAATTTTCCTCACCTTTTCAGTCTCTAGTACTTTCCTTTAGAACTAGGTATTCTGGTTTGTTCTTCTGTGGTGTTTTTTTCTTTCCATCTAATGCAGGATGGCATAGTCCATTTTCAAATATCTAGCATGGTGTAGCTTTTCACAAAGGAAATATGTATCAACAAAATTAATGAAGATAAGTATAAATCAATGCCATTTATGGCTGTTAAAAGAGCCTAGCTGTACATGCGTTTAAAGGAGGAGGATGGCGACCAAAGAGCATGGCATTCTTTTAAATGCTGAAGATGAAATAGTGCAGGTTTGTAGCACTGCAATGGAGCTTAAAAGGAAATACTATTCATATGTGAATTCTATAAATATGTCACATAGAGTTTGAGGAAGATGAATTTGAATATTTCAATAAGCGATATTTGAAAGTACTAGAAATATGTTTAATTCTCTTCAAAGAACAAACATAACTATTGACAGGGAAAAGAAAAGGCTACTGAAAACAGAATATACAGAACATGTGAAAAAGATAGCATCATTGTATTGGCATGCAAGCTATTTATGTTAGATAAGAGTTCTTATCATATTATTAGGACTGTAACTCCACCTAGTATGTTGGCCAGTATGTGTTTAACGATTCGAGGGCTCCATGCTTTTCAAGAACAAATTATGTTATTAGATGATTACTAGTCAACAAGGTCACAGGCAAAAGATATTTCTAAACTCCTTCAAGAAGATGAGCATCAACATTATTTTCTGATTTTACATGAGTGGAAGTAAAATAATGTTGTGATTTCCCTTGATACTTCTTGTGGTATGAGTTTTCTCTTTGCATTTTGCTACTGCTGTGCTTTTCCATTCTTCTATGAAGTTATTGAAGGCCTACGTACAGGCATCTATTTTAAATCCCAAAATCCTCTGTAGGTGGAAAGTGCAGAATCCTATGCAGCTTTAATGAGGAAAGCTGGAATTGAAATTGATATTGAGGTATGATATAACCAAATGATTTGCAGTTTTTTTTTTGGTCATTTTTGGCGTTTTGATAACCCTTTTTTGGAAACGTATTATTTTGTTGAAAACCTGTCATAGCATAGTAAGGTTGATGAATACTGATCTTTCAGATTATTTGGTATGCAGGAACGGAGAAATCAGATTTTCAGGCAGTCAGCTGCACTTGCAGAAAGTGCCAAAGGTCAGATTGTTGTCAATGATGGATTACTAAACGAGGTAACAATCATCAAGTAATACATTTGAATATAAAGTCAGGTTTGCTGCTAAGTACCAATTTAACTCGTATCAGGTTGTCAATCTTGTTGAGGCACCTGTCCCCATTCTTGGGAAATTTAACGAATCCTTTTTGGAGCTTCCCAAAGAGCTTTTAACTATGGTAAGTCTCATTACGTTGGGAAGCGCAAACAAGTTTTTGAGTTGGCTTCTTTTGCTAGTTCTTTGGGAATATTGCCTTGTGAAATTGCAAACTAGTGTTCTGGTTGGCTTGCAAACTGAAATATGTTTGGATTTTGAACGAGTTCTTAAACGCGGCATCTTGATATTAAGATCTTTCTACCTGGAATCAATATGCAAAATGAGCATGAGATAGTGTCAAATATGTTGGTTACATATACATTACAAGTGGTCTTTGCTAGGCTTAGTCCATTATTTAAGCCAACTAGCAACAGTGAAATGACAAGCAGCTAGATAAGAGCCAGACTAGCACTGTATTGCTTAATCTAGGATTACTTCAAGCATGGAACTTCGATGGCAAGTAGAACATACACATTTAATACCTGCAATGATGGAAGTTATATGTTACTAAGCTGAGTAGAGAACCCGCAGAAAAATAACGAGAGAAAAGAAGGAAGAGAGAAGAAAAAGAGAGGAGAAAAAGAGAGAAAGAAAGTGATTATAAATCCAAGAAAGGGGCTCTTGGTTTCTGTATGTAACAGAAACCTTACATCCATCATGATATATTTATATTAAATATGAATTGTATATGACCATAATGCCCTTATATATGTAAAAAGGAATAAAACCTAGAAAATAAAAATAATTCTACTCTAACACTCTCCCTCAAGCTGGAGCATATAGGTCACCCATGCCTAGCTTGGAACAACCAGCAACAAAGGCAGGACGAAACAACATTTTAGTGAACATATCAGCAAACTGATCTCTAGAGGTAACATAAGGAGTGGCAATCAACTTCTGCTTCACAGCATCACGAACAAAGTGATAGTCAACTTCTATTTCACTCTTGAAAAATAGGATTTCCAGCAATATAAATAGCTGCCTAATTATCACACATCATATCAATAGGATGATTAATAGAAAATCCAAGCTCCTGAAGAAGAGATTTCAACCACAGCAATTCAGCCACAGTTTGTGCCATAGCACAATATTCATCCTCCGCACTAGATCTGGCAATGGTAGTCTGTTTTTTGCTTCTCCAAGTAACCAAATTACCACCAAGAAAGGTGTAATACCCAGTCGTAGACCGCCGATCACACTTTGACCCAGCCCAATTAGCATCAGAATAGCGAACTAAGGTGGAAGAACCATTCGGTTTATAAATCAATCCTTCACCAGGAGAGCCTTTCAGATATCGAAGAATGCGACAAACAGCATCCCAATGAGCCTTCTTGGGTGATTCCATAAATTGTCTCACCACACTAACAGCAAAAGAAATATCGGGACGTGTAACAGTAAGATAAATCAGTTTCCCAACTAGACGCCGATACCGATGTTTATCTTCAGTATCATCTCCATCATCAACTCCAAACTTTTGATTTGGATCCATAGGAGTATCAACTAGCTTGGAAGCTAGTGTACCAGTCTCATATAAAAGATCAAGAACATACTTTCGCTGAGACAAATTAATACCTTTCCTACTTCATAATACTTCAATACCTAGAAAATACCTAAGAGCTCCCAAGTCTTTAATATGAAATTGCTGTTGAAGAAAAGATTTAACCTCAGAAATTCCGTTCGCATCACTACCAGAGACAATTATATCATCCACATAAACAACAAGAATGACCACTTCCAACTCCTTACGAACAAAAATAGAATGATCAGAATAACATTGGTGAAAACCACACTTGGAAATCACTGAACTGAATTTCTCAAACCATGCTCTAGGAGATTGTTTCAACCCATAAATGGCTTTATGTAGCAGGCATACTTTATTGCGATCCTCTCCCTAGGCAATATAACCAGGAGGTTGCTCCATATATACTTCTTCAGATAAATCACCATAAAGAAAAGTATTCTTGACATTCAATTGATATAATGGCCAATCAAAATTCACAGCAAGAGAAATAATAACACGAACAAAATTGAGACGTGCCACGGGGGAAAAAGTCTCAAAATAATCCACTCCATAAGTTTGAGTAAAACCTTTAGCAACGAGCCAAGCTTTGAGACACTCAATGAGCCCTTGATAGTGTACACCCAACGACACTTCACCACATCTTTCCCAAGAGGAAGATCAACCAAAGACTACGTTTGGCGGGACACCAAAGCTTCCATTTCTACATCCATAACTCTTTTCCACTCGAGATGAGACAAGGCCTTAGTGGTAGAAGTAGGAATTGTGTGAGTATGTAATGATAGAGCAAAGTCATGTAATGGAGGAGGAAGATGTGAAAGAGACACATAATGCTCGATAGGGTAAGCAAAAGAGGATTTGTGTACAAGAACGAGTACCTTTGCGCAGGGCAATCGGAAGATCGTCTGGACCAGGAGACAAGGAGGGAGATTGAACGGCGGGCACAGAAGAGCTGGAGATTGGTGGTGCTGTAGACTGCTTTCGCCGCTGATATACCTGTAGGGGAGGAGGTACGGAAGGACTAATGGAATCTAAGGGAATAAGTTGTGGAATAGGAGGATCAGTTACAATGTCAGTTGAAAACTCTTTACTCAGTAGAATAGTATGGTGTGCCCTCGAAAAAGGTAACGTCAGCACTTACATATTGAGTACAAGTCATAGGATCATAACACCGATATCCCTTTTGAGTACGTGAATACCCGAGAAAAACACATTTAGTAGCACGAGGGGATAGTTTATCAGCACCAAGTCGTAGATTATGGACAAAGTAGACACACCCAAAGACACGCAGGGTAAGAGGAAATAACGGCTTTTTAGGAAATACAATATTGATTGGTGACTGTTGATTAAGGATAGTGGAAGGCATACGATTTATGAGGTAACAAGCAGTAAGGACAACATCACTCCAAAATGATTTTGGGACATGCATAAGTAACAAGAGTGAACAAGCAACTTCTAGAAGGCGACGGTTCTTTCTCTCGGCCACACCATTCTGCTTAGGGGTATAAGTATAACTTGTTTGATGTATAATGCCAAGACTAGAACAAAACAAAGAAATTGATTTTTGTGGGTATTCAAGAGTATTATCTGTTAGCAAAATTTTAAGGGATGTATTAAGCTGATTAGTAACCTCACGATGAAATAATTGAAAAACATGTAAAAATTCAGAACGATCATGAAGCATATAGAGCCATGTTAGACGAGAATAATCATCCACAAAAGTAACAAGGTACTTAAAACCATTTCTAATAGCAACACAGGAAAGTCCCCAGATGTCCGAATGAACAAGTTCTAATAAAGTAGATGCACGTGAATCACTACGTGTAGGAAAAGAACTATGATGATGTTTCCCAAGTTCACAAGCCTCACACTCAAGAGTAGAAATTGATTTATACTCGAGAATTATTTGCTGTAACTTAAATAAAGATAAATGCCCTAAACGGGAATGCCATAATAGGGGGGTAATAGAACTAGCAGCTAGACCATTGGCGTCAGCAGTGGAGACACCATCTAGATAATAGAGTCCATCATGTTCATGCCCTCCACCAATCTTCTTCTTTGTTTGAAGGTTCTGAAAAATGCAATAGGAGGGGTAAAATGTAATAGAACAACCAAGATTTTTAGTTAATTGACTAATAGATAACAAATTCAAAGGAAGTTGGGGAACATGTAAAACGGAGGATAAGGATAAGGATGTTGTAAGTGAAACAGCCCCTGATCCAACCAATTGAGTAGAGGAACCATTAGCTAAAATAACTTAAAGTGAAGGACTAGAGTTATGGTGGGAAGAAAATAATTCTTGCTTACCCGTCATATGACTAGAAGCTCCCGAGTCAATAACCCAAGAGGTGCCGGGAGACAAAGTAGAGAAAAAGGCCATGTTACTTGTACGTGCAAGAGTGGCAATGGATGAGAAATTGGAAGCCTCCAGTTGTTGGACACGCTTGATGAGTTGTGCGACCATATCATCTCGAGACGCAGACTTAGAAGAACTACCCCCACTTGGGATAGATGGATTCGTGTCGCCGTAAGACACATTTCCAGCACTCCCTTCAGACATAGCAGCATTTGCAATAACTATTCGCTAAGCCCACTCAGGCTTGCCATGCTTGGCCCAACATGCGTCAACAATATGACCAGATTTGCCGCAGTATATATACTGACGGCTATCTCGATCAGAATTTTGTCCACTACATCCACCACCACGACTGCGACCTCCCCCTAAACCACGACCTCTATTAGAAAATCCACCACGACCACGAACACCACTACTAGCCACAAATGCTGAATTATCTTTAGATGATGTAGAAGACGGGGGGACAATGCGCTGAATCCGACAAAATGCTTCATTCATAGAAGGAACTCTCTTTCCAGCAAGAAGCTGACTCTTCATAGGCTGTAAGTCAGCATTCAAGCCTGATAAAAACTTGGCCACTTGAAATTCAGCTCGTTGTGTCTTTAGTGTCTCAAGATAAGGAGTGATGGGCTGATAAAGATTAAGTTCTTCCCACATGCCTTTCAAAGCACTATAATACTCTCCAAGAGACTTGTCCCCCTATTTAAAATTAAAGATCTTCTCTTAGAGCTCATAGACTCTAGACATATTTTTGTCTTGTAACTCTCTATAAGATCATCCCACACTCCCTTGGCAGTTGTGTGGAGCAGGACATTAGCAGCAATGGATGGTTCCATGCTATTCCATAACCACACCAAAAGTGTATCATTCTCTCTCATCTAGTTACGATAGTCTTTAGAGTTTTTAGCAGGGAGTTCTGTAGTAAGATAATTAAGTTTCCCTTTAGCATTAATATAAACCTTCATAGCTTGAGCCCATAGCAAGTAATTGGAGGATCCATTCAATTTAATGGTGTTAATTTGAACATTGACACTGTCCATAGAAGACTTAGTGCCATTCATGGTGAAAATCTCAATATAAATATATCTACCACCGATCAAAAAAGGCCGAAACTTCAGTGCAAGAAATAAAACAGCAATACCAACATATAATCAAATGCGATTGGCTCCATCAATCAAACAAAGGGATGCTGAAATCTTATAAATATAGGCTGCTGTATAGAAGGAAAAAAAAATCTGATCGGAAATCTCAATTCAATTAATTATATCTTCAATGGAAATCCAGCAAAACCAGTCAACCATAATCAACGAAATACCCTGATCCTTGAATCTGCTGATCAGGAAGTGTTGTAATCCATTGTCACAAATAGAACCTGATAAATCTGATTTTTCCTGATCTTATATGTATCGGGACTTAGAAGAGAAAATAGGTAAAAATTGCAGCTTTAGGTGGCTACACACCAGAGAAGGAATAAGGTTATTAGGGGACTCTCAAACCAGCAATAGGACCAGGGAATCAGGTAATCAAACCGTGCTCGGATACCATGTTACTAAGCTGATTAGAGAACCCGCAGAAAAATAATGAGAGAAAAGAAAGAAGAGAGAAGAAAAAGAGAGGAGAAGAAGAGAGAAAGAAAGAGATTGTAAAATCCAAGAAAAGGGCTCTTGGTTTTTGTATGTAACAAAAACCCTACACCCATCACGATATATTTATATTAAATATGAATTGTATATGACCATAATGCCCTTATATATGTAAAAAGGAATAAAACCTAGAAAATAAAAATAATTCTACCCTAACATTATATAATCAAATGACGCATGCAAAGCCAATCGATATTCCACTCGTGTTATTGGGAGTCTGTGGATATAATTTCCACTGTATTCAAGTAATTTACTTTGTAGCTGTTCTTTTCCTGTTTTCAGTTGAGTTTGTTTATGCTCCAATGTGCAGGTTATGCAGAAGCATCAAAAATATTTTGCCATAGCTGATCGCAGTGGGAGGCTGTTGCCATATTTTATTGCAGTGAGAAGTTATTTTGAAATATAGCAATTTCTTTCAGGTGTAATATACGTTAATATTGTTTATTTGATAGTTTGGATGGGAATTTCCTTTTAGGTGGCAAATGGAACAGTTGACAGGACAGTAGTCAAGAAAGGAAATGAGGCTGTTCTCAGGTTTACATCTATCTTGCCTTTTAACACCTGATGATACTTCTGGAAGAGAATGAATCAATATACTTTTGAAGCTCTTCAATTCTGTTTGGCATACTAAAACTTTGCAAAATGAATAGTGTGAAATACTGCACTTATGGCAGGTCCTTAATTCTTGTGAAGTACCGTCAAATTTACTCATTTGATGAGAATGATTTTACCTTCAATTCATTCTCATAGCAAGTGAACAAAGTTTTTTGTGCAAATTTGTTCTTTAAACTTCCATTTAGTAGTTTTGACCAATTTTTGTCTATTTTGCAGAGCTCGCTACGAAGATGCAAAGTTCTTTTATGAGATGGATACACGTAAAAGATTTTCAGAATTTCAAAGCCAATTAAAAGGGATACTTTTTCATGTGAGTTCGTAAACTTTGTGCATGATCTAAGGAAAGAGCAGTCTGACTGGATATGTAAGATCTATTTCTCAATCTCACATAGCGGCCAGTTGTAGATGATCAACAGCTAGAGGGTAAAATTGCACCATCTCAGAGTAATATTTCAATACGCACCCAGGCAGGCGGTTGTAGGACTATATAGTTCTTCGAGCACTAATTCTCTCCTTCTTATACCTGCCAAATATTAGATTTTAGAAATTTTTAGCATACCGTAATGTTAGGTATCCATAAACCGAGGTCTCATTAGAATCAGTTTTGGATCAAGTATTTGAATTGGCATAACTTAGGCAGACTCTCCTCTCAAAATAGTTAAGCATATTTCTGAAGCTATTCTCATCCTCTAAAGATGCAAGTCTAGTGAATTTTAAGTTGAAGGAGCGAACAATTAATCCACTGTTTTCTTTTTTCCCTTTGATCCTCTCTCTCGTGCGTGTTCTACAAATCCGAGATGAGATGCAACACTCCAGAGGTCGTAAATGTAATGATGAGGAATAATGGGAGATGATTAGTATTTCTCAAGACATGCAGCAACAACTGCGTGCACATGAAATTTCAAAAGTGAGGAAACTTTATCTCCAATAATAGTTGTTCTTAGCAATATCTATGGTCATCAGCTATGATTTTTGGCTTAGCATCATTTACTGGTCAAAAATTCTAGCCACAGAACTGGATGCTCCACTTTCTTAATAAATAAGATGAAATCATCATTAGTACAAATGAACACCCTACATGCTTGATCCAAGCTTTGGTTTGGCTATCCTATTTATCACAAGAAAGATTGTTTTTTTCCTCTCATGGGTAATTTTTGTGTTTGACTTCGACTCTTCAATGCAGTATAGATTACTTCTGACATAATACCTGGAATTATTCATGAGGTTGTTTTCTTTTGCTGGTATGTATGATTTAATAGGAGAGGCTTGGAACAATGTTGGATAAGATTTCGCGTTTGCAGAGCACAGTAACCAAACTAAGTTTGGCTATGGGTGTTAATGAAGATAAGCTACAATTTGTCCAAGAATCTGCATCACTTGCTATGTCTGATCTTGCTACCTCAGTTGTCACAGAATTTACTTCCCTTGCCGGAATAATGGGCCGTCATTATGCTCTTCGAGATGGCTATCCTGAGCAGGTTAACTTCATTTACAGTCTCTGCAAGGACTTCTCTCTGCCAGAAGGATTTTTCTTCTTTCTTTCTTTGTTTGGGGTTGGATGGAACGGGTCTTTATTGTTGTGTTATCTATTTGTGGTAATTGCTTATGGTGGCACAGTTTAGTGCCGAGTATGTTCTACATGGCAATACATGTGCTTCATCCTAATGCTTATGGTTTTGGCAGATTGCAGCAGCCTTGTTTGAAGTCAAACTTCCTAGATTTTCTGGAGATATCCTTCCCCAGACTGATGTGGGGATAGTGTTGTCAATTGCTGACAGGTGAAAAACCTATTGAGTTTATTTTAGTAGCCCACTCAAGACACTCATAATTTCACCGAATGATCCATGTCATGGGAGATTATGCTGTAATTTGTTGTTAAAGAGCACATAAGTTCATGTCCTTTGTGTTTCATTACCTATTATCGATCTAGCTGTTCATATCCTCAAGAATTCCTAGAATTAAATCATTACATTGTAAACTGGATGGTTTTGCTGTTATCATCTTACTACATTGGTTGTGAATTGATCATTTTAACACAACATCAAACAGCATTCTGCATAGTCTGCAGAAATTTTCTTCCGGAACTTAATTGGCTAATTTTCCATAATTGTGCAGACTAGATAGCCTTGTCGGCCTATTTGCGGCTGGTTGTCAGCCTAGCTCAACCAATGATCCTTTTGGGTTGAGGAGAATTTCTTATGGACTTGTGAGTTATCTGTGTCCTTTCTTGCTGCTTCTACGATGGTGATGCACTTAATAGGTCAATTTATCATTTGAATACCTCGCTGTATTGTTAGGTCCAAGTGCTGGTGGAGAAGGACAAGAATCTCGATCTGAAACATGCATTACGAATTGCAGCTGATGTCCAGCCCATTGAAGTTGAGGAGAGGACATTAACTGATGTAAGACCCTTGCCATTTGACTGTGTTAAGATTGAATGGCTGTGCATTTTCCCATTACCGTGTTGATATGCTATGAAAGCATTCAGTCCCTAAACATGGCATCCTCCAGGCAAGCCGAACGGCAGACTTTATGTGCCTTGCACCATCAATTTACATAATCCAAAGTGAATTGAAAAAATATGGGAAAATGACACTATAAGTGCTATAACTTTCGTTCCTTACTCACTTTAGTGGCAAAACTTTTCGATGGATCACTTTTTTTTTTTTTGATAACCCAGGGAACCCCCGCACGGCCGATAGCCGGGAGGTAAACCCTGGGGGTGACACGTGCTAGCCACCACACACATGCACCGGTTAAGTCACCCTGCGGAACCCGGGATTCGAACACTCAACCTTTTGTGAGAGGAAGAGTGCCCTTCCCAGCAGCGCCACCTAGGCGGGTGGTTCGATGGATCACTTTAGTGCCACGTTGGTAAATAAACGATAATTAAGTGCCAACTTTGATTTGGGATGCCAGAAATTCAACGTGGCATCAGTTTATTATAAATTGGTTGATGTGGCCCCATTGGAGAATTTAAATCAGCAAAAAACAATGTCATTTGCCTTGTATTTTTTTCCCCAAATTGAAAAATAGGGGTTAAATTAGGGCAAAGAAACAAACCCTAACCCTAAGCATTGAAATTACTTGTAAAATAACAAATGATTATCTGCAATAGAGTGACCGAGAACCCCAAAAACCAGACTTAAGGTCATTGAAGAATTGAGTGATCGGTGTTGTAGTTCAAGGTGATCCTTGAAGCAGAGTAAGCAGAGAGGCATTATGTAAAGCTTCCCGTGGTTGTTGAAGATGGCGTCATTGGGCATGTATATCGTCCATCGGCTACATCACAGTCTTCAAGATCTCCTCGAGGTTCTGCAAGGATTGTGGATTCACCTAATGTGTATCATTGGCTTTGTCTTCATCTTCACTACATAGCCTTGTCTTCAATCCTCCACTCATGGCCTCATCTTCACCACAAGGCGTCCTCTTCCTCCTCCAAACTCAAAGAATGGGTCCCATCTTCGCCCATGCTTCGTATTTTATCATCCCGAGCTATGGCGAACAAGAACTGGAGCATTATGAAGGTGAACCGCAGGCCAAGACAGAGCTTTGTTTCTCCATTGTAAAAACAGAGCGTTGCTCTTTGAGCTCCTCCTCCTCAAAGAGAGAGAGAGAGAGAGAGAGAGAGAGAGAGAGAGAGAGAGAGTTTTCCCCCAAAGAAAGCTACCTCGTTCTGTTAACTTTGCTGGGCTGGACGAAAAATTTTCCACGTTGGACATCAATTTCTTTTAAAAAGCCACGTAGGACTTTTGGCTAGAATATGTCGCCAGAGGCACTTACGTAATAATTGTTTCTTTGATTTGGCACTTAAGTGATTTGGCGAATGGTTTTTGGCACCAAATTGAGCGTCTTACGAAAGTTATGTCATTTTTAATGTCCTTTTCCCAAACGATATGGAAGTCGTTTTGAAACACTGCCTATCCTAGGAACTACTAATTCAGTAAAGTGACCTCCTGATTGAGTTCAAACATGCACTATTACATTTCCTAGTTGTTACTCCCAGTAATGATAATTTTATTTTCTTTTAGGTACATCAATTTGTTACTCGGAGATTGGAGCAATTTTTGGTATGTGTACTCTCTTTATGGGACTTCTTACTTAAATTGATATTTTAGTGAGGTGTTTTTAGGTCAATTTTTTATCGTTTTGTGAAATTAAGAGTCATAATAAGTTTACTTGATTTTATTTTCTATTTGATATAAAGAAAGGTGTTGTCCTTAGTTCCAGCATTTGGGTATGTACATCTCCCTTGCTGCTGTGCCACTCTAAAGACACAGCCCCAATAGAAAAGTGAACGGAAAAGAATACAAATCGAGTTATTATACTATGCATGTGGATATATGTTGGTGATATCTAAACTAGTCTAAGCATATGAAATTAAATGGTTATTCTACTATACCAAAAACATGGTATTCTATTACCGCATTATACCATCCAACATATACTTCCAACAGATACAAGACAGGAAACCATAATCAATATTTAACATGTTTCAGCTCCCTTGTGTTGCTACCAACTGATTGTTTTTATGGAACTGGTACTTAGATTGTTTCTCCCACATTATTATATTTTCTGGCAAGAGATAAAATGTGCAGCCAGCTTTTGACCTAATACAAAGTGGTATATTAAATTTCAGGTTGATAAGGGCATTAGTCCTGAAATTGTTCGATCTGTCCTTCTGGAACGGGCAAATGTGCCTTGCCTCGCAGCAAAGTCTGCCATCAAAGTAAGTGACCATGTTGCCAGTTTTTCCAGAAACTCGAACCTCATCTTCAATTCATGCTTCAGTCAAAAGACAAAAGCTGTTTAAAAGGCTTGAACTAGATTTGGAGTTGAAAAGAAAAAGATGTTTCTGATAGTTCACCATGAGTCCACAGAGGATGTAGATATCTGTAGCTGATAAGACTGCAGTGCTCTTATTACTGATGTTGGAAACAGGGAGGGATGTCCTTTGAGAGAAAGTAACTGGAAGATGTTTGCATGCAGAACCTAAATAAACTTATTTATTTTTTCTATTGACCTATGTAAACTCTCTTCAAGGTTATCTTACTTTGACGGTATTAAATTCTTAAATAAGAGTTTCTTAGTCAATACTTAAGGAGACAAAAAGTAATTCATCTGCTTTGCCTTTATCCATGGATGTTCATCAACTTTTACTTGTATATCAACATTTTCTTCTAGATGGAAGCTCTATCAAAAGGAGAACTTTTCCCAAAGGTTGTTGAAGCATATTCTCGCCCCACGAGAATAACCCGTGGAAAGGATGTTGGCACCATGGAGGTAATTCTGACTAGAAGAGGACATTGTATATACAATTAAAATATTAGAACAATTTTAATGTTTGGGTAGCGTATGCTAGAAGATAAATATTAAGGAATCTTAGGCATGATGTAAGCTTTAGAACTTTTGGAAATTAACTAGGAAATAAGTGCTATTAGTCCTATATTGTTGTCAAAGGTGCACTTTTTGTAGATTTTTCATTTTCCCATAAAAATGATAATATGAGCCTATGAGTTCTTGAAAGGTGCACTTTGTGGCGCCGCGATCATTGTTATCGTGAGCTAGGCAACTATTATTCCAACCTTAACTTTTGAAACAGTATGGAATAGTTCTCTTGTCAAATTGGTGTAAGATGAAAGTTATCTACCCCACTGCCAGAGGTCGATCTTATGTTCTCTTTAGACTCTTTCAGTCGTTGCTGAAGTCCCGTATTGTGTTGTACAATAATGCTATTGGAAACTTCCTTTTCTGCTACATCTGTTTAGGTGGATGAAGCTGCATTTGACACAAGTGAAGAGAGGGCTTTGTGGGACACCTTCTTGTCGGTGAAAAACCAAATAAATCCTGGTATTGATCTACTTACCATAGAAAAGTCACTCCTTGCTTCGATCCATTTGTAACTCTTTTGAGCCCTTATGCCCCATCATCTAATGGATATCCTGTAGTCCAACTTTAATTGTCTTTAATTACTGATTAAAAAAAATGCTGAACTTGATTCCGCTCTGATTTGAGTTTTGCATTCTCCTGCAGCCATTGAGGTTGATACTTTTGTTGAAGTATCTGCGAAGCTTGTACAGCCATTGGAGGACTTCTTCAATAACGTTTTTGTCATGGTGGTATGTTCTTCCTCAATTCATGATACATTAAAGTAATCTGGTTTCACAGGGAAGTTAAAATTTGACCAGTCACTGCAAAGAACTTCCAAAATGTGCGTATAACTTCATTGACCATCTCTTAGGTTGGTTGGCGTGTTCGCTCGGTGTGTGTGAAACTGGATGAAAGGTAGATGCTTTATACTCACGAGTTAAGAATGAATACATAGACCAAATGATGTATGACGCTGGGATTGGAGACCTGACTTTATTGGATGGACTGGTCTCTAGCTTAATTCAGAGCATCCTCAGGATATTACTTCACACTGACACTTCCCTTATATTTCTATGTATATGTGCAACTGATAATTTAAGCCGGTTGTGGGTTTTTGCTCTCTATGTGCAGGAGGATGACAGAATCCAAAACAACAGGCTTAGGCTGCTTAAAGAAATCTGTGACCTTCCAAGAGGCATTGCCGATCTGTCAGCATTGCCGGGATTTTAAGCTGACATTGAGCCAATGTTGCTTTGTTCTGAGAGAATTTTTCTTTTTGGACCAGCTTAAAAGAAAGCAAACGACAGTAACCATAGGATTGTGATTCCCATTGAGGTGTACATACTGGAGAGTAGGCTTCAATAAAGGAGATCATGTGGCCCTTGCCTTGGATATGAAAGAACTCGCGAAGCCCAGCAAGTTGTGTATTGTGGCCACAATCATGTATAAAAAGATTTTGGACAACTCCTATAGAATGATTATTATAAAATTGCATATTATGCACAAGATTGAAAAAGGAATATACACAATGTTCCTTCTGTATCGCTTAACGACTTCATTTTATTGGTGTTGAATGATGAGCAGGTAGAAGGGGCTGAAACTTGTCTTCTTATCTGACATGGTCGTGACAACCGGTAACTTTAATTATTTCGAAGACCAGTACATGGTTCTCTTGAGCATTCATACTTGTGGTGTACATAAGAGTCTCATTGTGTTTTCTGTAATTAATGCTAATTGTTAAAGGGTATAATGGTCTTTGAGATTTTGATGTGTATATATACTGTACTTTCTTATCAATAAAATAGATCATTATTCTACTAACATGTCAAAGCCTAAACCCTAAAATTACTGTCGTTGACCACCAACCACCGTAGAACCCAAGGTTGGTGACCTCATCCACCGTAGAACCCAAGACCGGCGACCTCATCCTGGCGTCCTGCCAAAGCTCCAATGAGCCAGATTTGAGGTTGTCCAAGGCCACCAAAGCTCTAGCGAGCCAAATCTGAGGTCATCCAAGGCCGCCAAAGCACCGGCAAGCCAGATCTAAGGTCGTCCAGGCTCGGTGAATTGCCGGTGAGCCAAATCTGAGGTTGTCCAAGCCCGGCGACCCAATTTTTTACGCCAATTTAAGTCCTCCAGGCGTCAATCAAAGGTTTCCAGGCCAGGCGACCCACTTCAACATCTTCTAACGTCACTAGATGAGAAGCGGCCCCTTTTGATGGCTGCTAATTGAAGTGGAATCGGAAAAAAAAAAAAAAAAGGTGAATGTGTTCTAAAGTTTGACTTGGTTGCTGATATGCTTGAGGGAAGGGAGATTATTGCTGTGTATGTTGGTTTGGATGATTGGATGTGATGTTGGTTTGGCTAATTGGTGTTATACATGTAGATTGAGAAGGGGGGGCTGAGTACTGTTGCGTATAACTACTGATGTGTTGATTGGTTTGGATTTGGTCGATCATTTTGAAGTTGTGATAGGTTGTGGAGCTTTGTTCTTGGTTTAGTGTGAGTGATTATGGCAGATAAGAACAAAGGAGTATTGACTGAAGTCGTATCTACATCTTCTAATCATTTGACTGAGGAAAAATTAGCTGTGATCACCAACTTTCAGCATTGGAAGCATTGGAAGAGAATTGTGGTGATAGTATTGGCCGGAAGGGAGCAAAATCATCATTTGACAGGTGCACGAACTGCTGCTGATACTAAATGGGATACCATGGATGTCGGAATTCTTGGACAAATGTAAAATTCTATGGAATCTCATGTGGCTGCCTTAGTTACACATGCAACTACTGTTAAGGATTTGTGGGATTACTTGAATGTCCTTTATTCTGGGGAAAATAATCTCTCAAGGATCTATGAAGTCTCTCAAGATTTCTTTAGAGCTGACAGAAAGAATCGGCCATTTACTCAATTTTTTGCTGATTTTAAACAAATGTATGAGGAGTTTAATCATCTTTTGCCAATTACCTCTGATGTTAAGATGATGCAGGAGCAACGAGAACAATTGGCTGTTATGGGATTTTTGGGAGCACTTGGACCAGAGTTCGATGTAGTTCGTTCACAAATTCTTGGAGGAAATACTGTGCCTTCACTAACGGAGAACTTTTCTCGAGTCTTAAGGGTTTCACGTGAGTCATCTAAGGATATATCCCCCACAAGTGATAGTTCCGCCTTAGCAATCTAAGGAAGTCGAGGTGGTGGTCAAGGTCGTGGTGGTGGTCATAGTGGCTGTGGCTTTAATAGTGGTGGTAGTGGCCGTGGATACAATAGAGGCCAATCACAGTCATACGGTAGCATCTCTAGTGACAAAGGGAATAATACCGGACTTGCACGAACATGTCATTATTGTGGTATGCCTAGACATATTCAGCATTTTTGCTATTGGCTTCATGGAAAGCCCCCTCATTCGGCTGTCGCTAATGTAGCCAATGCAATAGAGTTGGGTGTTTCTTTGCAGTCTTATGAAGGAGGAACACTGATTAGAATGTTAGAAGAGGAACTTGCTAGGTACAATCAGTTCCAGATTCTCAGCTAGTTTCCTCTTCCACAGCTACTTTTGCTCAGACAGGTAATGCAACAACATGTCTTTCATCTACCTCTTGCCCCTTGGTCATTGATTCAGGTGCTACTGATCATATGACTGGATCTTCAGGTATCTTTTCCGTCTTTCACGAGTCTTCGTCTAGTGTTACATTAGCTAATGGCTCTCTGTCCACAGTAAAAGGGATAGGCACAGTACCATTGACATCCTCCATATCTTTATTCTCTGTCATGTACCTCCCAAATTTTCCATTTAACCTTATGTCTGTTGGTCATCTTACCAAAGAATATAACTGTTTTATAACCTTCTATCCCGATTCCTGTGTTTTTCAGGATTTGAAGACGAAGGAGACGATTGGTAAAGGACATATGTCAAGGGGACTATATGTGTTTGATAATGCTACCAGTGTCGCTTGTTCAGCAGTTTCTCCACATCAAGTTCACTATCGCTCTGGACATCCCTCTTTAGCAAGTTTGAAGAAACTTGATTCTCGGTTTCATTCTTTATCTAATTTTGAGTGTGAGTCGTGTTAGTTTGGAAAATTGCATCGTATTAGTTATAGTCCAAGAGTCAATAAACAGGCTTCTCGGCCATTTGCTTTAGTTCATTTTGATGTTTGGGGTCCATGTCCTACTGTTTCAAAGTTGGGTTTCAAGTACTTCGTGACTTTTGTAGATGACTATTCAAGAGCCACTTGGCTATATCTAATGAAAAGTCATTCTGAATTATTCTCTATTTTTTGTGCGTTTGTTAATGAAGTACATACTCAATTTTCTACTTCTGTCTGTATTCTTCGAAGTGATAATGCCAAGGAGTATTTTTCTAGAACATTCTTTGATTCATGTCCCAACGGGGGCATTCTTCATCAATCTTCTTATTCGGATACACCACAACAAAACAGTATAGCTGAAAGGAAGAACCGTCACTTGTTAGAAATTACTCATTGTTTGATGTTTGAAATGAAAGTAGATAAATCCTTTTGGGCTGATGCTGTTATGACAGCATGTTATCTTATCAATCGCATGTCGTCCTTTGTTCTTAAGGGTGTCATTCCTCACTCTCTTCTTTTTCCTTTCTGACCCTTGTTTTATTTGCCACCTCGTATATTTGGTTGTATTTGTTATATTCATGATCATTGTCCAGGACTTTCCAAACTTGATCCTCGATCTCTTAAATGCATTTTTGTTGAGTATTCTCGTACACAGAAAGGTTACCGTTGTTATTGTCCTTCTTTGCATAAGTACTTCACCACTGCAAATGTTTCTTTTTTTGAGTCTACTGTCTATTTTGATAATTCGATGGAGACTCCTACAGTGGATGATGACTCCTTAACATATGTTATTATGGAATCGACACCCACTTCGGACTCTCCAGTTGTTCCTCCACCTGTCATTAAGTTTATAGTAGACGTCCCCGTCAACATGTGGAGCCCCCTACAGATGTACCTCGGCCTATCTCATCTACTTTGTCTTCTCAACCTGAGGTAAGTCAGTTACATATTGATCTCGATATTCCTATTGCTCATCGCAAAGGAGTTCGTAGTTGTACCAAACACCCTATTGCCCAGTTTGTCTCATATTTTGGTTTATTTGCTTCTTGTCGAGCTAGTCTAATGACCATTGATAATCATCCTATTCCTAAAACTGTTGCTGAAGCATTATCTAGTCCAGGCTGGAGGGCAGCTATGGAAGAGGAATTACAGGCACTGGACCAAAATCAAACTTGGGATCTTGTTCCTTTGCCTATAAGGAAAACAGCCAATGGATGTAAGTGGGTATACACTGTTAAAGTTAACCATGATGGTTCTCTTGCGCGTCTCAAAGCTAGACTGGTTGCTAAAGGGTATGCACAGGCTTATGGGGTTGATTATGGTGATACTTTTTCTCCGATGGCTAAGATGACCTCTGTTTGTCTTTTGTTTTCTTTGGATGCTTCTGCTTGTTGGCCTCTGTTTCAGCTCAATGTAAAGAATGCCTTTCCTCATGAAGATTTACAGAAAGAGGTGTATATAGAGCAACCACCAGGGTTTGTTACTCAAGGGGAGTCTGGTCGTGTTTGTCGCTTAAACAAATCTTTATAAGGCTTGAAACAGTCTCCCAAAGCCTGGTTTGGGAAGTTTACTAAGGCGGTACTCCAGTTTGGATTGTGTAGATGTACTGGAGATTATTCTATGTTTTATCAAGTTTTTGGAGCTGCTCGGATATTCCTTGTAGTTTATGTGGATGATATTGTCATAATTGGAAATGATTCTACAAGGATTAAAAAGTTGAAAAGGTATTTGCAACAGCAGTTTCATACAAAGGATTTGGGTCTTCTTAGATATTTTCTGGATATCGAAGTAGCAAGGGCGAAAAAAGGTATTTATATCTCACAACGAAAATATGTTTTGGATTTGCTTATAGAGACAGGTATGCTAGGTGCTAAACCACTGGATACACCAATGGAAGTGGGCTCTAAATTGACAGCAGAAGATGGTGAGCTGTTGGATGATCCGCAAAGGTATCGAAGACTTGTTGGAAAGCTAAATTATCTTACTATCACTCGACCTGATGTTTCTTTTCCGGTGAGTGTTGTGAGTCAGTTTATGTCTTCTCCCCGTACCTCACATTGGGCTGTTGTAATCAAAATTTTGAGATACTTGAAGAAAGCTCCCAGTTATGGTCTCATTTATTAGGATCATGGTCACAGAAGGGTGGAAGCCTTCTCGGATGCTGAATGGGCAAGATCTCCTATAGATAGGAGGTCTATGTTAGGGTATTGTACCTTTGTAGGAGGAAACCTAGTATCTTGAAAGAGTAAGAAGCAAAGTGTTGTGGCTAGATCAAGTGCAGAATCAAAATACAAAGCTATGGCTCAAGCTACCTGTGAGCTAGTTTGGATGCATCAATTATTAGTTGAACTTGGATTTGAAGACCCCGCACCAATGGAGTTGTGGTGCAATAATCGAGCAGTTGTCCATATCGCCTCAAATCCAGTTTTCCATGAGCGTACCAAGCATATCGAAGTTGATTGCCACTTTGTCCGTGAGAAACTTCAAGCTAGAGTTATTTCTACTAGTCATGTTAGGACCGGTGAACAACTAGCTGATATTTTCACCAAATCTCTAGGGAGAAGTAGGATTGAGTACATCTGTAACAAGTTGGGCATGCTTGATATCCATGCTCCAGCTTGAGGGGAAGTGTTAAAGGATATGATGATTTTTGGGATTTTGATGTGTATATATACCGTACTTTCTAATCAATAAAATAGATCATTATTCTACTAACACTAATCAGCATAGCTCCACACTTAAAAGAAAAGAGTGGCTGTTCATGGAACCGACCAAGACACAAAACCAATTGGAAGGGACGTCAAAGTGTTGAGATCAACAATACCTTAACACAATTGGGTATGGGAGTCTTCTACGAATGGAAAGGATTCACTATGAAAGGATGCATATTTCAAACACAGGCTGTTTAAATTGTTTGGAATTTTCTAAAGAAGCTCATACCTACAATTTAGGGTTTAAAATTTACCAGTGACTTTCCTACGTAAGCCTCATAACTCCAATTCCAGCACCTCTAGATGATTGATGTACATAGAACCTTTATGCCTTTTGATCCGCAAAGTCCATGATTTAGGTAAACAAGCAACTAGTTGAATTAATTGTCAGATAATCTGTACGCTAAATGAAGTCGTTATACAGTTTTTGCCGGTCCAGTTTACCAGTTTGCAAACTCTACAGAAGGGAAGAGAGAAGCAACTAGTTGAATTAATTGTTAGATACTTCTGTACACTAAATGCAGTCATTATACAGTTTTTGCCGGTTTCCTTTACCAGTTAATTTGCTAACTCTACAGATGGGAAGTGAGATTGTGGGGTCAGGGTGCCATAGGCATGAGAGTGTCGTCCAATATTTCTTCAAGATCAATCAGATCATCATCAAAATCTGTTGCTTCTCCATTATTGTTGGGTGTATATTCGTAATCAACCTGTAACCATGGACCAGAATGGTAACTGTCGTAAGATCACATTGAAGAAGGAAAGAACATGCAAGGAATAGTTTACTGTCGCTTTATAACTGCATCATAGATAAATTTTCTAGTCATTTCCCCTACAAAAGGAAGCATTCGAAATACCTCATGCCCGTCGCAATTTGAAAACAAAAAATTAAGAAAGCACGTGATGCGGACAATGCAAGCAGGCAATACGATAGACAACAGACTGGACAATTTCCTACAAAATTGCCTCAATCATATCCCCCAGTGCATTATGCATGAGGTTATTCCTTCTCCTTTGAAAGTGTGTACCAGCAAGAGTGTGCGTGCTGTGTCCAGGTGGCGTGTAAGCATGAAAGGGGTGCGCAGACACAAGTGCCCACACATGCCCACGAGAGAAAGAGAGAGACGTTTTGCCAGTTAGTGCAAACCTTCAATTACTGAAAACATATAGTTAGTAACACAGGAATTACCTGGGCTTCTTGTATTTCGGAAACAACGTTTAGCAGTCTCCTATATTGATCCCTCGCCTCAGGATATTGCACCATGGACTTCACCCTAGCAAGAGCTTTTTGCAACCTTTCTTCAGTCTGCTTTCGTCCTTCTTTTAAAAAATCATACTCATCCTCATTAGAGGGTGCATCCTGCATGCTGGAGGCCTCAGTAAGTGCTTCTCGTTTAAAACCCCGTAGACCACTTCCCTTTCTTCTCCAACGCAAAATAACCTTCTCTACAATTCCCACAGACCAAAGAATATTTTTGCGATTTTTCCGCACCTGATGACCTCTGAAATGGGCCTTTAATCAAAAGATGAAAAGTTGTCATTTCAAAGGTTAAGCAACTTCTGAAAAGAAAACTGAAATATGCCATGGAAAAACAAAAAAGTTAATACTTTTCTTTTGAAAACAAAAATTAAACTTCAAAAAAGTTTAAAGGAAAAAGGGTGCAGAGATTTCAAAAGAAATGTGATGAGCAAAGAGGGAGGCATGTAATGTACCTGAATTTTGACAATTCGCTGCCGGGTGATTAAAAATTCTTTTCGTCCTTTCCATCCACGAAATTTGTTCTGTATCCGAATTGCTGCAGCATGCAAAGGTTCATCAACTTGTCCTGGTTTGTACATCTTTGTTGCTACCAGTGTAAGAGCATGTTCATCTGAAATTCCATGTCTATCATCACCATACTCTTTCAATTGCTTTCTTTGGAAAGACTGCACTCTAAAAACTTGGTGAATACGTGCAGCAGCTTGAGTGGCATTGCAAACAGCGGCCAACGAATCTCTAAGTGAAAGGCCGCTCAGCAAGTCTCCTTCTCTGATTGGAGTGGGACTTCTTTCTGAAATTGTTTGTACTGCTTTTCCTCCAGAACCATGAGAGGCATTACCTCCAGCGGTGTCCAGATTAAGCGATGAAAGGTGTGTACTCAAAGTAGATTCAGCAAGATAACCGGCAATTCCTTTGTGTCCATTGGCAGAAGCTAAATCTGCAGGTGTTCTGCCCGTTGTATAAGTGGGAGTTGGATCAGTTAATGCTCCAGGTGCTGCACCAAGAGAGATGAGGGAGGCAACCGTCCGCTCTCTGATACCATTAACACCACAATGATCAAATGGTATTTATTTTAAAAAAAAAAAAGTAGGCATAACTACAGGAACGTCATCGTAAAACATTCTACAAGATCCTTACAAGATACAGACACATTCAAATGCCTATAACTGGATCAAACTTTTCACTGGAATGTTCAAATGATTAAGTTATTCACGAAAAGAACTTTAGGTCCTCCCTATGCAGCTCAAAATAATCAATAGTGTGGTGAACCACGGATAGTCAACCAATTCCATCCCTAATAATTAAATCAGAATCTATTGAATGTTTACAACTGAGGACGGACCACATCTCAGTCCAGACTTGGTTATTGGCAATGAAAACAAAAATAAAGAACGAAGATCAGAGGGCCCATTTAGTCAAAGAAGCATCTAGTTTTCTGTCTAACTAAAGCAGAGAAAAATCATTGAGGATAATCACATGGTGTAACCTTGCCCGGGCAACCTTTGCTTTGCCTGGGATTCTTTCTTGAGTACGCAAAAGTACCAAAAAAGAGTAACTCTTCTATCCAACTGAAATCACAGACAAAACATAAAATAAAATATCACAGTAAATTTGAGTGTTGATGATTTGATTCTAAATTAAATTACATCCTGAAGAAAATGGACAATACAAAAGAAGTGAAAGCAATGTATAGACAACATTTCCCCAGTAATAGAAACGTAATAATAGGACAGTCTCTAGAATCAAAGGCAACCTAATATATGCTGCCATAAGCTCTAGAGGTGAAAACAGCACTTCAGAAAACCAGAAACGAAATGCCAAAAGCGCTTACCTGCCAAAAGATGCTGCCCAGTGAAGTGCAGTCCATCCATTTGCATCCCGAAAATTTACACTTACACCAGCAATAATTGTTGGTTGCAGGGCCCAATCATAGCCAAGAGCAGATGCAAAATGTAGCACACCTTGGCCGCCCTCATCCAATACGCTGGCACCTTTTCCGCCCTCAGCTGCCTTTTCTATGAGCCATTCGCATAACTTCTCCTTGAGTAGCTTTTGGAATAACTGCTCTCTCACTCTCTCTGTAGAAAACTCATCTGAAGTACTTTCCAACACATGATCCCAACGAGCATCATCGTCTTTAAGCAATGAGCAGATCTTACTTCTCAACTGTGAGTTTTCCCCAATATTACTGTTGCTGAGACGCAGAGAGTTTGCACACAGCAACTTTGCAAAACGCGTGTAAAGAGTCTCATCTATACTGCAATCTTGATAGTTGTTCACACGGAATTCAAACTCACGAAGTTCACTACATGCCACCCTATTGGAACATGTGATGTAAAAGGGAACCCTCCCAGCCTTGTGCACTGGAGCATGGCAACGCAGAACACCATCTGCTATAACCTCTGCTGGAACTTCTACTTCACCAAACATGCAAGACCATTTGCATAGTTCTGCTTCTTGTTGACTCCTCAAGAACCTTCCAGTGATTAGCACCTGTACCACATAGCAAAACAAAGAGGTAGTGGCATCAGTTAAGTATAAAACTAAGCAAGTATTGCTCCATTCAATAAAGAACTTCTGATAGGTGCTAAAGCTATGACAATGCCAGCAGTGCACAATGTGGAAATTTCGGTCAGAGTACCTTGATTTCTGAACCAGCGTATGTCCAACTTGGTGAAAAATCTATGATGCTAAATAGTTGTTCCTGGGAAAGAGAGGGAGTGAGCATAAAGTTATTTTCATGCTCCTGAGAGTCGCTCGAGTCAACACCACTGTCACTGACAACCGAACTCCAGTAGGCTCCGGTACTGGACTGACCAAGTAACTCATTCACATCCCCTAGTTGTTTACTCATCCACCGGTTGAAACTGTCAATCTTCTTCAAACCTTCTTCTGCTAGGATATTGGCAAATGGCTGTTTTCCTGTAGGAGGGCAGCCGGCTTTTCCTTCTAATGCAACATTGCCATCCAAGAATGAATTTGTATGATGTCCATTTTCTGTGCTTACACTCTCTGCAATTTTATTGGTCAGATGTACCTGGCAAGGCACCAAAATACACTATTGAATCAACAGCATAACTTTCTCCATGTAACTACAAGCAAGATCAAAGGCTATGTCTGCATGCAACTTCGGATCCCCAGGCCACTTAGACAAGGTACAAATTGACTTCAGAATCTGGTTAAAAAGCTCCATTAATGCAAATATTAAGCAAACTCTAAGCTCTGCTACATAAAAAAAACACTGGTCAATAGAATATAAGAACCATTCAAGAGCCGATAAAGCTGATCCAGGTACTACTGATCTAACAAGGATGTTCCTCGATATCTCATGAATGATGTTATAGAACTCATAATAGAAAGCCAACTAAAGCTTTTAAAAAGCAATTTGCTCCATGGCTTAACTATTTCAAAATTCGTTTTCTTCTGTAGATATCATCTGACCAACAAAATAGAGCACGCAGATTGCATAGATATTAACACTAAGCTTAGAGCAAAAAATTTTCTAACAAAAGAAGGATCAAATTTACATAGCTATCTTCAAGTACCTGTAATTCTTCTCGGTCCTGTAATGGGATCCCAACCTCCGGCTTTGTACAAATACCATCAGTGAAAAGCTGCCCTAGTATATCATGTTCATGTTTAGGCATGATTTCAGGGGTAACAGTTTGTGCAGAAGAAACTGACAGCTGAATAAGATTGGATTGGTCACCAGAAGTACAACTTTCTAATGCCTGCTCCCAAGATGAAAAATCAAGGTGCTTTTGAGCCTCCAATGCTGAACCAGCGACATTACACTCTCTAGGGATATCAGCCGAAGAAAGAGAAAGAAAATCCATTCTGGGTTTAAGAGACAGGTCTCCTTGATAATCATCTGCTGGAAGTTGAGAATACTACCATAAGATTGGTGACGTTAAGTTATAAGATAACAAATGAAAAGATAAGAAGCTCAAGAAGCCTATAATCAATTGAGTATGAATGCCCACCAAATCAAGGGGAAAAAATCATACAAAGAAAAAGAATGCACTGATTACTCGAATATGAAGCCGGATAATAAGGATCAGAGTGTCCAGTGTCAATATTTTGCATTCCAGCCTCTTGAAAGTCAACAATAGAGTGAATTCCAGAATTTGCCTGGTTACTGTATGCTGTGCAAAGTATAAAAACAACCAAGAAGAGATAGTTAACTTAAAAAATGAACAATCAGTCTATGAAGCACTTCCAACCACATGATACTCAAGGAATGACATCTGGGACAGTTATTAAACAAATGAACCGGGAGAAGCCTATAACACAGAAATGAACCTGATTCAGCATCCCCATACTCCGATGCCTGAGGACTAGAGCTATCCGTTGTTTGAGAAGGAACTTGGTAGTTATTTTGGTGAGAATTAGAAGACAGAGAACTATTTATCTCAAGGGTCGCTTCAGTTTCACGGGACAAGGAAATTGTCTCTTCAGGTTCTTTGATTCGATGGATGTTCATTCTGTTTCCCTGAGAAAAATGTGCACGTAATAGTGTGAGCATCATACAGCAAGAGAAAATATATTAGATACAATTGCATTTACAGTGTAGAAACTTGTTGATTGATTCTAATGATTCAGAAGCTCAATTAGTCTAGACTCTTGTGGTAACAAGAGAATTGATTTTCGAAAGAGACACTGCTTGTACAGGGTTAACGCAGTTAAATTAGCATTCTGCTGAGATAGGATATTATGATGCTGACTTATAGAAATTAGACATAGCCAGTACCCTAGAGAATTGTGCTATCGGTGATTTTGTGTTCCACTAAACCACAAAATAAAAATAATTTCTTTAATGATGAAAGCACCATTAATTGGAACAAGAGTTAAGCTTGTTGGGAGCATTTGAAGGACTATATCTACACAGTGAAATATGAAAAGCATAGAGGTCTGCAGAGATTTATGCAAAATGAGAGAAATACATGCATTACTTTTCTAGAAGAAGAGAAAGTTGACATGGCAAGGTTTTAGACAAACCTCTTGGAAAGTTGTAAACAATTTCTTGGTTTTAAGGTGGCAAGATCCAAGTAGGGTATACAATTGTCTTAATGAAAGTATGCATTGGATCTATTGGCCAGGACCAGCATGTTAGGGTTTACACCACCAAATAGTATTTCCTATCAAGTCCAATGTGTATGTTGGTAGCTGATGATGGCGGCTTTTCTGAGCATTCAAACAGATATATAAGGGCAGTTGGGAAGTTGAACTATCTTGTTGCGCTAGACCCAACATTGCCTTTGCAATCTGCAGTAATTCATTCTAAATCATCTCCTTAAGCTCCTCAATGATTTTGATATCCAACTACTACTGATATCACCTTATATAAAAATTTTCAGCGAAGGAGGTTTTTTTCCTGATAAGTGGGAGGACCTATTCAGAGAGCAAGTCTACTACCTACTATTCCATATTTGTTGGAGGCAATCTTCTGTCATGGAGAAGAGGAAACAGTCCATAGTCTTCCTATGCCCAGGCTACATGCAATGTGACTTAATGTGCACATAACGGATTCTTAAGGAACTTGAACTCAAGGAGATTGAGCCAATGAAGTAGCAGAGTGACAAGCAGCCCACTTTTCATATTGCACCTAATTTTGTGTCTGACGAGCGTACTAAGCCTATTAAGGTTGACTGTCTTTCGAGCGAGAAAAGCTTCCGCAATGGCTTATTACCATAGCTACGTCAACATGGTGGCAACTTGCTGACATTTTGTATTAAAAACATTCGACGACTTGCTGGCACGTTTACAAAACCCTTACATGGGGATTCAATGTATTCATTTGTAACATGCTGGGCCCCCAACAAATAGAGGACTTATTCAATCACATAGTTTGGATCCTCGAATATGGCGCCCTTGGGGCTTTCTATTTGACTATCAGTACTAACAATCGTGCCTCTACCATCTTAAAATAAGAGCACCTGGCTCTGCCCAAGGACTCCCTTCTATGTACAAACATCACATGCCAGCAGATGTGGTCAACCATTATTGGGACTCAAGATATTGTGCCACAAGGGTTCGAGAGTAATGCTCCCCCTGATTAAGTGTGGAAATTGAGAAAAGCACTGTACAGGTTACATCAAGTGTTCCAGACTGACTGTCATAAGTAATTATCAAGTCCCTTAGAAGTCCACCAATCCTTTGTCATATTATGCACTAAATATGGAGGGTGGCCACCTATTTTGACTGGACTGCATTACTTCTCTCTCTCTCTCTCTCTCTGTCTCTCTCTCTCTCTCTCTCTCTCTCTCTCTCTCTCTCTCTCTCTCTTATATATTATTTATATGTATATGTATATGTGTATATATATATATATATGTATGTATATGTAG
This sequence comes from Syzygium aqueum, assembly GCA_031216185.1. Lineage (NCBI taxonomy): Eukaryota > Viridiplantae > Streptophyta > Magnoliopsida > Myrtales > Myrtaceae > Syzygium > Syzygium aqueum. Next base: position 39,775,769 of record CM062238.1, on the reverse strand, counting down.
AGCCTTGATTTATGTATAAATACTAAATCTATTTCACTACTTATTTATATCTACCCAGGCATAAAAAATGGTTGGCAAGGTTGAATGGGCAAACCATTCACTCATGTTGACCAGCAGTTAACTAGTTAGCACAGTCGAACTATAAGCCAGTGGCTTGACCAGTTTTCCATCCAGTTTAACTTCTAAAACCCTGTTGATTACAATGAGATAACACTATGCCAGCAGCAGCAGCAGTTAGATTGAAAAGAGAGGATAGCACAGAGAAAAGGGGGAAATAAAAGGTAATAAGCACCTTTACTTCAAGGTAGTGTACCAGAACAATGTGCGAGAGCTCCCTGTAACAGTCAGCAAACAAGATGGAACAAGAGAAAACCACAGTCAGACAATTTGATTTCCTCTGGATGAGTTCCAATAATAATCTCTTATTGAAAATTTAAGAAGATGAGAAAGATATTACTTCAAACGATTGTTCAAAGAAAGCATTATGGAAATACCAAAAACTAAAAGTGATTAACTTAAAGGCAAATTTTTCTTCACAGTCAGCACATGTAAACATATAACACCGCCCTGCCCCCCCCCCCCCAAGAAAAAAAAAACCATACCCACACAGAAGATAAAAAAATTTATAATGAATAGCCGTTTTATCCTGATATCCTTATTCTTTGAAGATAATATGGTAAGACCTTACAGAAAACTCACTCTTCAAGCATCCAATAGGTGCGTCGCTGAAAATTTTCATTATCTTCACCGTGCGCATAATAGCAATGCAATACGTCGATGCTTCCTGCCTGAAATGATTATACTTCATCTATTATTAAATACAGTATGAAAAGACCTTCAGGATAGAGCTACAAAGTCAGATATCCTTACCTTGAGTCTCTCGTGAGCTTCCTTTACTGTCTTCCCATCTCTTTTCTTCCTCCAATTATGCCCATCTTTTCTGAAGTATCTGAGTACCTTCCGATCAAAAAGAAATAAAGAACCACCTGCATACAAAATGAATGATCACACGAGGCATGCATTGAGAGAGTCTACCTTAATAAACCAATCTCATCTAATATGCTCGTTCCCAAGGACATTACAAGGAACAGGTGTCAGAAGATTTTCATTTCACACAAAAAAAGAAAAGAGGATTAGCACTTCAAATGTTGGCGTTGGTCAAGAACGATATCAAGTGCAGATGAAAGGAGAGAGAAACTAAGCAAAAGCAATCAATTAATCAGCACTTTAAAACACAAAACCACAGAATTAAAAAAAACAAGAAACACCATTTCGTCTACTGTTCAGACAGAAGCAGATAAAGACACCGATTATATACAAGGAAAAAACAGGAAACACGGTGAAGCAGGACTGAGGATCAACTATGTAAAAAGATGAAGCTAGCAGTAATCATCTCTGAATGGGTTTCAAGATGTGAAAATAGTTTTCAAACAATCGCCAAAAATGTAAAGTAGATACTGCCCGCGTTCAATGCAATGTGAGTGATTGCTCCCACCTCCTCCAATGACATCTCAATCTGACCACAAAGGCAGCCTTGAGGGGACAATGAGAACCCAAAAGGTGTAAATCATAGCACCAACAATATTAAACAAAACTAACTATTAATTCAAAGTCCAATATTGTGAACTTGTTAGCTATATCTTGATATCATAGGAAATGTACAAATTCATTAACACGGTATTGAGGGGGTACCGCAGCATGCAAAATCATTCAAAGAATCTATCAGAAAAAGATTATGACACACAAAATTATGTGTCTATCAAGCAAATCTATTGCTCATTATCCATTCATCTGGAGTATGCAGGCACGTAATTTGCAGAGTAGGAAAAATAGGAAAGGAATTCAAAATGGAATCAGTAGGATGTAGAGATCTTGCTCCTCACCAAGAATCAGCTTCTGCATAGATTTAGTTATGTTATCTATGATTACTACTTCCTATAGAAAGTACACTCAATCGAAATACAAGATTTAGAAGAAAACATAAAGGTTACACAGTGAATCAGAAAGTGATAAACCTACTCATAAAATTACCCAATTCATAGGGAAAACCAACATACTTGGAGGCAAATTTGCGGGCTCTGGTGCAATTTGAAACTTTTTGTAGCTTTGGAGAATTTCACAAATTTCAGCTGGGCGTAACCACCGATGTTGTGCATCCAGAAGTATTTGCTGGATATCTGCATTCAAATCATATCCCAATCTGTAAAATTATATCGAATTGGTGCAAAATTTCATTTATCTTTGGCAATTAAATATAATGATGAAGCATATCCATTTACAGGTAAATTAAAGTTGCGATGCCAGTGATTAAATTTTAAATGGGTGCTGTAAAGGTAAATACCCAACAAGGGATGTTCAATTCCTTTTTTTTTTTTTTTTGGGGGGGGGGGGGGGGAAGGGGGGAGAGCTGCAGTCAGACGTGTCAACCAATGTCGACAGTAAGCATCCAAATAACAATCAAGAAAACAAAACTCCTCATAAACCTCTTCGGTGTGAGGCCATGCAAGCCAGTTATATTAGACAAATGAGAAGGCAAAATACATGCCCAAAATGAAGGTAGTTGCAAGAACAATTCTTTTAAGGAAGAGAAGTAGTTGCAGACTGGGTTGGCAGGCACCCTTTGGAAGTGCCAGATGCAAGCGGGGCTGGTTCCATTTTTGTGTTCCAGTGGCGGCATGGCAAACCCCCAAAAGTGCAGTTTGATTCCAAGCTCTATCTTGGCCAAGCATAATGCACTAGGGAGTGTAGTCAGGTAACAAAAGCATATGCCCATTGTTACGTTGCCCCAAGACAGGAAGTGTACGACAAGAGAATTATTGTGGCGAGAGAAACAATGGATGACTCTTGATCTACACCTTAACCAGAGTAATTTACCGATCAAAATTGTCGTATGAGTGCAATTGCATTTCAGTGAGCGTGCTAAGCACCCAGAAAGGAATGTGAGGAACTCCCTTCGAAATGAATGAAATTTGGGAAAAAAATCTAGCAAGAGTGTGGGCTTCGGTAACAGAACAACTAGTCGCGCCGTAGCATTAAAAGGTGAAACTTCAGACGATGCATGAGGGCGGGCCTTGGAAATCATTGATCAATTTACGATTTCATTGATGATAGGCTCATCTTTGGCAACACTGTCTAAGCCACATCACCTCCCGAATTTAACCAACAGCTGTACGTGCCTAATTAACCTACGTTACCTCCCTGGCATTGCCTAGCAAAAAACCTAAAGCGAGCCGCCCACAAAGAATGGAAGCTGACAGCGAGGGGTTTCAGAACGATTCTCGAGACACCTTTCTCATCACATCATCTCCAAGAATCAAGAACCGCAAGCGATACCTTGCCCACAGCGAACTGAAGTAAAGCTCAGAACCCACAAGAGACGAGGATTTGTCGAGGGCCGCCAATCCCTCGACAAACCAGAAAGACACCGAAAAGAAAAATCTTGATAGCGGAGCACCTAAAATAAGCTCAAATTCATCTCCCAAAGCCGCATTTTCTTCTTCAATCGACGAGCGAGAGCAAGAACTCCAACGACGCCCTCCACGCAACAAACTCCAATTCAAACTAACCGCAACTGCAGCCAAAGAGGAACACGCCAGCTCATCGCGCGAATCAAGAGCTCTCGACCATCTCCATCAACAGAGCTACATGACCACGAAGACTGGAGACGAAAGGAATCGCGCCGCGGGCCAAAATTTCCGCCGGCGCCGAACTCGGGTGGCGAAAAAAAAAAAGAAAGAAGAAGGGACCTACCCAGCGGGTTACCGACCGCGCATCGCCTCGCGTCAGCCATGGACCGCCGGCCCGGTTCAAATCATCCAAAGAAAAGCACCGGAGCTTTCGGTCCCCCGGCGGGCCTCCGGATCTGGGAACGGGGCTCGGAGCACCGAAGGGTGTGCCGCGATCGAAAGAGACGAATTTGAAGGGTGAGGGAGAGAGAAGAAGATGAAGATGAAGATGTAGAACAAGAACAAGAACACGAACAAGGAGGAAGGAGATAGTTTGCTTGCGAAGGTTTTTCGGTGGTGCTTCGATCTTGCGAGATGAGGGGGGGCCAAGAACGCCGCCGTTTCGGAAGTGAGAAAGAGGCTGGTCGACGCTGCCGCCACTGCTGCTGCTGCGAGCCTGCGGTTTCTTGAAGTGGGACGACGCTGGTCAATCCTCTTGACGTGAATACCGGGTACGACCTGCCTGCCTCCCCTCTTCTTGTTTTTTCCATATATATATATATAGTTTTTTTTCTTTTTGGTCATGATATCTTTTTTATAGTTATCTTTATAGTTATCTTTATAACGAAGAAAAAGTAAGAAAGTTTGGCATCTTTCTAGCACCTGTTAAATCCAAACTATATAAAATAAAAAATAAAAATCGGACCACCCATTGGTCCCAAACTGAGACGCTGTCGTGCCTGGCCCGGGTCGTTACTGTATACCCATTTCTCGATACTTTAATGTGTGATTTAAAACGAGGACGGCTTAAAGAAAATCAAAAGCTTATCCGTACGGAAAGATTTTAGGCCACGTTTGATCATTCGAATTTTTAAACAGGATAAGATTGGATATGATAGAATAAGAAATCATGGGATTTCTTCATCTCTTGTCCACTGTTTGGTGGACTACGAATTTAAAGTCGGATAGGATAATTTTTATTTTTATTTTTTTGCTATTCACGGGTTCGGAAGAGTTAATGAAGGAAAAAAAAGTCGAGAAATTTTTTTGATGAAAGTGCACAAAGTGTGGGGATGAAGATGACGGCGAGTGGAGTGTAGCGTTTCTAGAAAAATAGGCATTAGAAATCCTATCCGGATCTCTCTCACTCCCTTCCGGATTTTTTTATCCGGTCTATATCCGATCTTATCCTATTCTGGATCACCACTAAACACAGGATATAATAAAATATATCATATCTTGATTTTTATTCGGTTGACCAAATGCAGCCTTAGCGTGTAGTGTATGATTGCTACGGTATTATTGAAAAACGTAACGGGATAAGAGCCTTTGAAAGCATGTTGCTTTTGGTGAATTTTTATTGTTCTCCGGTGAATCTGTAACGGAAAGACAACGAACTAAGCTTTCGCAGCATATCCTTGAAGAAGTTGTGACGAGGGAAAACGACTTTTTAACATTTTCAATGCACGGTTTTGCAATTTAGAAATCATGTTGCTGGATTAAAAAAAAATTCTAATGATGGGTGGAAAACTTGCTGCAAACCAATGCGAGCAAGTAACTATGTGTAGTGACTTTTTTCAGAATAGTTAATATTTTTATTGGCATATTGGAAGAGCGTGTACTTAGCAACTAGATATTTTTATATGTGACAAGTTACTTGCTATTAGGAGAAAAAAAAAAGAAAGAGAATCCATCAACCGCTTTGTAGGATTTGAACGTTCCAATAACTAGGGATGAGCATGGTCCAGGTGGGCGATTTTCGCCATAAAACAGGAAACCGCCCACTAAGGTTCGGTTCCGAAAAATTGAAATGGGAAATCATCCGTTGGATCCAACAGAGAACCGAACCACCGGTCCAGTCCAGTTTTCGGGTGAATCCATGGAATCTGTCTCGCCAAGTTTCATACAAATAGAGATGACCGAGAACGGGAGAGGGAGGCAATGAACGCTTAGAGGCATGATCATGAGTTGATGAGAATTGAGAATCGAGGCCGTAAATTGATTGGCATTGAGCTTAAGAGTGGAGACCATAAATGAAAAATAGAGAGACGATTTAGACAAGGTCAGAGTGAGACAACACGAGCACTTAGTTGATTGGCGTTGAGCTTTAGATTATGAATTTTAAGGTTTTCGTTTTTCTTAAATTGTTTTCTTTTTTTTTGTTGGAATTTGTTTAAAAAAATTATATATATTAGCAGTCTAGTCCAAGTGGCCGTTTTATGCCTAGAACTGTGAACCGGATTGATCCCTAGGGAAACTACCTGTTTTGGTCCACCGGTTCCAATCCGATCCCAAACAGTTCCAATTGCTTCACACATCCGTACCAATAATCAATAATATCTCAATACGCGCACTAGAGTTTAATATAGAAAATTCCAAACGTCATGCAACCACTGAATTTATTTGTCAAATAAATTATCATTTCTTGCATGCGTGTTTTGTAACTACTCGTTAGATTTAAATAAATCTAATAAATGTCTATTTGCTAGATACTTATTCCAAATTGAGTGTGCATTTGTTTTGGAAAATTTATAAAGGGAAAGTACTTTCGGTGGAAATCATTTTCAAGGAAAACGTTTTCCTATCTCCTAAATAAGGAACCCATTCATCCTTATCTTAAGCATGGATATTTTCTTTGATCGTAGATCGGTTTTCCATCGACTAACCATCTTCAACGAATCAAACGCATCAAAATTCGGAAAAAAAAAAACTCTTTCGCTCAAACAAACACGCCCCGAAATGAAAATCGGGTGCTTCCGGTTCCGGCGGATCGGGTCGAAAACCGGGTTCGGATTGCTACAATCCGCAACCCACCAAAAAAGAGGAACAGGGAAGGGATCTCGTGACTCTCTTTGCTTTTGGATGTCTTGTCTCTCCAAAGCTTCACGTGCAGTTCATTTGGCCAAGATTCCGACAAGTATTCGTACGATGACGGAAAAAAGATTTCATTCTTTATAATTCCTCGACCTGCCCTTGATGATCCCATCCAAAATCTCCTCTCTTTTTTTTGGCTTTGGTTTTTTGACCTTTATAATTTTGTCATTCGTTTGAGAATTTGGTTTTCGAGTAACATGCCCAATTTTTTTTAATACCAAAATTCCTTCTTTTTTCGATGAAGTTTATACACGCGAAGGTGCCGACACCCGAGAGTAACGGGACATTGCGCGGGGTAAAGGGCAAGGGTCTCGATGAGGGTGGTCGCGGTTGTGGTCGGGGGCAAGGCGGCGTGCTCTCCTGTCCGGCGACGTGCTCTTCATCTCCCTCCCAAGCATCTTTCTTGGCCATTTTTTTTTAATTGTGTTGGGCATTGCCATGCTAGCAAATTGGCAAAATTAAAATAAAATGAGGTTAGGCTTGATTAAACAAAAATCATCATTTGATGGTTGTAGAGTTAGTGGAATGAAATTATATTTAAGGGTAAAAGTCACCAAAAATTATAAATTATGCTCACTGTTATATATTTATCCATATCTTTTTTGTCTTGAGTAACGCATTTATCCTCCATCATGGCTCCCGTAAAAAATCACATGTGGATTTGACGTGGCATTGTTAACGTTCTTTGAGGGTAAGTGACACAGATGTCGCGCCCCGCAAGCGCCATATCAGAAAAAGATTATAAAGCAAAAGAAGCAAAAAAAAAAAAGAAAAAAAAATCAAACTAGAGGAGAGAAAGAGAGAGAGATTGCAAATGGTGGTGCCTACTATTCCGGCTTCGCCGATGAGGGCCCGTAGGTCATAAGCAAGGTTAGGACATTACACTGATTGTGAAGTTATTGTTCATCGTCTTTAAAGTTATTGTTAGTCTTTTTCAAGCTCACGTTCGCTTAGTCAACGCTCCTCCACTACTATCCGTCACTGTCCACTGTCGCATGGATCTCCGGAGGCAATTATAGACCCTTGCTCGATCACCTGTGAGGTGGCCGTCACTTGCTTTCAAATATGAGATTTCATATCTGTGCAAGTGTATCATATTAAAAGGGGTGAGACAGAGAGGAGGGACGAGTCTCTTGAAGACAATGATCAGAATCTAGTTGCAACAAGCTTCGAAGCTGAATTTGGCCATTGCAGCCACCAGCTTTAAGGTCAGATCTGGCTTCTAAGCTCGTGGCCGCCATGGCCGCTCGAGCTCAAAGCTTGGCTTAAGGGTCTGCAACATGGAGGGAGAGGCTGGAGAGTTAAGAAGCGTCTTGAGCAATTGGAGGTGGTGGGGTTGCATATATTAGTGTAGAAGACAATCTCTGAGCTCAGCCCATGCTTGAATTATAACTGCTAGAGCGGATGATGCAAAAGAAGCGTTTCTGAGGTTGCTAATGCTACTACCCTCGCTGCTCGAGCTCGACCTCGACGACATCTGGGTCGCGTCCGCCCTCATCAGCAAAGTCGGAATGACATTGGCGATCCCGACCATCTACAATATCTCTCTCTCCTCTCTAATTTAAATATTTTGTTCGCTTTCATTTTTTTTTAATCTTTCTTTGATGTGGTGCTACAAAAGCAACTCTTATCCTTGAAAAACATTAATAATCTCGTTTCGGAGCCATGCCAAAATTTTATCCTCAGTGTCGTGACGGAGAGTAAATGCATCACTCGATATACAAGTTTGAGAGTAAAAGTTAAGGATAAATACGTCGCGCGGTAGACTTATTTTTGGATTTGTAGTGACATTTTCCATATATATAAAAATCAACCGTTAAAACTTAAAATGACAAAAAGAAAAAGAGAGGAGATAAATAAATCGGATAAAAAATTGCAAGGGGGCAGTTTGGTCAGGGAAAATGTCGCCGTCAAGAGGCGTCGCCGTCAGGTTGTTTTCCGGCGAAATCGCGCCACCGCTTCGGTTGAACCTCCTCACATCCGTCTCTCTCTCTCTCTCTCTCTCTCTCTCTGGCGCAGCGCATTTGCTTTCAATGGCGGTCAATCCTGAGGAGCAGGTGAGGTCGCGCTTCGCCTCTCCACCCGTCTTGTCTCGCACCACATTGTCTGTATTTCGCAGCATTGCGTTCGGTTCGCTGCCGGATCTTGGTCGAGCGATTCGACGGTTCTTTTTCTTGGGAATTTTCCGCTCGTTCTGTGCGTACCCTTTGAAGTTCGTGATGATGTATAGTGTTGGGTGTTGAGAGAATTTGAAAAAAGGCCTGAACTTTGTCGTTGTTTTGGTCAAATTTGAAGTCTTGATGTTTGTGTGAGAGGCTTGAGTTGAGGGGGGGTGCGCGTGCTTGACTGAGCTCGAAAATGGGAAGATGCAAAGTGGAAATTATGGCGGAGAAAATTTGTTGCCAACTCCTCCTCCCCCTCCTTGCTGTGCGCTGGTGATCTCTGATGTGTTCCTCCCAGTACATATGTCCAGCTACTGTAGTGAGTGCCGGGTATTTGGTCCGTGTGTTAAGCGTCGCCCGCATCCTGACAGGAGACTTTTTTGACAGGAAAGAGCGTGCTTCCCGGTGGTTGCGGATGCAAGCGACGATCTTCCCATCGGCTGTCAGTGCTTCCACGCGCTAGATTCGATTATTGAGGAAGACAGCCAACACTGTCAGCTGGGTAATTTAGCTCCAGACACATCATGTAAGATGTTAAAACAAATGCTCCCGGTGTTAAGCTCTCATTACACTTCTTCGGACTTTGGTTCAGGTTTATACCCAGTCTTCCTTGACGAGGGTTCGCTTCCGATGAAATTAAACTGCCCATTTCACCATTCACAAGCGCCGGTAAGTAACGATGAGGATCTATTTTTCTTGAGGATCGCATAAATGAGCAGTTTCATTCTCTCTTTTGTCATTCTCTGTTTGGACATGAACTTTGGCCTTTGCAGATTAGCTTTGTCGTTTGGCATCCCGTCTATTTGAGCTTGCTCTGTGATCTGATAATGAGATTGGTAAAACATGTTGGTGCAGGACAATGATGTCTATAGCATTTCCCTGTTGCCTGACAAAGACGATATGAGCGCACAATGTGGATCAAAGCTAGCAGTCCTTAGCTTACTAGAAGTTCAAGATCCATGTGAAAACCAGATATGCTTTGATGCCCACGCAAGTTGTGAAGAATGCATTGACTTTCAAAAGGAAAGCTTAGAAGCTTATTCGCAGTGTGTCATAGATATAGATATCAAGAAGGAAACTGTGGAAGAATCTAAACCCCACATGGAATCTCATGGGAGCAAAAACAGCGATAGTTTACTTGCTGTAAGTGCAGCTCTTATCATATTTTACTTACAGATGAGCAAGGTACTGCATAAAAAACCAGAATTCAAAATCTTTTGTTGCTTGTTTTGTCTGTGATTAGATCCTTCGTTTTGTATGACGTTTGATATTGAGGTCGTTTTTTGCAGAATGTTTTATAAACTCGTCATCTCAAAGCTGGTGTGAAAATCGTTTTTTAAGTTACTTCCTCTGTAGCATGGCATAACAACTTTTTTGATAATAATTTTGGCATTCACTGTTGCTTATATCGAATTTTCACCACTCACAGAACACTCCAAGGGTCTTGCAGAGACAAGTAAGCTTAAAGACAGGCGAAAAGTTAGCTCAACTACTAATGGATCACAGTGCAATGTTTGTGAAGCTCCCTAATAAAGGTATGAGCTTGAAGACACTTTGACACTATCTTTGTTCTAGTGTTTTCTGGTAATTTTTTAATTGGATATTTTGGTGCTACTTGTAGCAACAAATTTAGTAAGTGTTTGGTGTGGCTGTTCCTCTTAGCATGTTGACTTTTTCTTTCACTAGAATCTGAAATGACTTTTATTTAATGACGAGTGCCATAAATCTTTGAAAACATTTGGGTACATGTCTGGATCCAACTTACATTTCTACTTTTAGATAAATCTTTATCTTGTGGCCAAACGCACTTTGCCTTTTTACACCGTTTAAGCCTGTCAAATGGACTTATGGCTCTATGTGTGTGAACTCAGGACTAATCTAAACTTTGACTCTTTGTGCATCTCTCCAACTTCTTGTACACAGAAAATATAACATTCTGGTTGAAGATGTTAGTGCACAATCTTGCTGAAGTAGTTATCAGATCTCTTAACGAATCCATGTTTCAAAGAATTTTACTTGGCAAAGAATTTGCAAAGTATAAAATAAATGAGCTCTTTGTAAGTATCAATTTAGAACTCATCCATTAAATTTACAGATAGGTGCTCACCTCATACCAATCCAGCATAGCAACATTCTGCCTGTCTATCTTTTACATGATAATTTGCTCATCCAACAGACTCAACTTGCATTTGGAGGTGTATATTTCATCAATGCAAAACAAGTTCTCTTCGATCACTTTGAGCTTTTCGACCAAAAAACAAAAAACAATTTGGGCTTTTGCAGATACCTGCATTTCTTTGTTTCTCTCTTCTAATGCGTTTACCTTGCTGGTCTTAAAGTCTGTATCATATTTCCTACAGTGCTATTGCTAAGCTTGGAAGTTTGTCCTATGCCGTTTCTTTGATATTACAGAAAAGCCAGTTATAGAAAAATTTCACGATTCATCAAACAACAGATGGAGGAGGTACAAGCGTGCTGCCTCATTTGATTCCAGGAAAATTGTCTTCCTCTTCTCCATCCTGTAAGCCTTAATATTGCAGCTGAAGACAGCCTTATTAATTGTTCAAGTTTCTGCAGTCGTTTCTGCTGCAGAACCTATCCCAAGCTTTTTATTCTTCACAGCAAGAGCATGCTCCATGTCCAGCATTAAGGACACTTGTTATGCATACTTAGGTGAAAAAACAAAAGACGGAAATTTTTTATTTCCAAAGATGAGATATCTCGAGAAATGTCACCACATTTTAGGGCACATTTTTTTTTTTTGGTAAGGATTTAGGGCACATTTTTTTATTTATGCTTAACCCCTAAAAGAGTCCTTTAACAAAAACTATGTAGTTTTTACCAGTAATGGGATAACAATTCTATAATGTTCCCATTATCCGCTGAATTTGCCGTGTGCTAAACGATCTGTTGCCGAGTCATAGGAGGAGCCATCAATATTCTACATCTCTGGACTATAATATTACTTATACTGCGCCAGGTTTCTCAGCCTAAACAGAATTATTTCTCATCAAAATGGGATAGCAAACCTCAATTGATTGACTAAAGTTGTGTGAGCTTCAATGGAGGACCAAGACAAACAGTACATGCACAATGCAGAATATCATTACGTAAACGATGAACATAGATGAAAGGCATTTATCTATTCTTGCCCATTTAGTAGATCTGTCTGTATGACCATAGTAATCTCCCGTTGTTGCGGTTGCAGGTCAAGCTTTGGGACATTGGTACTCATTTATCTAACCCTCAGAGTTAGGCAGAATAGTACTGGGTTCGAGCACAGCTTGTGACAGCTTGATGCTATTCTGTTTTGTTTAGATTTGGCTGTTGTAGATCTTTCTTTCCTGTTTCTTTCTAGTGTGAGTGTCAGTAGGCTTGTATGTAAATAGACGAATCTGCTCAACTGCTTTGGACTTGGATTGCGTGGTAAAGCTTATTGTGATTAAATGTCAGCGAAAGCTATATCATATCATGCTTATGCTCTTTCAGAAATGAACTTCATAAGGATCATTTGACCTGGTCATGTTAAACTTCATGTCCATTTCAATAGGAAAAAAGGCACACTTATTGGAAGCCATTAACTGGTACCGTTTCGTCATTGTCCTGCCTATGCGCCCATCATTCTCAATTGGCCTGCAGAAACTACTGTGGCCATTGACCTGAAGTGAATAATGCCCTCTCAGAATGATTATCACTTGGCATGCATTCACAGCCCACTCGGACATGGAAATGCACATTACCATTTTGGCATGTTGACAGAGTTGGGAAAATCAGACAATTTTAGACAGTGTAGCAACTTCACTGCTTAGTGGTGAAATGATGTCCAAGAAATTTTTTCGTTCTCCAAGAGATGACAAACCGTTAGTGAGCACTATAGAGTTGTTGTAAGACATTGTTTATGTCTGGCCAAAGAAGAGGACATAGATTATGACTATCGACTATAGGTTGTCAATGGGGATCCGCATTCGAATTGTGGATAAGTCGAAGTGGTTGCTCGGCCACCCATTGATTGAGGATTTGGAGCAATTGAGGCCTTTGCTTTTATAGTAGACAGTAAGATTTTTGTAAAAAGAAGAAGACATTCATGGGAAAGAAAAGAAGTAACAAGAGATAGAAAAAACATTGCATTTTCAGGTTTTCCAGCAGACAGAGGAAGAATTTTTTGAGACTACAATTGGAGAATTTAATGATTCAGCTGTAATTCACAGGACAAAAAATGAGATCGCACTCCATCTGACTAAGCTCCCTTTTACAAGCATAGCAAAGCAAGATTTGCCATTGCCTATTCAATTTCACATGCTGTCTAGATCGCTTTCATCATGGACCAAGCAAGGTGGGGAAGAACATAAAAACAGTGACATAACAAATTGAAATGAAAAAGGAAAAAAAGAAGAAGAAAACCTGTGAACTGCCTTCTTGTAAGAACAGAAGTGCACTTAGCAAGGGCAACCTCCTCCTTGATTCTCATTCTGGGAAGAATTTACGGTGGGCTTCAGATTTACATCAACCATGTCTTCCTGCTTTGTAGAGTTAAGTGTCTCCATCCCTGGCAAGGCTGCGGCAATCTTTCGGAATAGAGGCTGCAGTTTCCAAAATGAGAAGCACATTTAAGAAAAGAGAACGGAGACACACGGCTGTCATTACATGTATAAACAGGTGGAAACTGAGGATAACATAGGTATACAATTGCACCATATAAATGAGCATGCAGGTTCAAGAAAGTAGACAGTTGAAACTCCTGCATTCTGAGGTCGATAAAATCCATAGAAATAGAAGAAAATCCTCAACAAATCATTGAGAAGTTCTTCAGTTGAATTAATAACAAAAAATGATCAGAAATGGAATTTTGTAACCTTAATATTAAATCCTGCTTTTGCACTGGTTTCAATGAACATAACTCCAAACTCACGGGATTTGGCATCTCCGTCCTCAATCGAGACTTGCCTGTGATATTTCCATCACAGATCATTAGATATAGTATATTATTTACCATTCTAAGTACACCGCCAAACACTTCATTGTTTAGTGAACTCTAACCATTGCTGCTCATACAGACAATAAAATCCTCTAGAAAAGTAATCAGATAGGATCGTCTCAATTTGCTGCAGAATACAATTCAAACCAAGTGAAGATCCATACTTGAATTTGACCATGAATCTAAATCTCAACCAAAATTTCAAACGTAAACCAGTATAGTCTTTTGAAGAATAGTACATTACAAATTCTTATAAACTAGAAGCGACGTTCTTTGCCAATTGCCATGTTCATGATAACTTGGCCAGCAAATCAACTTTAACAAGAAAAGTTTCATATTTCTTGCAGGAAAAGAACGTTCTATCATCGTCTTAGTTGGAAAAAGGCATTGAAGAAACATAAACAATCTCATTAGGTAAATGTTGGAACCACATGGCACTAATCAGGACAGATCTCCAACCAGAACCAACTAGCATCTCTAATAATTCCTTCCACTAGTTTTAAGATTAAACAAAGACAAGAAGATGCTACACACAAGTTTGAAGAGATTCAATGTTATTACGTATCCTACCTCTTATCAACAAGATCAGTTTTGTTCCCAACAAGGACGATGATTACGTCGCTTCCTCTTTCAGTCCGAACTTCCTCAATCCACTTGGAAGTGTTCAGAAAGGATTGCCTATCTGGAACACAACACTACAGTAAGGGCCTTACCAAACATTCAGTTGATGATACAACTCACTAATTTGAGCAAAATAATTGTCAAAAAGATTTCCTGGATTCAAATCAATGCAAAAACAATTCCAGAACTAGATATAAACAGATAAACACAAACTCCAGTCCACATTATTATTAATACTAGTCTCCTGGACATAGTTGATAATCCCAATTCTAGCATGAAATATGAAAGTTTGATAAGAGGTTGACAAGATAACTAAGTGTTTGAGAATTTTTCCCTTAACTGATACTGGCTACTTCATAGATTAACAGGATAACTAAGTAAGTGTTCAAAAATTCCTTTCTCAACCGATACTTACTGGCTACATCATACACGATGACTGCAACAGATGAATCTCTGATGTAACTTGGGATGAGACTACGGAATCTCTCCTGTCCAGCAGTATCCCTGGGTTCAACAAAGTCAAGGATGTGATATGCGAAAATGTGTATAAATCGAGCAAATGCCACATTGATTTAACATATAATAAAAGATCAGACAGCCCATCTCTATACTCAAAAAATAAACTTTGTAAACCATATTAATTAGAATTAACTATTGGCAGAAATGAAGAGACTCATAGAAAACAATCAGAAAAAAACGATATAATTAATTGCTACTGTGAAAATCATGAGCTCTGAAGGGACTGATTGAAATGAACTTAGGGGAGAAAAAAGACGTATCCAAGTGCAACATTTTCTTGGTCTGCTAACACGATATGGGCATTTTACCTCCATTCCTTTAAGGTTTAATTGGTTTCAGTATTAACAAGACTACACCTTTTTTGCCCATCAGAATCAGTGTTGCCTGGTATTACCCATTTCAATTCAGACAAATTTGCATGTTAGGGATATGAAAATAACAGGACTCAGGTGGCTGGTACTCTACCAAAGCTGCAATCGCACTGTCCGATCCTCAAGGTACATTGTCTTCGACAAAAAATCGATCCCAATGGTGGCCTGCAGTTCAGACAGCTTAAGAAGTGAGAGCCTATTCATGTCACAGAACGGGAATCCGATCTTAAAAGAATCCTACTAGATAAAATTCCCATTTTCCTTTTCACAATTGGATGCAAAGTTCATGACATCTGAACGTGACGACAGTAATGCGTAAACACTGAAAACTGAAGCAAGTAGCCCTTTTTTTTTTTTTGTCTGATAATCAACCCAGTTTGTTTTAATGGAAAAGCTTTCTCTTTGTCCACTACGATGAAATGAGTAAAGAAAAGTCGAAGTTCAGACTCGTGCTCAATGTACTGGCTCTTTCTCATCCCTTGTTCGAGGGTTCAGTTCACAGAAAGCCATCGCATGCGTATTAAATCGGAATCCTTCGATGCAGTCGAACCCTTTTTTCTTCTTTCAGCAGAATAAAGCAACTTAGAGCCTCAAAAGCCTCAGTTGCAGAATTCCTCTCACATGGACGAAATATGCATCAAAGTTCAGTTCAAGGAAAAGCCATTAGCAAAGTCGAAGGGCCTTTTGCGTAACCCAATGACGATGCAATAACGGGCGTCGAGATCCGAAAACGCACGGAGGAACGCCAACTCCGAACCCTCGACAATCACATACCATTTTCGTGCGTTCACAAAACGTCCAACATCAAACGGTCACGAAGGTCCTAACACCAACAGAAGAATCCCACCACGTATATGTAAAACACATGCAACGTCCGTGGCGAGGGACAAGCCAAAATGATCGGTCCGTCGAAAGCCAAGATGGGATCGCAGCATCCGGACAGACCTGGTAAGTGGTGTCGAACTTGTCGTACATGAAGCGGGTGATGATGCTTGTCTTGCCGACCGACTGATCCCCGAGGAAGACGAGCTTGTACTTGGCCAGAGGCGACACGTTCGCCATCTCCTTCTTCTTCTCCTCGTCCTTCGTCTTCTCCTCCTCCTAACC
The DNA here is from genome assembly GCA_031216185.1 of Syzygium aqueum. Lineage (NCBI taxonomy): Eukaryota > Viridiplantae > Streptophyta > Magnoliopsida > Myrtales > Myrtaceae > Syzygium > Syzygium aqueum. The sequence continues at coordinate 39,759,475 of CM062238.1, read as the reverse complement.
GCGTTTCAGATCTGAATCTACGTGAGCGAGAGAGAGAAGGAGAGAGGGGGAGAGAGAGAGGTGACGCGGTCGTTATTTGTGGCTTCCTTGTAAGTTCGGGAAGGAGGACAAACCGCCATGCACGACGAAGAAGACGGCCATATCACCATCGCGTTTACGCATGGTCAACGTCCTTGAAATTCCACATTTCTTTCTCTCTTTTTTGGGACTATTATGCCCCGTCTTCTCTCCCCCTTTGGCGGCTATGCCCCTCCCTCGTCTCCCCTTAGTTTAGCACCGTTCCAGTTTTCCCTCCGACCGGCCGGTAGCGGTGCCGGAGAAAAACGTATTCTACTTGTCGATCACGCGGATAATGCTAGTGCGTTTAAGTAAGCCATGTGACGTACATTTCGACGGGCTTTTGCATTCGGATCTCGAAACCCTACTCCTTTTAATTTCTGATTGCTCCAACAAAAGGAAAATGCTCGCTCGCATCCATTGGTTTGATACGATCTTCGAAGCCACCAAACGTATGATCCGATTTTTCTTGCGTGTTGCTACTTTCCTAATGCTATAATAAACAGACTCGGCAAGCACATTTGAATTTTTCCTTCGAATTTGAATAATAATAATAATAATAATTGAGAAGCCTGCACATGTCAGAGAGAATTGAACAATTCAGTTCAATGTTAAGTAAAAGTTAAACAATACGCACTTAAAGTAAAATGTTTAACGTAAAATCTAAAAAAAAGAAAAAGAAAAGAGAAACGTTAACACCACCATGCAATCTAACCATTCGAGCTAAGACTGACTGTTTCATCATATCGTGCATAGCATGTCGAATTGACTGGTTAAAAACCATAATGCGAAACGAAGCACTCGTACAATCAATCATTTCCCAGAATCACTTCAGTTGACTTGCCGATGAGAATGAGGAGAATAAACCGCGAGCACCAGTTTTCACTCATGTCTTTCTGTGTCGATACAAATTCAACTGCTATCGCCTCTAAAGGACGCGTTGCCTAAGCTTTCCCATGGGCAAAGTGGAAGAAAAATGTCAAGACAATCTGCTACCTGTAGAAAGCCTCCTGTGCAGCATTGAGGCTACTTCAGTCGGTCTCGGACATTTTGTTTATCAGATTGCTCTCGCATTGCCACACATTTGCGGAATTTACCACATTCCCTGCATAAAAAATTAGATGGCTTGAAAATCGAAGATTGAAAAAGGGACGAAAGTATTAGATTCTACTACTACCAAATGGTAGATGTAACACAGAGATAGCATAAGACATGCAATAATCAAGTGAGAACAATAAAGAACTATAAATGTGTTCAACACAATAGCTCTATCCTTCACTAAATCTCAAACTTTCTTCTGCCGTATGCACATTAAAGTACAATAAAAAATAGGTTGGTCAGGGAACTGCCTGAAGGGCATAATATTGGCACCGCAGGAGAACAGGAACTGGATGTTAGCATCTTTGAGGGTAACGATCCCTCAACATCCCTCATACTTAGCACTCACAGCTAACATAAACAGTGGCAACAATAAAATAATAGCAATGACAGCAGCAAGAATAATATGACAAAATGTAGACCGTTTTGCGCTTTCTCAACCCCCCCCCCCCCCACAACACCCAAAACAAAAGGAGAAATTGCAAACTTACCTTTTATCATACATCTTTTGTTAAGAGGCTTTCACACCAGAAAATGCTCAAACTATCATCGAAACCCTAACTACTTTTCCACTGAGTGCCTGCCACTTTTGCTCGAAGATGATGAAATACCTTGCTCAATACACTGCAAAGCGGAATTGAAATGAGCAGAGAGAAAATTTTAGGCCCTCAGAATGATCTTATTTTGAAGCAAAAGTTACCAATAATTGTATCTCGCAAGTTCCCAAGCTCAACAATAATGTAGAAGCACGAGTTTGAATATTTAGGAGCTGTTTGGTAACTGGCCAAACAGTATTGGATTCTATTCTTTTGTCCCCGGGAACAAAAAAAGAACAAAAATCCGTTTCATAAATTTTTTGTTCCCAGGAATAGTTTTGGAACAAAATCAAGAATAAAAAAAAGTTGACTCTTGATTCCGGAAAAAAAGGAAAGAATCAAGACAAACAAATTTTTCTTTTTCCTTTTTCTCCTTCCTTGGCCTGTGGCTGGTCTTCGGCCTCTTCCAGCCCTCTTCCAGCCCTTGCCGACGAGGGCGAGGGCTGGACCTTCAAGGCCTGGGCGAGGGCCGCCCTCACCCTCACGGCTTACGGGGGCAGCCCTCGCCCAGACCGCAACGCCCTTGCCGGCCCTGGCCTATGGCTGGCCGTCGGCCATGGCCGGAGACCAGCCACAAGCCAAGGAATAAGAATAAGAAAAAAAGAAAAGGAAAAAAAGGAAAACAATCGAAAGAAATATTAAAAAATTCAAAATATTTTGTGCAGTTAGCATTTCTATTCTTTTTCTATTCTAGGAATAGAAATTTTGGGCAATTACCAAACACTTTCAAATACTCAGAAATTGTTCCCGAGAAAAAAATTAAAAAAATATATCACTTCTGAGAAGAAATTATTTCTGGAAACAGAATGATTACTAAACGCACCCTTATAGTTTCATTCATAGGCTGCAGATATAATCTACTAATTGTGACTTTTTCCAGAGTCAACTACTTTCTTAGGAAGATGACATCACCAGCTATATCATTGCGTATACTAAGATAAGATTTCATTCCAAGTATGCAAAAGAAATATAATTGTTGAAACCTTTTTCATATTCACTCAGCTTCTTCAAAAGAGAATATTGCAAACCGAACAAAACGTCCACCAACCAAAGTCACTCACCACAAAATCTTGTCTACTTTGTGCATCACGCACGTGAACATGCTACCAAGTGCATGCAATATGTCTGACCTCACTGTTCTACATGAGAAGGCAACTGTGAAGAAAATACCTCAAGAAGATAATTATGAAGATGATCTAATGTTTGCGGGAAAGTTGTTGCAGATATATTGACAACCGGCAAACCCTGTGGCAGAACAAAATGAATTAAGGTGCAGAAAAATGCAAGAAAAAATATAGAATAGAGGTTTCTCTAGCTTTTTCAAATATTTTAAGTTTGCATGTACACTTCTTCTATGTGACCTTTCTAACCAAGAGCAACAAGAACCATACCATCAAAAGAATTGACTCCTTGGTCTCTTTAAGTTTCATGCTAAAGGATTAGCTTAGACAGCAAAAGAGTTTTATGCTTGGTAGAGCCATGATTATAGGTCAAAACACATATAGGATAGGAATAAAGAGTAGAAAGCACCTACTTTTACTAACAGTAACTCATGAATCTGCAAACCTGTTTTTCAAACGAGCAAAGATAATCTTGAATAGTTTTTAAGTTGCCTATCAGCCTATCCTTGTCCTGCAAAAGGACAGAAAAAACTGTCACATAGACAAAACATGAAGGTGCAAACATCCAGTAAGCAGTAACAAATGAAGTAAAGAACATTAGAACAAAGTTACAGAACAAAATGTTCATGATATGAAATTGACCATAACAACAGGAAACGAAAGAACAATAGATATCAGCATGCCTAAACCAGGGTGAAGGCCGATACTGCATCAACTAGTTAATTGGATTGACTTAGGATTGGCAAATTAACACTCTATTTGTAGACTATGGAAACGGAAGGTGTGTCATCATGGCAACAAGATAAACAGACATGAGACATTAGCAGGCCAAGAAAATGGCAACGAAGCATCAACTTGACAAACCATTCAATTAATTGATACTTCTCAAGTTAATCTTTTTTTCATTTCCCACCTTCAAGGTCGTCTAAATTTTTTTATCACCCTCACTACAATCAAACAGTAGGTACAGATGCTAGTTTGACATTCAAGAGAAACAAAAAGAGGGGAGAACCATGTCCAATGACTTCAACTTAAAGGCCATTTCCGAAAGATGTACAGCATGTGAAATTCACGGAAAGAGGACTTAAATAATATGCCTGCAGTCTTCTCCTTTCACATCAAGAACATTACCAGAAAATATCAGTAATGAAACGCAATTTTGCTTAATGTTAGCCATATTGACTTCATTGGAATGAGTCTAGTTTTCTTAATGTTTTGGTTTATCCTACAAAAAAATTATCGATAGCCTTCATATTATATTTGTGCCTTGTTACTCAACATCCTCCAGAGTTTCTTTATCTGAGGATCTTCATTAGTACCAATCTTTTAGATCAAACAAAAAATAACGTACAAAAAGGAAAGCTGGTTTTTATACTACAACACACCATACCATCCACAATTCATTGTAAATGGTTTCTCTCCCCTTAAATCTATATTTCCGTGCAGCAAGAAATAACTATATATAACATTATAAACTTGTATCGTGTATTAATTACACTGCATTAATGATAAACTGGTACTAATTGGCTATAGTCTCAACAATTCATCCAATTTTTATTAGCCAATAAAACTATAATTATTGCATGGAAGTACACAAAAATCATAATAAAGAAATAATTTCTTTAAAACTTTACAATGTCAAAGACATGAAAGTTAGAAGGTCATCACTACAAAACCAATGCATAATAAACAAAAAGAAAAAAAACTGTCATGCAAAACTATGAAGATGAATAACCATTAAGTTTATCACCTAAGTTTAACTACAAAAATTGGATATGAACCATGCATCACATGAGCATGATATAGTGGCCAGATACGATAGTTTCACTGTATGCACATGCTGTGGGTGTGCCACACTTCACAACAAAAATGACCCACACCACTCCTTGCTGCCACTCATACCCAGTAGTACCTTCATCACCCAAAACTTAATTTGTCCCTATACAGAAATTCACAGGGACACAGCTGCCTGCTTTATCGATTTCTCCGCCTTCACTGAATGTTTCAGCAATCGCACAGACTCTTTGATGTAAAGCTAAGTGACATGTTAGCCTTACACATCACAAACAGATACCCGGACATTTCAACGGGATATCTTTTTTGTCCTAGAAACTCCTTTCATAATGCTTACTAGCAAGATTGCATCTTCAAAGAAAACCCAGATCGGTACTTTCATGTCCCACCATTACTCATCAGCTAGATGCATATTCATATTATACTTTTGTACAAACAAACATTTAAGAAGTCATTCATCATACCTCAATAAGACATTTACCACTAAATGTCCGTGTTGAGATCCATTCCTCCAGTAATGCCTACAGACAAACGAATCAGTATGACATGTGTAAAAACTAGATGTTAAATAACATATCAAGATCACAGGTATTTTTTTTTTTGTAAAGTCAAGATCACAGGTATTGTAAACTTCTACAACCAATAACTGATTTGGTATAGCCATCGTAGTAACTGATATACCAGAAGCTTGGGAGAACTAATGACCTGTAACCAAGTAAATTCTTTTCTGTATAAATACTTTTAAGAGGTACCACGATAACAAACTGTTCCATCAGCAGTATCTCCAGGGAAAGCGGTAAAAATGCTAACCCAGAACTTCAAATACTAGCAAGCATCTTCCTGTCAGCCCGCAATTGCTCAGTGGACACAAACCCTAAAATGGCTAAAATTGACAGACACAAACACAAGTTCTTCCCAGAAGAGAAGTCTCTTTTGATTCTTTTGAAATAGTCTTGACACTGGCAAAGGCTCAGGGAGCAGGGCAAAAAGATGTTCCAAATATTTGCCTTCTGTTAATACACCAAACCCCTTTAGTATTTTTACCATTCTGCCAACTTTTTGACATATAACACTTGGTCAAAGTTTCTTTGACTAATAAGAGGTTAGAGATTGGGAAAAAAATTATTTCAAACTGTTGCCTTCAGTCAATGCACAAATTCCGTTGATATATTAAACATTGAGACATGTTCTTCATGTATGAAACATGAGTTGTCTCTGGGATACTAGCCTTCACTGCTTCCACGTTGCATGATGCTAAGAATATGGTAGACATACATCGTAGCTTCTTTCCAGTGAGCTAAAATTTTAAATAAAAAAAATCGCCTAACATGCATCAGAGCACACATAGGACTTCCAATCCTAGCAGCTGCTTAATTTTATTTTATCTATTTGAGTTTTACATTGTCTTCTCAATATGATTATGTCCAACAATAGGGATTTATTTGTACGACTCGACTTACATGCGAGAGAGCTAAGCATATACTATATGTCCATCCTCAGCCCGTTTCCCGGCAACTTAAGCTTTCTGGAATACTGATCCTCTATAAGATTAGCTTTTACAAACGGGGGTAGGAATTTTATATGATCTTTAGGAAAATAAGAGTGAGAAGTAAATAAAGATTGTATCTCATAAAAAAAAGGCAGCATAGTAAATTAAAAGCACAAAAGAAAGGGAACAAAAGGACGTCAAAAACAGTGTTACTAGTTCCAGAAAGACAAGTTAGATCAATGAGGATGTGACAGCTGGTGTCCAAAAAGTGTTTTGCACTGATAACAAGCTGTAACTTTTACAGGCCAAAGCAAAACAGCAAGTAACAAACATAAACTGAACTGTATTCTAGCAACAATACTGGCAAACTGATCATAATATTAAATAAAAAGAGAATGAGAAACAGGCTGTCAAACCTTATGTTCAAATTCTGCCATCTTTAGAACTATAGGAACAATTATTGGTTCAGCACCAGACTTTTCTTTCCTTGTCACCGTAGTTTTATTTTCCTCTGCATCTTTGACATTTTGACCTGGAATTGCAAAATTCAGAAGGCAAATAAGAAAAGTTTAACAGGAATAGCAGTATCTTTTAATATAATACATGTAGGCATATTGCCATCAACATGAATGAATGTCTCAATTATTCTATGGAATCAGTCCTTATCTTGTTGCACAAATTTAGAATGAGAGAATATGGAACCAAACGTCATGGAGGACCTCTTTCCACGATCCCATGAAAGACGATATACTTTTAAATCGGCAGAGAGGATAGAGAAAATGAAAGCAGAGATGAAATGAAACATGGGTCTTACATTCAGTGACTTTTCCACCTAGGTGCAAAGATTCCAGAGAAACTGACATTTTAGGCAACTGGTCAACATTAACCTCTTCAAAGTTCGCTTGCCCAAGAGAGCTATTGCTACTCTCATCATGTCTACTACAGACACTTGAAGGATTATTTTCCATTTGAGTGGCACTATAACCATCTGATGTAACAGGTGAGGGTTTTGCCTCTTTTCTCTTTGCTGGATCATCACCAGGCAATTTGTTCTCTTCATCCATTAAATAAATGCTTGGGTCCAGATGTATTCCCTGATAGCAAACATTAAGCACCACTTACAGAATTTTAAATTGCACAAAATATAGTGGAGTGATGACAAGCTAAAACAGCGCTCAAGAGAAAATTATTAGAGAAGAAAAAAAAGGATTGGGGCATCACAACTTTCCATTACCAGTGGAGAAAGAAGGTGTACTAGAAGGTAGAATGTATTCCACTGAACAAACATTAAGATTGGTTTTAGAGTGAAAGCTCCACTATTCTATCATTTTCTTTTTAAAGCTCACTATACTATCAAATTTTGAAAATAGCATTCAGAGAGTGTCCCATTTCTGTTCAATGTCTCATGACAACCAACAGAAATAATTCGCTTGCAGTTTTGCATTCAAATTAGAAGCTTCAATTCTTGACATGCTTGACATCTAATCTATAGCAATTCTCCTACGGTCTCGTAAGCAGCGGTATTGCACAAAAAGATTAAGTGACAATAAGAATTCCTTAAAGGAATGGTAATACATACATACCTCAATAATAATCGGCTTACCATCTTTCATTGCCTTCTTTAAATCGCCAGCAAGGCCTGAAGAATAGATTAATAGCACAGAAATTACGACCACTTGCTAAAACGGAACTGAAAGTAAACTATGAGCAGAAAATAGCTATTGACATTCACGTAGAGTATAGTATGATAAACTGCTGGTAATGGCGAACAAAATTATAGAACTGTAGAAAAAGCTGAGAAAGGGAACAGAGAGATAACCTTTACGAACAATTCTGCATTCTCTACAAAATTCTGTAATCAGCTCCTCGGATGAACTATAGTCTCGTGCCCAAACAGGAGTGGATGCTAGTGGTGCACTAATAGTAAATTTTGCATGAGATTCTAGCTCATTGTGATATTTCACAACTGAAAGCATGCCAAACAAAAACAAAAGCATAGTGGTAGGCGAAAGCATACTCTGTTGAGGTTCTCAGAAGCTCGTATACCATATCCGTCTGCATGTATGGAATTTCGAAATAGAAAGAAAATTATGAGACAAATTGTTTTCATAGAAAACTCCAAGAAATTGAGGGGGGAAGTTATTACCTGTAAGACATTTGGCAAATTCAATCTCTGAGCAAGCTGTGTTGCAATGGTAGATTTACCAACACAGGCAGTCCCACACACTAGGATAACCAAAGGCACTCTTTGATGATGAAATCTGGAAAGAGGATTAATCCCATGCTTAGAATGAACTCCATGACACCTCCTGACATTTTCTTTGAGCAATTTACTCTTATTTTACAATTCCATGGAGCAACATCTTCTTAAATAAGCTTGCTTTCACTATGAGGAAATATTTAACCATAAACAACTCACAGATACAAGAAATAGGATATTTTAACCTTCAAAGTTCATTGTTGTCAATTATCAGAAGCTAAATACACATAAAACAAAATAAGAGAAAGAAAGTGAGAGGCACAAGGAAAATAATCATGTTGCCATTTACTTATATTTGACAAACTCTAAACAACAATGACATCACAAAGAAAGTCTCAGAACAACAGTTATATGGTTCTTGTGTACTCATTGAGATGCACTGCACATGTTGCAATACAGCATGCATTTCACACGCCATGAAAACTATATAGAAATTGGTCAAAGATATAGAGAGTTTTCTAGCCATGAATTCACCCTTTGATTCTCAACCACAAGTCATTGCATTTACTTTACAAAAACACTTAAAGATAATGGCCCCCTTTTATTGTTCATATCATCTCAAGAACAAAAGACCAGGTCAATTGTACTCTTGCTACATGTTTTGGAAAGAAAAGGTTGGGCAGGAGATGACGCAGATTCTAGCAGAGCTTAGTTACCTAGTCATCATTTTGTAACGATTTATATACTCCTCTCCATAACCCCGCCGCTCCATCAGCTGCATAAAAAAGCAAAACGGAAGGAAACTAAGTAGAGTTCAAGAGTGATAGTAATCAAATTAAAGCTTAAAATTCCTTCAAATTAATTATTAAAATCGAGACATAAGGCTCCTTAACATATGACTAGCAAACAGACCAAATATATATATATATATATATATATATATATATATGACTAGCGAACAGGTTCTATGTGGTATCAGCTCAGGTGGATCCATTAACATCTCTCTTTCATCAAGACGGAATATTTCGTGTACTTCTCACCTGCATATTAGGAATGTATGGCATGTGTTCGATCTAAATGTCAAATTTCCATTTAGATGTTTTCTTGCAAAACCCAAACCAGGGAATACAGAGAAAAGGGATAAATTACCTTGAAGAGGTTAGCTTCCAAGTCAGACTGAGAGCTGCAAGACAGAACTCGAAATAAGAAGTAGCACAATTATGTTGTCGTGCAAGAGCAACCCTACCCAGAAAGAGAGAGAGAGACCTACACATCCAGAAGGCTGTTGTCTATGAGCAACTTCTTCAGTTCGAGGGTGATTTTGATGGCAACATGATTCGGAATCTGACCCAGATGCCGTAAAGATCATTTAATAATCTCCAAGCTTCAATATATTTCACTACTACTTCATCTTAAACATAGAAAATACAAGAATGGACCAATGCGAATGGGGATCGAAGAATGCAAAATGTTCTAAACACAAGGTGCCAACTGCTAACCAGACAAGCCACAATTAGAAGTATTCTTCATAAAATTGGCTCATCATCCCATTCTTTACCAGCACGACCACGCAAATGCAGGGGAAATCAATTCATTAGCACGCTGAAATGCCTCTCGAGCATCATAACCAGAGCTCATATCAGAGGATTACTGTATCCAGTGGCTGCTACAGCCTAGGAAAGCTAAACATCCAAAGCACCGAAATGTGGAACTAGCAGCACGTCGAAGTCGGGAAAGTGAAGAAGAACCTTAGTGACGGTCAACATTCTGCTGAGGAGAAACCTCGAGAGAACGTAGTAATGATCGCAATTATCCCCTAACCACACCTTCACCTGCGAAGAAACATCACCGGAGCAGAGTGAGAACCTAGATTCCTCTTCCGAACCGAACTCGCGCACGATCGCGTCGCGCCTTCCTCGGGACACAAACCTTGACGAAGTCGTACTTGGAGGAAGCGTTCCGAGTGGAGAACCTGACGGCGGGGAGGGAGGAATCGCCGCCGCCGCCGCCGCTGCCGCCGTCGGATCCCTGGCCGTCCCCGCCGTCCTCCTCCCCGCTCCCGCTCTGGCTGCTCCGATTCGGCGATTTCCACGCTGGCGATGACGGCGGCTTCGCCTTCTCCTTGTCCTTCTTCATCTCGCCGGCCGCCGCCGCCGCCGCGAGGTGACGGCGATCGACGACGGACTCCTTCTCGGACATGCTGGTTTCCTCTCTGTCGATCAACGCGTGCTCGCCGTGAGCGCAAGCGAGATGGAAGTGAAGAGAGAACACTTTCACGATCTTCCAGAATTGCCCCCGCGGGGACAATTTATAGGTGCGGCTTGATAGAGGACTAAAATGAAAAAAACTATTTGAAACCGGGTTAATTATAGAATTTTCCTAAACTTAGAAGAGCATTTCAATCTAGTCCTTGTACTTCCAACTTCGCGTGTACAATAAAGGACGTTCCACCGGCGTGAGAGATTTGTTCAAACGAATGTACACGATTAGACATCAGATTCAATTACATGCGTGATTAGATTGTGTTGATGCTTCTGCACACCTCTGCCTTCGCTTTTCTCGGACAGTCAGAATTCTCAATCGATGTAAGCTGTGAACGGATGTCGTTAGCCAATTTAATCGGGGCAAAAGAAGATTCTAAGTGAGTTCTATGGTGCGTTTGTGAGAACATTTCCAAATTCCTTTGGAAGCACGGGTGCCAAAGTCGAAACGTTTGGTAACACGACTTTAAAGTAGGGGTGTGCAAAAGAATCGGGACCCGCCCGGATTGCCTTGGACCACCCGGAACCGGTGGTTCCCGAGGGAACCGGTCCGGTTCCCAGTTACAATTTTTTTGGAACTGGTGGGTACTGGTCCGGTTCTTGGTTCCCGGTGTGGAACTGTCCATCCCCCATCCGAACCAGACCGGTAATATAATAATAATATATTTTATTTTTTTAATTTTTAACTTAAAAATCTGACGAAAAAAATTTAAAAAAAGAAGAAAATTTATTATCATGTCTAAAGGTCTTGTGTAATTGGGATAACCTTGGTCATTTTTCCCAATAATTGATAGGTACCCACTTGATTTATGGATGATGTGGTTAATATAACCAATTATAATGTATGAATTATATGGAAAGTTATGTTATTTTTTTTTTGTTCTTTTGATCCGATGTTGGTCCACAGATTTATTTTTTATTTGTTCAGAAAAACTTATTGGGACCGGTTTCAAAGACCCACCAGGGAACCGGACGGGACCGGTGGTCCGGTTCTCGTATGGATCTAAGGAACCGACGGGTGGATTTCGATTCTAATTTTTGAAACCGGTCCTGTAGCGGGCGATCCACGATCCTAAGGCGGGAACTATTCACCTGGATCATGCACACCCCTACTTCAAAGGCCTTCTGGCATTTAATGAGGTTTTTTTTCTCCAACTTTGCCCTCTCGAATATTTTCGTATTCTTCTCTTGCTCTCTTTTCGTCGTCTCTCTTCGACACTTTGGAATTGAAATACGCGGAGGAAATCAAGGACACCGACCACAATCAAGCGACACCAACAAAGATCTCGCATGACGCCATGCTCCATACGCAGCTTAGGGTGCGAATGATAACCATTCTGCTCCAGAAATCAAATTCTTGCCAGAAATTGATTTCTGGAATTCTTGCCAGAAGTTGATTTCTAGAGGAGAAATTTGCTTGGTAAAACATGACTAATTCTGCTCCAGAAATTGATTTCTGGAACAGAAATCTATTTTTATTTTTTAATTTTTTTGGGCATCTCAAAAAAATTAAATTTCACTTAAAGTGGGTGCTCAAAGATATTTTAAGTCATTTTATGAAATTTTGAAATTTTTAATTTTTTGAATTTTTTTTTGCACCTCAAAAAAATTAAATTTCACTCAAAATAGGTGTCCAAAGGTATTCTAAGCCATTTTGTGAAGTTTTGAAATTTCTTGATTTTTTATATTTTTTTTGGCACCTCAAAAATATTAAATTTCACTCAAAATGGGTGGCCAAAGGTATTCTAAGCTATTTTGTAAAGTTTTGAAATTTTTGATTTTTTTTGGGCACCTCAAAAAAATTAAATTTCACTCAAAGTGGGTGGCCAAAGGTATTCTAAGCCATTTTATGAAGTTTTGAAATTTTTGAATTTTTTTTTATTTTTTTTGGGCACATAAAAAAAAATTAAATTTCACTCAAAGTGGGTGGCCAAAAGTATTCTAAGCCATTCTGTGAAATTTTAAAATTTTTGATTTTTTTTATTTTTTTGGGCACCTCAAAAAAAATTAAATTTCACTTAAAGTGGGTGGCCAAAGGTATTCTAAGTCATTCTGTGAAATTTTGAAATTTTTGATTTTTTTTTTATTTTAACAAAAAATTCACCAAATTTCCTATTTTCCCGAAATCTTGACTTTTTTTTAATTTTCTAGAAATTTTTATGAATTTTTCTGGAATTTTTCAATTTTTATGCATTTTATGAAAAAAAAATTAGTGAGAAAATAGAGAGAATGCATTCTGGAAGAGAGAAGCTATAAAAAGTACTTCTCTTTTTCTTGCCAAAAATTCATTCTGGAGTAAAAAATGCATTCTGGAATCAAGAATGCATTCTGGAATCAAGTACTTTTAACAAACGCATTTTTACTTTAGAATGTGAAAATTGCTCCAGAATGCATTCCGGAAATTTTTTAACAAACGCACTTCTATTCCGGAATCCATTCTGGAGCAGAATTTCTTCTCCAAAATGAATTCCATGCGCGCCCTTAACTCACTTTGCCGAGGCCTCTGTTTTAGTTTTGTTTTTCCAATCTAGTTCGCCGTCTCGTGCTCGATTTTCGAGCCCTAATTGACAGCATTGAGCAAGATCCATTTAGCGCGGCCAAATTCGAGCCTCATCATCCTCGTCAACGGTGGCAGCAATGTGAAATACAGCTAAGGGTGTGTTTATTTTGAAAAAAACTCCGTGATTAAGGAAAATGATTTCCAAGAAACTATTTTTCAGGAAAATTGTTTCTTTTTATTTGTTTAATGACCCGTGATTGAAAACACTTTCTAGTGTTTGGATCATATTTGGAAAGTCATTTCAATATCATCAATAACATTTCAACTAACAATTTACGCTAGTGTGCCTCACTTTCAAATTAATTTATTGAGTCCATGTTACTTAATAGGGTTAATACCACAAAAAATCATAAACCGGTACACTTGTAACAATTTTACCTTAAACTATTTTTTTGACCATAAAAAACCCCAAACTGGTACACTTGTGATAAATCTACCCTATATTAATTTTTTGACCATAAAAAACTTCAAACTAGTATACATGTGACAATTTTACCCTGAACTAATTTTTTAATATTATTTTTTATTTTTTGAATTTTTTAATTAATTTTTTCTTTACTTTTTTTTTCTTTGTCTTTAATCTCTAGCTAATCGTCAGACCGGTGATCGGCTAGAAGCGGAAGCTGGGGAGGTCAAGCCTCGCCAAATCTGGCGAGGGCCCGGCCCCGCCGGCTGCTGGCGAGGCACGACCTCGCCCTGCAATGGCGGGGCCGAACCCTTGCTAGATCCAACGAGACTCGACCTCGCTGTTGCCAGGTGAGGCCGACCTCGCCTTGCAACGGCGAGGTCGAGCCTCGCCAAATCTGGCAAGGGCTCGGCTCCGCCGGCTGCTGGCGAGGCTCGACCTCGTCGGCATTGGGTGAGGCTGACCTCGTCGTTGCAAGAAGAGGTCGGCCTCACCCAATGCCGGCGAGGTCGAGCCTTGCCAGCGGTCGACGAGGTCGGGCCCTCGCCAGATCTGACGAGGCTCGACCTTGCTAGGTTTTCGCCCTTGGCCGGTCGTTGATCCGGCGACCGGTAACTGGCCAGAGATTAAAGACAAAGAAAAAAAGTAAAGAAAAAATAAAAAATTAATAAAAAAAATTCAAAAAAAAATATTAAAAAATTAGTTCGGGATAAAATTGTCACATGTATATCAGTTTGGGGTTTTTGGTGGTCAAAAAAATAGTTCATGGTAGATTTGTCGCAAATGCACCAGTTTGAGGGTTTTTTTATTATCAAAAAAATAGTTTGGGGTAAAATTATCATAAGGGTATTAGTTTAGGATTTTTCGTGATATCAACCCTACTTAATAAATCGATTTTCTCTATCAATCTAGTAAATCTAGAATTTGAACCCGCAAAATGAAAAGGAAACCCGAATTCCTACACGTGTTCTTCTAAATTCTCGTCGTCACCACTTGCCATCGTGCCCCATTGGATTGTAGGTCTCTCTCTCTCTCTCTCTCTGAAAATTAAATTATGAGGTAAGGAGGAGCAAGCGTACTTCATAAAGGCAGGAGAGACCGGAGAAGACTAAAGGTGAGAGAGAACCCGATAAAAAGGGGAAAGTGTTTTCACCTTCTCACATCTAGGAATTCACTTTCCGAAAATTAAACATGATATTTGCGTTGACCGGAAAGTGTCTTCCGTTGACCAAATCATTTTTGGAGAATCAAACAACTGAAAGTCCGGAAAAATACTTTCACCAAAACAAACACACCCTAAGATTGAAGCAAAGAAGAGGGGAAGAAAGATGACATACGCAAAGATGGAGAGACTGATTCACCGTGGGGTCGAGACTTAGAGCTAAGGGAAGAGAGGGTGATGGCGTGCTAGGCCGACAAAGCCGTTCGTGGCGAGGCTGTCCTCAATGTATTTGGAATGTCACCGTGTCTTATTCTTCAAGCTCGGAAGAAGGGAAAAGACTAGGGGTGTGTGTGGTCCGAGTGAGCGGTTCCCACTCTAGAACTGGGAAATCGCCCACTTAGGATTGTTTCCAAAAAATTAGAATCAGGAACCACTCGTTAGTTCCATGGATCCACCCGAGAACCGGACCACCAGTCCAGTCCAGTTTCAGAGTGAATTCATTGAACCGATCCCACTAAGCTTCACACGTTGGTATTGTAATATGCAACAAAGAATTACGCAATGGAAAGAAATGATTCGGAAATAATTAAAATTACACATCATCAATATGTTTATACTACTATGGTTTTTATCGATTTGGGGTGATTGATACAGTGCAGCGTCATTTCTACGGTATCGAATAGTATCTACATGTGGCCTTGTTTATGCATATATTAAAGTGAACAGCAAGATTTGAAAGACCTTTGGGTAAATAAAATTAAACGAGAAAAGAGAGAGATGGACAACTCCCTCACCATTCTGTCAAAGCTTTTTTTATACATGATATTATCCCACCTTCGCCAATTACTATCAAGAAAGAATGGGCCTTTGCTTACTAGGTCTGGGCGTCCACTAAGAGGAGTGAGAGAAGGAAAGTATTGAGTGCGTTTCACATTTAGGGATTTATGATTTTTCATTCTCTTTTTTAAAATTAAATAAAATATAAAATATAAATATTATATTATCGGTCTGATCCGGTTTAGGTGGGCGGGCGGACAGACTATTTCATACTTGAAACCGGGAATTGGACCGGTACCCACTGGTTCCAATAAATTGAAATCGAGAACCGGACCGGCTCCTTTAGGAACCACCGATTCTGGGCAGATCTGGTTTGGTTCTGGGCAATCCGGTTCGGTTTTCAATTCTTTTGCACACCTCCCTTTGGTGTCTTTCCAATTAAAGCTCGCAATATTGACCTGCATATTCAAAAAAGGCAAGTGTACAAATTGAAAATCAAGATAACAATGCAATTATGGCAGTGTACTAGGACATAAATGTAATTTTATTCTTTACAAGAGATACGCAATCTTGCTTAATAAATCAGGTCAAGGGAAGAGTGTACAAACGACAGGCCAAGCGTAGCCAAGAAATATGGGCCTTTAAAGAAATTCTACGAAAAAGTTAGGGGCAAATTGACATGAATTAGCAAATCTGGGGGGGTCAAAATGGGCTTTTCGTAATGAGCCCCGCAACGTAATCAAATTGTTCTCCTCGTTCTTTGACAAAGTTCATGCTTCTCCCCTCTTCTCCGCTCGCACCGAGCAGCCAGCGGCGACGCCACACCCCCGCCAACCTCAAGGTCTCCATCTCTCTCTCTCTCTCTCTTCTCGTTTCCGGGTTGCTTTCAGTAGGCGTAGTGGGTCAATCTAGGTGATGGGTCTTGACCCGTTTGACGAAATTCCTGAACCAGGTCGCCGGAGAATCTTCCCGCGTTGTCTGGAGCGTTCAACCTGCTGCTCCGACGAGGATTCCGCCGCCGGAGAGAGAAACACGGGCGGAGCTTGTGAGAAATGCTAGCCAGAAGGGTAGTTTCCGTCGCCAAGGATACCCCGAAATCGCTGTACTCCAGGTTCGGTGGTTCTTGATTTGTTTGTCAGTCGTTCGGGGTTCTGCTGCATAGATTGGCAGTTCGTGTTGTTTTCGATGCATCGGTTGATTTAGTAGTTGATGGATTATAGATGTTAAATTGGGTGGCTTAAGTTTACTCGGTGCCCGCGATTTTCGCAGTGCTGCGCAGCCTTCGAATGAGGGCAAAAGCGGTTTCGCTCGAAAGGCCGTGTCGTTCGTGCTGATCACGGTGACGGGCGGTGTCGCTCTGAGCGCTCTCGACGATCTTGCTATCTATAATGCCTGTAGCAGGTAGTTTCTCATTGTTTCTTTAGAAATTTCTTGGGTTAAACTTCTTGATGTTAACGACTAATGTGGAGCTGCCGGAGCATGGGGCAATTTGATTATTTGAGCTAACATAGGTACATGGTTGTGATGTAGTAATTAGTGAAGATTGAGCCTGAAAGATATCCATTGGGTTGGAGAACTTGGTTGCCTTTGGCTTTCATATGCTTAACTTATAAAATCTCATGGCTAATGTGGCTCTACTTGAGAACTATATTTCCCACTATACTTTACATACCCAAAAGAGAACAAATTGGGAGCTTGTGCTTTAAAGATTTTCCCGGGTGGAGCGCAAATTTGTCAAGGCTTAATGCTTTTCAGTTATTTTGCATTTTCACTCATGATCTCGACTCAAATCATTTGTTGCCATGCTTGGCACGAGTAGTTAATATACATAATACCGAACATTTGATCCTATTAGCATATATATCTTGTATAGCTTCAATGAGGAAATTTGGTTGCGATATCTTTGCGTTGTGAGTGCACAAAGCAACTAAAAATACACTCCTGATTTACATGACCAGGTTCTATGATTGCCGAGGTATGTATTAACTGACACAACGTACGGTATAGCCTTTTTAGTAAAGTTGACGAAGCAGAATTAGAAAAAGCAGATCAACATATCGCTCTCTTGGAAAAACTCTTGAACTCTGAAAATTTTTGGCAAATCCAAAGAAGGTATTATGCAAGAATAATTAACAAATACTCATAGTAACCTCGTCCTGCACTTTAAGGCCATGCCACCTGGTTACAAGTGAAGAGAGGTTTTCCATGATCTTTTTCTTTCTTTGTAGGTTTTAAAATTTGGGAACATGTGCAGTTCTATCCATAAACAATTTAATGAGGAAGTCAAGTCCTTGAAATCCCTAAAATAAATCCAGTCAAGTCTTATATTATCTCCATTGGTACATTGTGACCAGGGATTCTGTGTGATGCTTGAATACAAACACTTATTTCTCAACATCCAGCATGGCTAAAAGATCCATTTTCGGAAGAAATTAACGAGTCAAATGAATCTTGACCAATTTTCAAGTAACTACAAACTACATGTACGAGTAATTTCATCAATAATCATACATATGGTTGTCAAACTTCACTTGGGAACCGAAAATTGAGTCTCCGAGAATACTTGCAAGAAACGCAATTCCTGAACATAGAAGTGCAAACCCTGTTGACAAGATTGACACTAGGAGTTTTATAATTCAAACTTCGAAAGTGTCCTTTAAATCTCAGCAAGATAAAAAAAAGGTTGTCGTACTTTTATCATATATGATTGGCTAATCATAGGGATCATGTTTTTGCCAATTTGGCTTTCTATTTTTCAGTTACAATCTTATTGTACCTCAAGCTACTCGAGTTCATTTAAGATCGATACTCTATGCTACTAGGCAGTAATTATATTTTGTTAGTATTCTTTTCCTTATCTGTTGTTAAATTGCTGGTTCTTTTGTTTCTTGCTACTTATTGGTAAAGTAGTGTAAATGACCATTAGTCATCACTTTGTTTGTTTCTCATCATTGAGATTTTTCTAACACTTCCTTGGTCTTTGCCTCAATTTCATTTAGTAAGGCCCTGGATAAAGCAAGTAAGAACAAGGCAATCGTCGATGCCCTTGGGGAACCGATTAAGAAGGGTCCCTGGTACAATGCATCTCTAGCAGTTGCTCACCAGAGGCATTCTGTTTCTTGCACATTTCCTGTATCCGGTCCACAAGGCAATGGAATCTTCCAGTTGAAGGCAGTCAGAAATGGAGGTGTGTATGTTCTATTGAACTAATGAACTCTCATCGTCTTCCTGTCTAGGTGCTGTTGCATTATCTCTGATGAGAAAAGAGGTGTCATTATTTTTCCTGAGATGTGATTGCTAGATTACTCTTTTTACTATCCTTCCTAATCAAGGCCTTTTCAATTTTTAGACCTGGATATGGTTTAGGCACATCATAATAACTGAAAGCGTATAAATGTGGTTCTGCAATAGCAGCTGCGCTTCCAAATTACGTCGCTTATGAAAGTTCGAATTGAATGAGTGTGTGTTGCAGTGTTGTTCTTTTTACATTTTGCTATATCCTATCCGTAAGCTGTATACCAAAATTGATTGCCATAACTGGAAAATTGCAGAAGACACGTGGTTGTCCTTTCTGCGTCCTCGGGATTGGGAAATTTTAATCATGGAGGCGCTCCTCCATGTTCCTGAAAATGAAGAGAAGCAGCGGACTTTTCGTGTAAGTCTTTCGGGTGATTTTCCTCCTCCAGATTGTGAGGCATGCACGAGCTGCTCATCCTCAGAACAGAAGCATGGAGAAACACAAAAGTCATCTGCTAGCGCTTGAGATTGTCGGTATTGTATGCGTCCCCTCATTACTCTTTGGGAGGCATTTGTTTGGCAAATTGCGATGGATCAATTTGTGTTACATAATTCATTTTGGTGACTCTGAGATTTGATGCAATAATTTTGGCTGAAGCCATCAGATCGTGACTCTGAGTTTCTCTGCAACTCAATGTAGGCTCATTTACTTTTTTCTTTCGTTTGTTTAATGTATGTGCATGAGGCAAGTCAAATCCCGACTTACATACTCAGAAGATATACTGAACAATCAGAATAAGCAAAAGGGAAACTCACAAATTGAAAAGTTTCGAGTGATTTAGCTCTTTGGTAACATTAAAGAACTCCAGCACATGTGACCACCGATCCCATCTCTTGAGCCTATGAACTGCCACTGTGTCTGGCACAAGCTCGTGAGAGCACCTTCCATTGGTTCCTGGATAATCATACATTGCTGGTTTGCTTGTGAACCTGTTCCTTGCCTTGTTCCCCGTGTTCAGCCACCTTCCGACCAACTTGTCCTCCGGTCCAAATGTATCGTGTTTAGGAATTTCCGAACTAGCAATCCATTCAACAAGATCCCAGGATAATGCAAACCCCATCCCAGACATGTACCCCTCGTGCGGATTCATGCTCGAGCAAGGGAGCACAAAACCGTAGTACAAATCCTGTCTTGGCAGAGGCTGAAGTGATGACACCAGCTGAGCCAGCCGAATGTAGACGTCATCGTCGGCTTTCATGACGTAGTCAAATCGCCTTGGAAGGATGTCAGGGAGCGAGGAGAAGTATGTGTAGGTCTTACCAGAGTTCATGTTCTCGGTGCAGTTGAGGATGATTATGTCGTTGAACCTCAGGATTTCAAGCGCCAAGAAAATCTTCTGCTCGGAATTGGTCATGCTGCAGATCACAAACTTGACTTGTACTTCGGCTACAGGAGACGATTGGATGCCATACACTAGCCGAAGGAAATGGCGGCGGTCGTAATTGTTCGGCCTTGTCAGAACCCCAATGAGGAGGCTGAACCGGGTGCCACTTGTAGCCGGCGCTTCATCGACCTTAAAGCTGTTCTCGGGCGAAGCTGTAAACGGGAACATGATCGAGGCATTGAACAGAACGAGGAAGATCACGAAGACGGCGAGGATGACGGAGGAGTTCAGCATGACCAGGAAGATGCTCCTTTGCTTCATTAGGTCCCAGCTGGTCATTTGGATGCAACAATCCACAAGGGAAACGAACGAGTCCGACAAGAACAAGTTCAGAAGAGGTGCTAGTAATGTGATGGTATATATGAGATACCCTTCACGTTGTGCTCATTTCTGCTCAAGTTTCCATGCTTGCTTCTGCATGTGAACGAAGAGCCTGCAATTACTGCTTTGCTCACTGTATGTCGTTCCTAAGTAGCATGCTCGGCGTGATACTTCAGCAAGAAGGGCCTTTCTATCAAACCCAAAGGAGCTGTCAGCTTTAATCAGAAGTTGCTAGACATCCATGAGTGGATGGGATATTTAGGGTTACGTTTGGTTCGGTTTTTTGGAAAATTTTTTGGGAAAATGCAAAGGCTAAAAAGGTTTTTCAAAATGTAAGTAATGTATGATAAATTATAATTTTAAAGTGTACTGGAAACAACTTTAGTTTAAATGCCATTTGGTAAAACACTTTTGCTTTTATTGAAAAAAGAAACTCCAGACTGGAAAGCCTTTAGCAAGACTCTAGCGAGGCCAAATTTAGTTACCGGCAACCCAAATCTAGTGCTGGCAACCTCACCTAGGTTGCATGCCATTTCACTTTATTTTTAGGGTTAATATCACAAAAAACCCCAAATTGATATACATGTGACAATTTTACTCCAAATTTTTTTTTTACCACTAAAAACCCAAAACTAGTACATATGTGACAATTTTACTCCGAACATACCCTAAAAAACCCCAAATTGATATACCTGTGACAATTTTATCTTGAACATACCACAAAAAACCCCAAAATTAGTACACATATGATAATTTTACCAAAAACTAAAATTTTAATATTATTTTTTTTCGAATTTTTATTAATTTTTTTGTTTTTTCTTCATCTTCAACTTCTGGCCGGTCGCTAGACCGGCGACCGGCCATAGGAGGAAGCTGGTGAGGTCGGCCCCGCCGGCTGTTGGCGAGGGCCGTCCTCGCCTGCCTAGGCGAGAGCGACCCTTGCCTGAGTTGGGCGAGGGCCGCCCTCGCTCGCGCCAAAGGGGCCAACCTCGCCGGCTTCTGCCTTCGGCGACCGGCCAGAAGTTGGAGATTAAGGGAAAAAAAAGAAAAGAAAAAAATAAAAAAATTGGAGAAAATAAAAAAATAATTTTAAAAAATTATTAGTTCGGGATAAAATTGTCACATATGTATCAATTTGAGATTTTTCGTGGTTAAAAAAATAGTTTAGGGTAAATTTATCACGGATTTACCAATTTGGAGTAAAATTGTTACATATGTACTAATTTGGGGTTTTTGATGGCAAAAAAAAAAATTTGGGATAAAATTATCACAAGTGTACCGATTTAAGATTTTTTGTGGTAAAAAAAAGTTTAGGGTAAAATTGTCACACATGTATCAATTTAGAATTTTTGGTGGTATTAACCTATACTTTTATAATTGTCACATGACAAGACACGTTACATAGTTCTGTCACGTGAACCATAATCAAATAATAATAAGTGTTGGTTCATTTGATTTATCATTCCTAATCATTTGTTGTTTTTTTTTTGGTAAGGGCTAATCATTTGTTGTTATTGAGTATAGATTTGTAAAAACCAAGGATCAAGAAGAATTCATCTCACATATGTATTTTTCAACACTTACCTCATTTCGGCTTTCGCATTTCATTAATGACTAAATTTTGGAAAATGTAAGTGTGAAATGCATATTTTATTCGTTTAATTTCTGTTTACTCTCCCAAGCGACGCTTTGCCTCACATGTGCGATTGCCATGCGACACTTCGCGCCAATACGACCAAATTAAATAACTATAAAATTGTGCTATAAACCTTTTCTAAATAAGGAATAATGAAATTTGTTCGGGTGCCATTTTTCAGGCGTATAATTAATCTGAAGTCCAAAAAGAAGAAAAAGATAAGGAGGCAGAGAACTTAAATATATGCATGCATAGGAGAAATGACACAGATATAAGAGAACTCTAGCTTAACGTGCAATATCGTTTCTAAATTTTTAATTTATTCAATATGATTTCTAGACTTTCGGTGCACGCATAATCTAACTCCCGAGCCGTATAAAAATATTTTCGATGTTGCCCTTTCATCAATTCAAGTTCGGGGATCGTATTGAATATTTTCAGATAGTTCAAGGACAGGATTGAACACGTGCCAGAAATTCAGGGACCATATTAAATAAATTAAAGCTCGGGAACATCATTGCTCACTAGGATAAAATTTAGGAAACACATCGAATAAATAAAAAGTTGAGGGATGATGTTGTACACCGAGCCAAAGTTCAAGAGCTAATTGTGCAATTACCCTTACATACATACAAACGTACATAATTTTCCAGAAATTCTTGATATATTCTTCTTTTTTTGCAATTTTGTCTCGGAGACACCCACGTTTCTTTGCCAACAATCCACCCTCCGAAGAAACGAAATTATAATCTCCCTCTCCCCTCCTCCTACTCCTCCCCCCGCCCCCTCACACTTTCACTTCCCATTTGTTGCTCGCCGAAGCTCTGTTTCCGCTGCAAATCTCGACGTGATCTCAGGCAACCAGCCGTCGCCGTCGCCGTCGCCGAGCTTCGCAAGCAGTAACTCTCTCTCTCTCTCTCTCTCTAGGGTTTGGCGACCTCATAGGGGATGCAGGATCGAGGGCTAGTCCGTACCCCGCTCGCTTGATTTCGATCTCAAGAGTCTGTAGTGGAGGGTTTCGCGATCTCTGTCGTGTTCAGGGTGGTGCGACGAGGGTGGGGGATTATTGGGGGCTTGGCCGCGGCGCGGCTGCTGCGACTGTCTCGCTGCTGCTGGTTATGCTTGAATTGCGGAAGGAAGGTGTAGGTTAGCGGGTTTGTGGGTTCGGTGCCGTAGATTCTTGGACTTTCGGGGCTTCATTTCGGGGCTATTGTGCTCGGGGGATTCGGTTTTTAGGTTGTCATGTTCAAACCTTTGAACTTTCTTGCCGTGAAAAATTTTGAGTTTGTGGAGCATGCTTGGGTCTTTTGGTGGTGATTTTTGGTTGGGCGCAGATTTTTAAGTTTCATGTCTGAATTGGCGCTCGCGCGATATGGGCTAACTTCTATCTGTTGAAGCCGAATGACACTGATGTGTCGATATTGATAGTACATGGCGATTTTAGACAATTTCAAGTACTCTTTGGAAGCAATTTTGGATTTTGACTGTGTGTTTCTACCCTCAGTTGCTTTTAGCATTTGTCGCCTGGATTAGTTGGTGAGGTTTGAGGTAGAATGGGCATATGGCCATGCTGCGATAGTTCCTGCTAGCATTTTTTTTGATCGGCTCTTAGTCTCTTTCTGTGGCTGAAAATGCTTGAGAAGTCTTTCTCCTTAATCTGTGATGACATCTAGATACATCATCTTCTTTTGAACAAAGTCTCCTTGTGGTGTGATGAGACTTGAATTTGATGGAACATTTCGGCTGCCTGGTTTAGCTAATTCTCCTGTCGTGACTTAGGTTGAGCTTGGTTTTGTTTGTTTAACATGTTTGCAAGGTACTTTGGATCATGCTTTCTCTATACCATCCTTGCAATATCGTATTTCTTTCATTTACAATGAAATTGTGTCCTAGCGGGAACTTTAACAATGAAAAGCTCCAAAAAGTAATACCAATCCTCCTAAGTCATCTTTCTGATATACAAGTTTGTTTGTAGGCTTGATATCTTCTCTAGAAAAACATTGGGGATGAAACACATCTCTGTCACACGTGCCTTTTGTTTCACTTGATTGACTACGTGACTAACACTAGTTTGGTGCGATGGTTTTTATCTCCATTTGTACTTGCTACGAAGTGATACATACTTAGGGTTGGAATTACATAATCAGTTATGCACCCTTGATCTGAAAATGTAGGATTCTATACAATATACTTTGAAATTGCTTCTTCTTCCATCCACTTTGATGTGATAACTATACGCCTTGGGGTTAGTTGCCTTGTTTTTTCTTTTGAAAGTTTTAAATCGCTTTAAGTTACATTAGATTTGGAAATTTGAAATGGAATAACGGATACTCGAAGTGAGATTTTCCATACTAGGGACTTCGTCTTCACATATGTCCTGCTCGTGACCATATTGTAGTTATCATCGCGCTTGACATCCGTTAGGGTAACAATTGGTAGTTTGCTCTCCAATAGACATTTGGTGGAGTCTTCTTGGAGGTTCATTGTGCCCTTCACTCTTCCAAATGTTCATATGCCACAGTTTCAAGGGGATGACAAGAGACGCTGAAGAACATTTTTGTCCATACTTTGCCCAAAACAAACCTTTTCATCTCTTTATTTGAGTTCATAATCGTCTTCTCTAATTTATTTTTTCTCCCTGTATTTTGCAGTTAGCAAAGATGTCTCGGAGATATGACAGCCGCACGACAATCTTCTCCCCTGAAGGTCGCCTCTACCAAGTTGAGTATGCAATGGAGGCCATCGGCAATGCTGGAAGTGCAATAGGGATACTAGCCAAGGATGGAGTTGTCTTGGTTGGTGAAAAGAAGGTTACTTCCAAGCTTTTGCAAACCTCAACTTCAACGGAGAAGATGTACAAGATCGACGATCATGTTGCATGCGCCGTTGCTGGAATTATGTCCGATGCCAACATTTTAATCAACACTGCTAGAGTCCAAGCTCAACGGTACACATATGCGTACCAGGAGCCAATGCCCGTGGAACAACTAGTCCAATCACTCTGCGATACTAAGCAAGGCTATACACAATTTGGTGGGCTTCGCCCATTTGGTGTTTCTTTTCTGTTTGCAGGATGGGACAAGAACTATGGTTTCCAGCTTTACATGAGCGATCCAAGCGGAAACTATGGCGGCTGGAAAGCTGCGGCAATTGGCGCCAATAACCAAGCTGCACAATCTATTCTGAAACAAGATTACAAGGATGAGATCAACCGAGAGGAGGCAATCCAGCTTGCCCTGAAGGTGCTGAGTAAAACTATGGACAGCACTAGCCTCACTTCCGATAAGCTTGAGCTGGCCGAAGTGTGCCTAATGCCTTCTGGGAATGTGAAGTACCAAGTCTGTTCGCCCGAGTCTCTGAACAAGCTCTTGGCGAAATTTGGGGTGGCGCAGCCTTCTACGGAGGCGTAAAAAGCTCTTTCGAGGACTATTCCGGGTCTTATTTATACTTGGGGCTGTTTGAGGTGGTTCTCTGGTACCTTTGTTGAATTTAGACTTGCAACGACTGTTTGGCGATATTGTCCTTATGGTTCTCTCAATTAGCACTCTCAGCTCTCGATCCAGTTTACATTATTGCTGGCATTTTGTCATGGTTTTCCCTACTTTCTCTTTCCTTTTTCTGTTGTGGTGTGTTCGTGCTTGCTTTGCTTGCGGTGGCACCTTCGCTTCCATCTGACTTGAACCTGTGCCATTTGGACTTTTATGAGGAGCTATTTCATTTATGCACAATGTCGAATCTGTGTCATGTCCATTTTAATGAGAGCTATTACATGAATGCACAATGTAATTCTTTGTTTTCTTGGTCGAAAAATGCACGATGTAATACCTTACCAAAAAAAAAATGCACAATGTAATTCTTTTGAGGGGCTGCTTATTTTTCATTTTTTTCTTTGAAAAATTACAATATTGTGCAAACTTTATAAAGTCAAGAAACATTACAAATACTAATTAATTAATCAATATTTATTTGTTTAGAAAACTTTTAGGTATATCATATTAATACATGTAAATTTACTTAAGCCGCAAAACGCGAGAAAAGACAATGTTCTAACAGTAAAGATCGATCCGAACAGATCTTTCTGAAAAAATATTCATTGAAAATGTCTTTCGTGTATTGCCAAAAGATAAAAAATCTCAATAATCAGCTCACGTCGCTATAGGTACTCCCTCTTTTATCAATCGCTAAATTAATAGTGGATGAAGGCTTTTGTAAAGACTTTTTCTTTGGGCGTCGGCGTTCAATCTATATGAGTATATAGGGGTGAATTCCTTAAAAAACCCCAACTTTAAGTCAAGTGCAAAATCTGTTATGAATTTTTTTTTGTCTCAGAAAAAATCTCAAATTTTAGGTCTAGTTCTAAATCTGTCTCGAACTTTTTTTGTCTTAGAAAAAGGGAAAAAACCACCAAAAACCCTAAATTTTGCCCCATGTCACACTTTTATCCTGAACTTTTTTTGTGACACCAAAAACCCTAAACTATGCTATTTGTGACACAGTTACCCCAATGTACTTTAATCCATGGGCATTTTCGTCTTTTTTACTTTTTCTTTTTTTTTTTTTCCTTTCCGGCGAGGGTGGCCCTTGCCGGCGTCAGGTGAGGGTTGCCTTGCCTGGGAAAGCGAGGGTGGCCCTCGCTCGACTCATGCGAGGGCCGGGGTTGCCTCACCTGGGCAAGCGAGGGCTGCCCTCCCTCGACTCGGGCGAGGGTCGCCCTCGCCTGGGCGAACGAGGGCGACCCTTGCCGGCGTCGGGCGAGGGTTGCCCTTGCCTGGGCGAACGAGGGCGGCCCTCGCCTGACTCAGGCGAGGGCGACCCTCACCGGCGTCGAGCGAGGGTCACCCTCGCCTGGTGGAGCGAGGGCGGCCCTCGCCCGACTCAGGCGAGGGCGACCCTCACCGGCGTCGAGCGAGGGTCACCCTCGCCTGGTGGAGCGAGGGCGGCCCTCGCCCGACTCAGGCGAGGGCGACCCTCACCGGCGTCGAGCGAGGGTCACCCTCGCCTGGTGGAGCGAGGGCGGCCCTCGCCCGACTCAGGCGAGGGCAACCCTCACCTAACGCCGGCGATGGCTGCCCTCGCCCGATCCGGCGAGGGCCCCCCTTGCCGGAAATGAAAAAAAAGGGACAAAAAAAGAAAAAGAAAAAAAGACAAAAATGCCCATGGATTAAAGTACATTGGGGGTAAATATGTCACAAATAATATAGTTTGGGGTTTTTGATGTCACAAAAAAAAGTTTAGGGTAAATGTGTCATATGTGGCAAAGTTTGAGGTTTTTGGTGATTTTTTCCCTTAGAAAAAATCCAAAACTTTAAGTTCAGTTTTAAATTTGCCCCGAATTTTCTTTTATGTAAAACAAATCAGCAAATTTCAATTTATTTTAAAAAATATACCTCACGTGATCCAGTCCCAACTTAATGTGGTACTTTCACGTCGATAACAAATCCATATCAGCAAAGTAATGGGGGGATAGGTACAACTGACATCACATTTTCACTTCGATAACAAATCCAATCCAATAAAAATTATTGAAGTTCTTGAAAATAAAACCATTCTGGGATATGAAAGTTAGGGACGATAGCAAATCCACCTCATTTTAAAAAAAACTTAATTTTTAGGTTTAGTCCAAATTTGCTCCGAACTTTTCTTTGTCTAAAAAAAAGCTCCATTACTTTGTTGATATTGATTTGTTATTGACGTGGAAGTACCGCATCAAGTTGAGACTAGATCACGGGAGTATATTCTTGAAAATAAATTGAATTTTGGTGATTTTCTTTTACACAAAACAAATTTAGGGATAGATTTGGGACTAAACTTAAAGTTTGAATTTTTTTTAGACAAAAAAAAGTTTGGGGCAGATTTGGGATTGGAACTAAAGTTTGGGGTTTTTTCTGATACAAAAAAAAGTTCGGAACAAATTTGGGACTTGACCTAAAGTTTGGGTTTCTTAGGGAATTAGGCCGAATATATTGTAACATAATATTTTGTTAGTCTAAGCGGGGATAAGTGTCAGAAAAGTCATAAATCTATTGCATTGGTGCCAATTTAGTTTTAAACCTTTTGACCTAGTGTCAATTCAGTCATTTTGTCTAATTTTGGCTGAATATTGCTGAAGTGAATGCCGGCCGGCCTATGTGGTACCGTTGACGTTGACATTGACAGTTTTTAATAATTTTTTCAATATTTTAATTAATTATTCTAATTTTTTTCTTTTTTTTTTCCTTTCTTCTTCCTTTTGTCGATGGTCAGCCATCCTTGTGGCGAGGGTCGCCGTTGCCTGCCGCAAGTGAGGCCCCGCAGACCCTCGTTTGGGCGAGAGCAAGCCCCGGTGAGGCTACCGTGGCCTCGGCGATGGTCGACCTGGCTAGATCTGGCTTGGGCGAGAGACGGCCTTGTTGGATCTGGCGAGGGGAGCCCTCGCTAGGACTCACCCTAGCTCAGGCAAGGGTCGATCGGACTTTGCCTGTGGTCAACACCAACCCTCACCTAGGTGAGGCTAGCCCACCCGACCATTGCTGGTGGCCAGTCACTGGCAAAATATACAAGAAAAGAAAGAGAAAAAAATTAGAAAAAATATTAAAATATTATTAAAAATTATCTACGTCAGCGCTAGCAATATCACGTAGGCTGGCTGGCCTCCACGTTAGCAATGTCTGGTTAAAATTAGTCGGAAGGACTAAATTGACACTATGTCAAAAGGTTTAAGATTAAATTGGCACAATTAAAAGGTTCAAGACTAAATTGACATAGGTTTATGATTTTTTTGACACTTTTCCCTCTCTAAGTATGTCATCTCAAATTGTACATTGTTAGAATTGGACTCTCCTCATTATATGAAAAAATCTTGGTGCTTTCTCAACGAAAATAGCAAGACACATGTCGACTAGTTTATTATACCTCCTCCTCTGGCCTCATTATTTTATTATCTAATTATAACTCATTTGTGTTAAAACAATATTTTTTGTTTTAGCATATAATTTGAAGTTTTTCCCGGTATTGGTTAGTTGATAAAAGTTTCCATTGTTAATATGCATTTTAGAGATACTATAATATGTACGAAATATTTTATATTATGTTTGTATATTTTTACTTTTATACTAGTTAATTGTTGTTTGCACTTTGATAATTTGAAGTTTTTGGCTGACAATGTGATAATTTAGTCTTATATGTGCCTTCTATAACTAACTATACGTTTAAAAATTATTACATTTATGCTTAAATGTTTCATGCTCCATTTTGATTTTATGTTTCTATAACAAATCGCGCAATGCGCCGGTGAACATCTAGTGTTTCTCTTACAAAAGTCCCTTATTTATTTGATTTCAACAACTTAGATAAGAAAAAAAGATCGAAAGAGAGAATTGTGTAATTTTTATATATTTCTATGTATTATGATAAGGGTATTCTAGACTTTATTACATGACTAACTCATTATCATTTATCGCCGGACCATTATTATCTCGTACCTTATTGATCATCATTATCTCATTTTCATCGGATCATCATTATCTCATTATAGTCCCTCCATGCTTTTATCTAGACCCCTTAATCGGCCATCAAAGCTCATCACAACCGTCCATCTCTTATTCAATTGATTCCCCTGCTCTTCAGTCATAATCAATCATGCTGCGTTTGATCGTCCGAACTTAGGTTAGGAAATGATAGGATAAGGTGGAATCAGAAATCCTCCAAAATATCTTTCGAATTGTAAAAAATCATATATCATGTTTAATGAAATCCAAGCTAAGATTCAAAATCTTTGAAAATCAGTGCAACCTTCTCCGGCTCCGTCTCTGTTTTCCTCTCTCCGATCGGTCTCTCTCTCTCCCTCTCGACGGCGATTTCCGTCCAACTAGTAAAGGTATCAACTTTTTTTCTATTTCTTTCCAAAAATTTTGAAGCTTCGACTGAATTCAGTTAATTGTATGCTGCCAGTTTGTTTCCTTTCTGTTCGTCGAAATCTGAATCATGCCCAGTACTGTGCATCGCGAGCTTAAATTCTCTCCGTTTCATGATCAGAAGGAACACCCTAGATGTCGCAGCGCTTGAATAATTTGCAAAGCTTAAGACATTGCGGAATACAGAGGACTGTGTTAATGGTCGGTTTGCGCAATTGGATCAAACACATCTTTGTTAATTTACTCACAGTGATGCATATGGGGGTTGTTTCTCGTTGCTTCCCGTGGCTTTCGCGCGTGTCCAATGGCAAGGAGCCGGACGGCTTTGGAACCTTACCGGATGATATGTCGTGGCGGATGTGCTCGGCAGCCTGGAAGTTGACCAGCTCGGCCATGCAAAAAGAGTATGCAGAAGGCGGCGTGCTTTGATCGGGACGGCTCACTTCACCCGAGTGCATCTACAAAGAGCTTCTTCGGTAACTGTCATGTACTCCTTGTTCTTCTTGCGCTGGCGTTGTGACAAGGTCAGTTTGTTCTTTCTCGACTGGGGGCTCAGTGAAGAAGAAACCGATTGGAGGGGCAAAGTTACCGGCTTTGCGACGCATAGCCATCGTTGACAGAGTATGTCGTCTTCTAGGTTGTTGTGAAGGACTGCTTATCTTCATCGCGACTTGCACCACATCTATGTATGAGATTCTCAACCCCGTCACGCAGGAGCGAATTGCGTTGCAGCAAGAAGGCTCGATCTGCGGTTTCTTTCTCCATTCGCTTTTGAACAAATATCGGCTGCTTTCTTACAGAGAAACTCCCAATGGCTTCTTGTATCAAGGGGGCGGCCTAGGGCCAGCAACGTGGAAAGATGTCGGGATATTTCCTTATCGTCCTAGAGAACGAGAAGCCCTGTGGCGTAAAGGGTCGTATTTACTGGATGGTGGTTGGGAAGGAAGGTATGTCGCCCCCATGTTCGCATTCCATCATGGTCTTTAGCACTGGAGAGAGCAAACTTCGTTTTATGCCTCATCCGGGAGATTCATGTCCACGGAGCGAGGGACATTCGAACATGCACTTGGTGGAAATGAAGGGCGGGGTACACGTGTGTGCGATTCGCACTAAACTCATGAGCATCTGGGTTTTGGAGGACAATGCGAGTTGGCAGTGGGGGTAAAGAAGTGCGATATCGATCTCGAATGGGACTTAAAGTGGCATACGGTCCGCGATGAGTACATAACAAGCTACTCAAACTACAAGAATATGCAGCTTAGAGATATCCGAGATAGGGAGTTGCTCCTGTTTTGGCCTGGCAGGGGATTCTTTCGGCATAATCTGCAGTCGGCAACAATCATAAAAGTTGAGCGGAACTTATCCAAGTATGGTCTTGTCGAATATCTAAATTCGATTCTATCAACAATGCAAGAAAGTAATGGAAATTCGCACAACACAAGAATTTACGTGGTTCAGCAAGGAAGATGTTCCGCCTACCTACGTCTACGGGGAGATGGGATCTGTTTTACTAATAACGTAGAAAAGTGTACAGCCGCACTTTCTCACTCCCTCCCTTTTTTTTTTTTTTTATAGAGACCTGTTTCGCTCTAAACGTATATAGCGAAACCCTATATGGCACAAATTACAAAATTGCCCACATAGCCTAAAATATTTAGCTTTTACATATAAATCCTTTTATGACTGAATATAAAAAGCCTCTGGCAGCCCGGGGGCGCTGCCCCCGCGAACCCTGCCGAGGCGGCCCCCTCGGACCCCCGCCCGCTCAATAGGGAGCGGGACCCCTGTGCTGTCCAATTGTCAGGGGGCCTTTCGGAACCTCTTTATAATCTTTTGGATAATAGAATACAAGACATCAACTTCAACAGGTCTCGACTCTAACACGAGCAGAATGATGATCAGGGCCGTTGTCGCCGAGTTTAAAAGGAGCCTCGCATCCTTGAAAGATCTTTAGTCAAATTAGTTTGATCTTTAAGATAGCAATGTTTGCGATGAAGCTGACTTATGTTTATGAGGGAGCGACGATAGTCTTCATTCCCAGCACCAGAATGGTTGGTTTACTCCGTTTGGACTTTGGAATGATTTCTGCTCATTTTGACTTTTTGAGTTTTGATAATCCTTGTGGATCCTACGCTCTGACTTTATTAATAGCGAGTTATTCGAAACTTTTCAAAGCATTCGCACGTTGACATTTAAGGCATTACATTGGAAACTTAATTAATATTAAGTATTTTCAAATTTGAAAGAAAAGTACCAGAGAAAACCATCATGGAAAAGTACCAGAAGTATCATCATTTCTCACAAAGTGATCATTTGGGTTGGTCATTGTTCCTCAACAAGTGATTAGCTGGGTTGATTAATTGTTCACCTAAGAGAAAACAACAAATAGTCCTTGAATTTTGGGCTAATGTGTAATGTGGTTCTTGAACCTTCAATTTATTCAATATGATCCCCGAACTTTAATCCAACGTGCAATATTATCCCTAAACTTTTAATTTATTCAATATGGTCCCTGAACTTTTGATACATGTTC
This sequence comes from Syzygium aqueum, assembly GCA_031216185.1. Classification (NCBI taxonomy): domain Eukaryota; kingdom Viridiplantae; phylum Streptophyta; class Magnoliopsida; order Myrtales; family Myrtaceae; genus Syzygium; species Syzygium aqueum. The sequence goes on along the minus strand of CM062238.1, from coordinate 39,726,890 downwards.
AATCTAGCCCTTGAACTATATGGAAATATTTAATATTGTCCCTAAATGTGAATTAATAGAAGGACAACATTGAACATTTTCATATAGTTTAGGGACTAAATTGAACATGTATCAAAAGTTCAGGGACCATATTGAATAAATTAAAAATTATGAAACGATATTGTATATTGGGCTAAAGTTCAAAAATCGCATTGAATAAATTAAAAATTCAAGGACTATATTGCACATTGGGTTAAAGTTCATAGAATATTTGTGCCATTATCCCTTCGCCTTAATGACCATTGTATAAAGGGAACCTGTTAAGAAAGCATCTTTATTGAGTTCTCGAAAAAAAATATATTGAATATATATTGGTATTAATAGGCAGAATATCATTTTGAAAGTTCACGTAACAAAGTAAGTTTCAATCCTTGTTATGCCTTATAAGTTAGACCATTTAGCAAGTACTGATTTCGAATTTATATAAAAGAGGGTTCTAAAGATCTATTGTGTTGACACTTGTCCATTTCTTGAACACGTTTGGTATGATAAAGAGTAGATTTTCTTTTTTTCCTTTTCTTTGTTTCTTTTCTTTGCTTTTCCTCCTTTTTTTTTAATTAAATTACTTCCCTCCAAATTTCTTCTTTGGAAATGAAGGGCCAACTACACGAATATGCAATTCATTTCATGATAAACTCGTGCACTGGGCAAGTATTTATGCAAGTCGGCATTGGGTAAATAAATGCGAGATCGATCTCGAGCGGGCCTCGGAGCGGAGCGGCATCCGATTCGTTCTCGTTTCGCAGCAGCAAACTACAGCAAACTACTGGCATATACACAGCTTATGGACGTATGGAGCAGCGAATTCCTCTTGCTGTGGCCCTCGCGCCGGGACTCTTTCGGTATCATCTGCAGTTGAAAATCATCGCGAAGGTGCATTCGAAACTTCTCTCGGTATCATGTTTTACACTAGCAGAAATGGGTTTACCTCGGCAGTTTTTGAACGCACAAGGAGCCCTATCTATGTCCCTTAAGAGATCTCGAGCGATGGACGACTAGTTTTTCTGGTTGTGAATTAATGTCACGATATGTTCATTATTGAACGAGAAGTTCGACTGATGATGATGCCTGGCTTTTCTATGGTGGTGGAGCGGACCGTTCGCGCGTTCAACTTGCATCGCGCAAGGTTAAACCACGGACCACCAGATCCTTTTCCTTTCTCCGGCTTCTTCGTGCTCAGCGGCGAATGATCACCATTTTGGATCGACATGGAATGAACGCGAGAAACATTCGCGTGCGGGACATGTAATTTTTTTGAAAAGCGGAGTTACCGTTATCTCTAGTGTAGAAAATTTACTTCAAATTAGCCTCGTCAATGGCATAAAAAACCTAGCACAGGAACACAAAACTGACATGCATGTTGTAGTTCTTACCAATTGCGTCTCGATTACATGCGGAGTCTTCTCCCTAATCAAATCTTCTCTCCAGCGTCTCATATTCTTGCCTTCGAGCAACTTCGTCTTACATAGCATGGTCGGCGTTGAGGTAGATAATTTTAATATTTTTTCAAATTATTTAGTTATTTTTTCGTTTTCCTTTTTTTTCTTTACTTTTTTCTCCTTTTTCTCTTGATTTTCTCTTCTTTTTTTTCTTTTTCCCTCCACTGGCCCTTGCCCGGCCAGGCGCGGGTTACCCTCGCCTGAGGCGGATAGCCGGGCGGAGGGAAAAAGGGAAAAAGAAAAAAGAAAAAAAAGAAAAGAAGAGAAAAATGGAAAAAGTAAAGAAGAAAAAAGAGAAGAGAATATATTTGCGTTGAAAAGTTATAAACATCTTACCTTTACTAAAAAAAAAAAAGAGAAGAGAAGAAACAAAAAGGAAAAAGCAAATAAAGAATAAAGAAAAAATAAAAAATTCAAAAAAATATTATTAAAAATTGTCAACGTTAATGCCGGACATGCCACGTAGGACGATCGACGTCCATGTCAACGAATTCTAGCTAAAACTGGTCGGATCACCTTAATTGGCAAAACGAGATAATGTTTAAAACTCAACTGGCACAATTATCCGACAAAAAAAAATTGGCACAATTAAAAGATGTATGACGGAATTGGCAGAAATGCAACAAGTTTAGGTTTTTTTGGACAATTTTCCTTATTTTTATTGTTGTATTAATTAATTGTTTGTACTTTGATAATTTTATTTTTTTCCCGACAATGTGATAATATAGTTTTATACGTAACTAACGATACGTTGATCCAGCAATATGTTTAAAAAATTTCCACCTTGTGTCAAAAAAAGAAAGAGAAGATTATTCTATCTATGCTAAATGTACCATGCTGCATTTTAATTGTATTTTTCTATGATTCAAGTCGCGTGATGTGCAAATGAACATTCAATCACTGAGACAAGAAATAAAGCGAAATAGAGAATTGTGTAATTTCTATTTATTTGGATATCTCACAATGAAGATTACATGAGTGTGCTTATTGATTTTATCAGATGACTATCTAAGAAAGATATATGCACGATCCTAAGAGATATAGAGAACGGAGATATCCTTATTATCTCTAACATTTGACTTTGGCAGATCGGAGTTTCCCAACTTCCTTCATTTCCGTTTCCGTTTTCCTCTCTACAATTGCGACGGCAAAGCACAATATGAAAGCTTTTCAGCCATTTTCTGGCTGTTTTTGGAAGGTTCTCTAGCCGCTGCCTCGCTGCTGCGAAGTAAAGGTATCAACTTTTTTTTCCTCTTGCTATTTCTTTCTGAAAATTTTCAACCTTCGACTGAATTCAGTGAGAATTGTATGCTTCAAATTTGTTTCGTTTTTGTTCGTTCAATCCTAATCATGCCCAATAGCTGTGCATCGCGTGCTTAAATTCTCTGCCGTTGCGTAATCAGGATGGAGCACCTTCGATGTCACAACGCTGAATAATTTGCAAAGCCTTAAAAAGGGCATTACAGAGTACAGACGACTCGGGTTAGCGGTTGGTTTTGCGATTGGATCGAACACATACTTGTTCGTTTACTCACTGTGATGCATATGGGGATTTCTCGTTGCTTCCCGTGGCTTTCGTGCCATCGTCGTCGGGGCGAGAAGTCGGTCGACACATCTGATGGCGAGAAGCCCGACAACACATCCGTTGGTGAGATGCGAGACGGCTTCGAAACCTTACTGGATGACGTCGTAGTGGATGTGCTCATCGGACTGGAAGATGTTGGGCTCGGCCGCGCGAAAATAGTATGCAGAAGGTGGCGTGCTTTGATCGGGACGGCTCACTTCACCCGAGTGCGTCTTCAAAGATCTTCTCCGGTAACTCTCATGGGCTCCATGTCCTTTTTGCTCTATTGCGTCCGGGGCTCTCGGGAGAAGAAACCGACTAGAGGAGCAAAGTTACTGGATTGGCGACGCATGAGGTGGACCATGTACAGGTTTTTTGATCTTCTAGGTTGTTGTGACGGACTGCTTATCTTCATCTGCCCTATCACCAAATCTAGGTTTGAGATCTACAACCCTGTCACGCGAGAGGGAATCACCTTGCAGCAACAAGGCTCGATCTGCGGTTTCTTTCTCCATTCGCTTTCGAACAAATATCGGCTGCTTTCTTACAGAGAAACTCCCCGATGGCTTCTCGTATCACGTGGGCGGTCTAGCGCTAGCAGCGTGGAAAGATGTCGGGATGTTTCCTTATCGTCCCAGAGAACAAGAAGCCCCGTCTGGCGTAAAAGGGTTGTCTTCACTGGATGGTGGTTGGGAAGCATCGCATGTCGTCCCCGTGTTCGCATTCCATCATGGTCTTTAGCACTGGAGAGAGCGAACTTCGTTTTATGCCTCATCCCGGAGATTCGTGTCCTTCGGGAGATGGACATTCGAATATGCACTTGGTGGAAATCAAGGGCCGCGTATATGTGTATGCGATTCACGTTAAACTCGTGTGCGTATGGGTTTTGGAGGACTCTGCGAGTTGGCACTGGGTAAAGATGTGCGATATCGATCTAGAATGGGGCTTAAATGGGCATCCTGGGTTCGTAACAAGCTACTCAAACTACAAGAACATGCAGCTTGTAGATAGCCACGGAGATGGCGAGCTGCTACTGTTCTGGCCTCGCGGGGGATTCTTTTCGTATAATCTGCGGTCGGAGACGATCACAAAAGTCCAGTGGAACGTCTCTATTTACAGAACGATGAGCAGGGTGGTCGTCGCCGAGTTTAAAAGAAGCCTCGTGTCCGTGAAACATCTTCGGCGACGTTAAGTTTGATTTTCCTAGGATTTAGGGTTTAGGGAGAAGCTTGATTGTTGATTCTGGTTTGGATGGTTGGGAGACTAACAGGTTCTCTGTGATCGACCTCTTTAGTCTTCATTTCCAGCACTCCGTTTGGACTTTGAATGATTTCTGTTATTTGTACTTTTGACTTTTGATAATCTTTGTGATCCAATGCTTTTTAACTCTAGGGATAGTGACATTGAAAGTCCTAAAACTTATAACGAAAGTACAATCGAGTTTCAAAATTTGTCAAATTGGTACAATCGAGTCCTTTCGTCAACTCCGTCCAATTTGATTAATGGAAAATACTGACGTGGCTTTTTAAAAAAAAATATTTTCTCTTTTAGGTAGCGAGATCAGCTCAATCTTGCTATAGGTACTCATTCTTTCATCAATCACTAAACTGATAGTGAAGGGTGTTTGTAAAGACTTTTTCTTTCACTATCCGCGATCAATCTATGTGAATGTATATATTTATTATGACAAAACCTTTTATTGGTGTTATCTCTATGTTTGTCTACCACGTATTGTAAATTGCTAGACATGGACTCTCCTTTGTTGTATGGAAATCTTGGTGCTTCTTCGACGGAAGTAACAAAATGTGTGGACCAATTTATTGCCCCTCGTCCTTTCGTTTCATTATTTTATTATCTAATTGTAACTCATTTGTATAAAAGTTTTCTTTTTTTGTTTTAGCATTGAATTTAAAGATTTTCCCATTTTAGGTAGTTGATAAAAGTTTCTATTATTAATATGTATTTCATGAATAGTCTAATATTTACGATATATAGTATTTTATGTTATGTCCGTATATTTTACTGCTATATTAACTAATTGTTTGTACTTTGATAATTTTATTCTTTTGCCCGATAATATGATAATTTAGTTTTATACATAACTAATGATATGTTAAAAAGATTATTGTATTTATGCTAAATGTACCGTGCTACACTTTAGTTATATTTTTCTATGATAAAAGTTGAGCCATATGCACGTGAACATTCAACCACCGATTGATAAGCATGCAGTCCTATTGGTAAAGAGATTGGAGGGTGAGGACGCTAGTATCACAGTTGCAGAGTTCGAATATGCACTTGGTGGAAAGGAATGGCCGTGTATTATGCGTATGCGATTCACGTCGAAGTCATGTGCGTATGGGTTTTGGAGGACTATGCGAGTTGGCATTGGGTAAAGAAGTGTGATATAGATCTAGAATGGGGCTTAAATCCGCATCCTGAGTTCGTAACAAGCTATACTCAAACTCCAAGAACATGCAGCTTGTAGATAGCCGAGATGGCGAGCTGCAGCTACTGTTCCGGCCTCGCAAGGGATTCTTTCGGTATAATCTGCGGTCGGAGACGATCACAAAAGTCGACTTCTCTAAGAACGGTCTCAAATCTCGCACAAGCGTAGCGATGAGCAGGGTGGTCATCGCGGAGCGTAAAACAAGCCTCGTGTCCTTGAAAGATCTTCAGTGAAGATAGTTTGATTTTTCTAGGGTTTAGGGTTTGGGGAGAAGTTTGATTTTTTGACACTGGTTTACATGGCCATGTGACTTACCTCTTTAGTCTTCATCTTCAGCATCGGAAGGATCATCTGTCTGGACTCGGAATGATTTCTATTGTTTTGACTTTTGACAATCTTTGTGGATCCCTTGCTTTGACTTTATAAATTGCGAGTCACTTGAAAAGCCTCGTTACCTAATTTTTGAGAAAATTAATTTAATATTAGTTTTTTAAAAAATAATTTGAAAAGAAAAGTCAGGAGAAATCATCACGGAAAAGTACCGGAAAAATCATGATTTCTCACAAAGTGATTATTTGGGTCGGTTATTTTTCCTCGAAAAGTCGTTAGTTGGGTTGATTAATTGTTTATATTCGTGGCCACAATATAAAATGAAGCCGTGTCGAGAATAAAATATCTTTAGGAAAATCTATGCTGGAGGAGCTGGACTTAACAAATTATTTTAGCTTAATATAAATTTTTTGGGAGAAAAATCTAGACACTTGATAGAAAAGTATCTCACCTGCAAGGTAAATTTGAAAATAAGGAGAAAAAATTGTTTATATAGATACTTAACAAGCGTCCCTGCAAGCCAAGTAATTTGTTAGTAACATTCTTTATGACGAAAATAATTTCGACGGCAAGAGGAGGCCGGCTTCGAAACCCCGTCACGTCATGACGGACGTGCTCATGAGACTGCGGGCCGACCAACTCGTCTGATCGCAAAGTCCGCGCAGGAGCAAAACACCTTGATTCGAGGCGGCCTTCATCTGCTGCTTTCTCCATTTGCTTTCAGACGAGCACCGGCTGCTTTTCCGTGACGGAACGGGCGATGGCCTCTGTCATAACGTAGGCAGGTCATACTCAGCAATGGATGATTACAATTCTGGAAGTACATCAATTCTGGATCCACATTGAATAAACACACAGAAATATTGCAGAGTACTATCATTCACATAGAAAATTTACTATACCTTAGCATTGTCAATGACATAAAGATACCAGCACAGAAACACAAAAAAGAACACATTGGGCAAGCAAAACTTCGACTCAGAATCTGCTATTGGCCGATTCTTCTGTCTGTACATTGCAAATACAATGAAACAAGAAACTGTGGAAGCACGACTAGGAAAAGAAAACGGGATGCTATCGAAAGAAGTGTAAAGAACACTTCAGTCTCATCTTCCACCAGATAGCTGAATAGCGTCTTGATTATTCATGGAGTCTTCTCCCCAGTCGAACCTTCGCTGCAGCCTCTCATATTCTTGCCTTCGAGTGACTTCGACGTTCTGCCACTCCTCCCACCTCTCAGCCAGCCCTTCGCCTTCCAGCATCCGGACAACGTCCGACATCGCCGGACGTTCCTCCGGTGATGCTTGGGTACAAAGAAGAGCCACTTTTATCATCATCTCCACCTCTTGCATGTTGTAGTTCCTACCTAAGTTACGGTCTACGATAGCATCAAGCCGTTTCTCCCTCTCCAGCTTCTTGACCTTCATGCACACATATGAAGTGAAGTGATCAAGCATAAAGAAATACTTCACAAAGCATGAACATCTACTCAATTTTAGAACAAGTCCCCGCAACACAGGAACAAGTCACCTGATTTACACTCTAACAGCACCATCATTCAACCACCAATTCAGAGGTTCATAAGCTGCAAGCTTAAACAGCTTAAATGCTAATTCAAGCCTTTAAAGGCTTAGCAAAATTAACACAGGAGAGCTACAAGGATATGCACGCTTCTATTTGCTGAAAGGATTACAATGTCCTTTTTCTCGAATTTGTGGAGGTCAGAAAATGACGATGAGAAACGAAAAGAAACGAAAATAAGAGGCTCACAGTTCCATGAATGAAGCAACCACTTTAGTGAACATAGAAAAGAAACGAAAATAAGAGGCTCTAGCTACATGGAACATGCCCGGAATATTGATTTCCCACAGCACAAAATGCGGTTGAGCATGGATGCACAAGCATCAAAGCCAGTATCATCATTCCTATGTGCTCAACTCACTTCTGGAACTTATGTAAATAATGATAAACAAGCAGCAGTCGTTCGACTCTGACGAATAGTTGTTTAGTCTATTCAGCTTCACTGAGAATGTCATAGATAGGTACACACCAATCATTCTTTGTTAGCCAAAAATACTTCCATTTTGAGCATCCTACAATAACAAACGGATAACTAGAAAAATAGGAAGGGAGGAGGAAATAAATTCCATAAAGAAACAATGAGAAGAATAAACTGTCTTACATGATCAAGCAGTAGCACATCATCTTCTTCTTCTAGACGTGAGAAGTCAATTGCACGTTGACCTGTTACCAGCTCTAAAAGCATAATTCCATAACCAAAAACATCAGTCCTCTCTGAGGACTTCCCAGTTGACAAATATTCTGGCGCAATATGGCCCATTGTCCCACGAACTTGAGTTGTAACATTAGTCTGTCTCACGTCAACTAATTTTGCAAGGCCGAAATCACCCACAACAGCTTCAAAATCCTCATCGAGCAAAACATTAGCGGCTTTTACGTCCCGATGAATAATCTTAGGATTACAATGTTCGTGAAGATACTCCAGACCACGTGCAGCGCCTAATGCTACCCGTTTTCTTCTGGGCCAATCCAAAACAGGCTCCCCAGGCTTGATCTCTGCAGCAGTCAGATCAGATTAGTGCGTAAGTGATTAACAAATAAAAAATCAAGAAAAAATGTTAAGTCTTAAGCAACAATAAATGTCGGAATGTGTCATCCATGATGTGAAATCAATTTTCATGATAATCATCCATGAGTATTAACTATGTAATGCAGTATAAAGAAGTATGGGCTAGAAATCTAGTCTTGATAAGACTTTCAATGCTTTAGTTAGTCCGACAAATTTTTGTTACCCAAGTAAAGTGCAGTAATATATCTAACAGGAAAAGACTGGACATAATAATGGTCAAAGTAGGCCTGAAGTTCACTGCAACGTCTGATTTAAAGCTTTTGTCCAATAAGGATATCACTAAACTGAATTCTCATCCAAGTATCATTTCAGAAATCAATGGCCAATAAGTCTCTTCTTTTGCTCGGAAGCAGTACAAGAGAGCATTTTCATTGTAGAATAATTTAACAATTTGTGGACTTGCACCAAGTGTTCTCACCTCGAAGCCGATAGGCAACACTTAAGTTTTGCATGAAGGGATACACCAGCAAGCGCTCTGTAGGTGTTGTGCAAAATCCAATCAACCTCAAAAGATTCCTATGAACTGCAACACTTATCATTTCGACTTCACGTTGAAAAGCTGCATCTCCACCAGGACTCTCGAAATCAGTTAATCGCTTCACGGCAATTTTCATATTATCAGCGAGCACTCCTTTGTAGACTTTCCCGAAACCTCCCTGACCAAGGACATTTTTCTCACTGAAGTTGTCTGTTGCAAGCTGCAATTCCCTCCATGAAAATCGTTTTAACTGGCCAAATGCAATTCTCCGGTCTACTTCACCTGCCAGCAGAACGCCATAGTTAGTACTAGCAAAAGGTAACATTAGAATAGGATAAAAAAAGTAACTCTGATAAATCCAGTTCAAGGCTTTCTTTCCTACAATCAATCAAATTCAAACTCTGTACACCAACTAAATTCTACTGACTTCAAAGTAAAGCATCCTTTTAGATGCTAACAAGACCATTAGTCAGGTCATTGACAGAAAGAGCAACACATACCTGCGACATCTACAAATACTTCACGTTTATAGCCTTTGAGTCGACCCTTATATAGAATAAGCACCAGAATGACAAGGAGGAGAATAAAAAGCCCTCCAACTATACCAACTATAATTCCAACTTTCGGTTTATGCGAAGCACCTGTCAGAAGAATGAAATTTACATCATCAAGGCATATGTGCCTCATATGACACTGCCTGGTTACAGTAAAATAATTTAGAGCATTCAATACTGCGAACTACCTGAATCACCACTATCAGAGGCGCATGAATGCGGTTGATTAATGCCACAATTCAAGTTGTTTGCAGAAAAGCTGCAATTAACAAACAACAAGAAAATTGATGCTCTAGCCCATGTGATAAGTAGAATATACATGTGCCTCTATGCAAGCACTCGCGTGAGAGAGAGAGAGAGAGAGAGAGAGAGAGAGAGAGAGAGAGAGAGAGAGAGAGATTCTTAAAAGAAGTAAACAATCAAGAGGAGAGGCTTAATAAGGTAAAATGATTAATTGATAAGTATTACTGTTGCCATACTTGTATTTCTGAACTTGAAATAAGTGAGCAGGAATTTGCCCTTGAAGGTTGTTGGAGGCAAGCTGACTGCATAAACAGCTTAAATAGTACCCTTAGAATTTGCTGAATAATTGAATAATACTAGGCACAAACTCATAGCAATCAAATTTTAAAAAAATTGAAAAAAAAAGATGATTAAGTATGATGCAACCATACCGACTCATCTTGAAGTAAAGAAGGAATGACTACTTACAGATTGATCAAGTTAGGAAGAGTAGAAAGTGACACAGGAATGGTTCCGCTGAGATTATTTTGACTTAAAGACCTGCTCGCACGGTAACTCATATCGTTAAGGCTGCAATTTCCCTATAGATTGTTTCAGACAGTAAAAGCACTGGAGATACTGATGCTTACAAAAATTGAAGCTTTTGTAGATTCCCAAGGGAAGATGGTATTTGACCAGTCAAACGATTGTTCTCCAGATCCAAGTTGGTCAAACTTGTCAAATTTCCAAACTCTTCAGGTATCTCACCAGTTATGCCATTCCCTTGCAATGTACTACATCAAAACAATGGCAATATTTAGAAAGTACGAAAAAGGTAAGTACACTAGAAATAATTTAGATTATTTAAAATAACCTTAGCGTGAAAGGGAAAACAATGCTATCACCAGGCGCAATGTAATCTTTTAAATTGGAAATAAAAGTAAATTTTCTATCACGGATTAATAAATTGAATTTTTCAAGTTCACACAAGGTTTCACGAAGATAAAAAGGAGACAACCAATTAACAACCCAATGGACTCTATGACTTTTCCCATGCTTTGACATGTGAACGACTCTGGTCCACACTTACAGTGTAGTGAGTGTCGTCAGCTGTTCAATTTTGGGGGACAATGTACCTGAAAAGTTCATTGATGACAATGTTCTGCATACAAATAAGTCAATCTGAAATTAGAGCCTTCATGTGCAGTCAACCTGAAGGAACAGCCGCACGAAATACTGGCTTACAAAGAAATGACGTTGTTATTTGGATCGCAAATGACATTAGACCAAGTGCAAGGATTAACTTGATTTGGATTCCAGTCTGTGAGCTGACTGCTTGATGCATTTAATGAATATCTCAATGAGTAAAGTGCATCTCCTGTAAAACCAGAAGAATTTAGTGATATTCAGCATCTAATCAAGCTAGCAGCAGTGGCTCAAAAAATAAGATCAACAACACAAACATTCAGAACATAGAAACCATCATAAATATATTAAGAATGCAGATCAAGTGAGTCTTTAAGGTTATTCAGTTCATGTCATTGAATAAGCCAAATGTCCTTATTTTGTTACATTATTAAGTTTATCACGGAGGATGGACAAGAAAGGGTTCTAATTAATACAGCACACTCAGCTTGTTTTTGTGGCAGATGCTTCTGGCTTTCAAAAGCTGTAGTAACTCTAGTTGAGCATTTGGCAAAGTTTTGAATGTACAGGTAGGGGAAAGCTTAAGAAGTCAAAACCAGGTTTCTAGAAGATGTAGGGACATAACTAATATCCTTCTGATTATTTCAGCCATGATCTACTCTCAGAAAGGAGCCAATGAGAATAAATTTCTAGCTAATTCGTTTTAAGACGGGTACCATCTCTTCACTTTCATTCTAACCGACTAGCAATTTCGTTTCCTTCCTCAAAGAAATAGTACTACAAACAAGACATTAAGGCTCTATTTGTTTCGTGGAAAGTGGATGATTTGGAAAACATTTTCCTAAACATAATCTCTTGTATTGCTTACAAAAATGGATGAATGAAAAAAATTTTCGTTGTGCACGAAGATGTTTAGATTTAAATTATTGTAGATAATGTAAATATTTTTTATTGACTAATTATTTCGAGCAATATAAGAAATTATTTTAAGGAAAATATTTTCCAAATCATTCATTTTTCGCAAAACAAATAGAGCCTAATATGTTTGAGCTTACCCAGCAAGTATGGATAGAGACTTATAGACTTACAATCTAAATGGGACTTTGGCTCCTAATCAGTACTCAGCATCTAAAGTCACTAGTCAATATAAATACTAAGGCATGGAGAAGCTATTGGACGTTTCTAACAGAGATCAGACCTTCTTATGGTACATGTTGTCCTTGATGAGAACTGAAGTAACTCCCACCAGTGATTTGAAACGGTACCAAATTGAAAGTCACTTAGGACTGTAGTTCCAGCTCAATTGATTCAGATAAACTCCCAGTTGGTAAAAACAGCAATCAACATATCAATTGCATGCAGAAGACACCACAAAAAAAAGGCAAAAGACGGGTTATTCACTTCTGCCAAGTCACAGGTTGGAGCTCCAGACTCCACATTATTCCAAGTTTCACTCATAGATTACTATAAAGAATTTATACAAGATCATTTTGTTAGCAAAGAAAGCTATAGCCAGGTGGCATGGACAGGTGCTTCCTTGCCCTTGTGCTGGGTTCCACAGTATATAAACAAAAACAGTGAGCCTCAATTGAACAGGTTGACCATGTCAAATCTGCTTTTGACAGCCTCCAATTTAAGGGTATGAGCCAGACTGGACCTAAAACTCTTTCCAGGTACAACTGGTTGAACCGACCAGTCCAGTTATGAACAGTCCCGGCTCATGAGCATACACAATAACACCTTAGAGGCTTAACAAAATCAGGAAATTCATCAGGTCAAGTCTCAAATGAATTCATATACCTTGCAAATCGGATAAGACAAACGACTGCAAGCATGCCAAAGCCAAAAGAGCAAGAGAGAGCTCCATCCTTATAATATCAACTGAAGTGCTCACAGCAGTGGCAAGCCCAGGTGAATATTAAAGCATATCCGCATGCCATCCCTGTCTAAACAACCCAGTATTTAGTAAATGTCAAAATCAACCAAAAAATGCATATTGACAAGCAACTGCCCTTCAAAAAAATTTAGAATCTGCTATATGAGGTAAAAATATGAAGCAAATTGCCAATTCATCTCAACCAGAGTTATCTCTGTTTATCATGTTGCTAAACAATTCTTTTGGTCAATTGTTGCTTGGCCACTAGCAAAAATCTATTTGGTAATTCCACTTAAAGTTTGTCCTTCGTGTAACTTTGCCCATGAAAAATACTCAATCGCACTTTATGCACTAGTTTGGCCTAAATCCTAAGGGCAGATGAACTTTGCACCAGAATCAGATCATGCCTGCAATAGTTGACCCATGACTACTGAAATAAAATGTGCAAAGAAATCATTTGGCTACTTTACAACACTAACCAGTAAATTTTCAGCTCGGAGTTTCACTAATTTGTAATTGCAATCATAGAGCTCCACTGTTTAATGAAAGAAATCGACAACCAAATAATCTCAACGCCAATTGATTTTAGTGGAGGATTATGCTCATTGGTTTGGGCAATTATGTATCAAATTCTTCAGGGTGGCTCAACTTTGCCGAAAGTCACTAGCAATAAGAACTCGGGGCACCTTATTAGATTGTGAAAGTGTGGGGATAAATAAACCTTGGGAGAAAAGTGATATGGAAAGCAAATCTCATCGGCAAAGGGTGTTATCTGAAAAAAGAGTTTATGATACAATACCAATGACATGGCTAAATATGGAGAAGCGACACTGCTCATAACCGTTACCTATGAAGCTTATCCTCTACAACAAGAAGATAATTTGTCGCAAAACTTATCCTCTACAACTGAATCCTGTAGAACTTCTTAACATAGCAAATTTGGCATCATCATGCTTAACAGAACATCTGCAACTGAATCACATCAGGAGCTTATTGGCCAATTTTGAGTGCTCACTCTTTAATGTGCAAGAAATTGTACTCGTACGCAATACAAATTTAGTATCTTCAAGTCATTTATTTCAGTCATTTCCCCAGTAAATGTATGCGTCAAGATTTAGTATACACCTCATTGAAAAATCAAAAGGAGTAGGGGAAAGAAAGAGTTCCGTAGGAACATGCATCTGTCAAAGAAGACTGAACTATATCTGAAGCATCACCAGGAAAATAATTGAGAAACAGTCAAACTAAGAGCCAAGGAAAGTAAATGCAACTGCCAATACTCCAGAGGTCCAGCATCAACATTTGTCTTTGGTACTGAATTTTCTCATTGCAGTGCTAATAGCAAAGCACACTGCAGACCTTATTCACTCCAATCAGGCTCAGTCGTGAAAGATTAAGAAGATGCTGAGCAATAACCATATTGTTCTGGAAAAGATCACACCACCTACAGAACTCTGAAAGAAGGGGCAAGCTTTTTTTCCCATTAACTCCGACCCAATGCATTTCTTAAGTCTTCTTAATTATGAACATTCCAACCATAGTTTTCACAAGATGTTGCTCATCCTGAGCTAAATAAACCAAAAAACTAAAGCAGACTCTAGGATCATTGCTCGTAATTTTTGCAAGTACATACCACGAATGATAGGGCAACTACAGCTGCATTACACGAAAATGTGAAAACACCATGAAACCACAACACACCCGCTCCCCTTCCACCCCCCGCGCCCCCCCCCCCCCCCACAAAACACACACACAGGAGTCTAGATCTAATTCACTCCAACCAGGCTCACTTGCGAAAGAATAAGAAAATGATAAGCAATGACCAAAATGTTTCTAAAAACGAACACACCACCTAGAGAACTCTGAAAGAAGGGCAAACTTGTACCCCATCAGCTCCAACCTGATGCATTTCGTAAGTCTTCTTAATCATGAGCATTATAACCATAAATTTCACAAGAAATTGCTCATCCTGAGCTAAGCAAACCAGAAAAGTAAGCAGACTCTAGGATCGTTAGTCGTAATTTTTGCAAGTACTTACCACAAAACTCAAGATTTAATGATAGGGCAACTCCAACTGCATTACAGTCTGAGCATCAAGAGAGAAGGAGGAGGAGGAGGGGGGCGGGGGGGCGGGGGGATGTTCATAGTGTACAGGCCAAACAAAGAAAACAACGACCCATTAAAACAGTTGAGAAAGAACAATCAAAATGCAAGATTGACAACAACAACGGAAGATCTCAGGCAGCATTAAACGAAGCTTTGCAGCTCACAGAGAAATCCACTCCCCTTCCTGCCCCCAAGTTCTTAATAAAACAAATTGAATCAGAAAACAAACAGAACAAAGGAGACACAAATTGCAGAACAGAGACAACAAACCCAGAACCAGTAACCACCGGAACAGCACGTGAGACGACAAGGGACATAGAAAGCGGGGATCAAAGAGAAGAAAAATTACCTCCAGAGGAACCCAATTGACGGAAGTGTGAAATGGGAACGTTTCTTCCTCGAGCAACCCCACAAAAGCAAAAAAGATAACCCACCTACTGTATGTCTTTCTTTATCTGTCTTCAAGCCCGGAACATGGTTTATTTTAAGACGGCGAAGAGACCGAGTTGGACGACGACAGGCCACTGAATTCAAGGAAGGGGTAAGGGTAAAGGGAGGGAGAGAGAGAGAGAGAGAGAGAGAGGGAGATCGAGAGAACAAAATCTGAAGAGAAGGTTCTTGTGTCGTGTCGCCTTTTCTTGCAATGTCTTCAGTTCTTCGCTAAATCTGAGAGCAAAAGAAGGATGCCCTCTGCAGGGAAGCCTGCAATAATTACCGCCTGGTCTTCGGAGGCTCGCCTAGTGGACTTTTGGAGCGTGGGCAAGTCAGCCTACCCACTCACGACGCTTGGTCTGGAGTGAATTCCAAGCGAAGACTGATAAAGGAGAGATTTTTAAAATGGCTCGCTCTTACTAAAAGAAAAAAAGTGTCCAATTCCGACCAAAAAAACACGAGTGTCCGAAGACAATTCGAAGTTAGGAAAGACGACGAATGAAAACAAGATTCGGATTAGATCTCGAAGATTTTTTGCTCGCGACAATTGGCTAATTGTAGATGCCACTCGATGCGATCCAAGTTTAGCTTGGCCACACTTGGCCAATTTGGGTTTGGTTAAAAATCCCAAGTGAATCTCTTTGGCGGAGCTAAAATGGAATTTGCTTAGGATACAATCCTATTTTCTCGCCTTATCGAGCACTTAAAATTCGTGAAGTCACAGCAATCATTGAATTTAAATAAGTTATTTAACACTTTAGTGAATGACAATAATCGGTACACACTCTAACAACAAAGAGCTACCCACTCTAGACATGGCTGCGGACCGGTTTCAGCTCGGAACCAACCCAAAACCGCCTTGAGTCAAACTCGGTACCGGCCCGTTGACCGGGCCTAAGGTTCGGAACCGGAACCAGCCCATAGCCTACGATCCTGGTTCCGGTTTCGGGCCCGATTTCAAAGAAAAAACCTTGATTACATTTTAAGCTCAAGCTTCATCTCTCTCTTCTTTTTTCCCAAAATTTGATTACAATATACATTTTGATTATATTTTATATTGAATAATTTATTATTTCATAATTTGATAATTCATTATTTTTTATTTCATAATTTTTTTTAATTTTGATCAATCATTCCGATTCATACATCACCTCGAACTGGAACCGTCGGTTTTGAACCGTGGCCATGTCTAACCCACTCTACGAAAGGGACTTTGGAGAGGGTTTCGATTCTTGGCAATACGCGTGAAGAAACATCACATGCCAATGATGCCATTATACACGCATCATGCTGATGCTGCTCCTCGCTCTGCGAACCGCTCATCTCTCCAACAAGCGCTTCTTCTCGTCTTCCCCGCTCTCGAGCTCCGACTACGTCCACGCCCGCCTCGGCTCCATCCTCTCGAGCCGCGCCCCTCCGCCGTCGTCCCTCCTCCAGTCCCACTGCCTCGTCGTGACGGCCGGCCACTCCCAGAACGTGTTCATCGCGGCGAAGCTCGTCGCTCTGTACGCGTCTCTCGGCCGACCCACGTGCTCGACCCGGGTGTTCGATCGTGTCGAGCCGAAGGACGTCTTTCTCTGGAACTCCATCATCAAAACCCACTTCTCGAATGGCGTGTGTTCTCGGGCCATCGCGTTTTACTCGCGAATGCGGGCGGCGAACGAGCTGCCCGATCGGTTTACGATCCCCATGGTCGTGGCCGCCTGCGCAGACATCGGGTCGCTGAATTATGGGATGTGGGTCCACGCTTTGACGTGTAAATGTGGTCTCTTTGCGGGGAGTTCGGCGGTCGGGTCTTCTTTTGTGTACATGTACTCGAAGTGTGGCGAAATGATGGATGCCTCTTTGGTGTTTGATGAAATGCGCGTGCGAGACGTGGTGGCTTGGACCGCGCTTTTGATTGGGTACATGCAGAATGGGGAAAATGAGAAGGCATTGGGGAGTTTGCGCGAGATGCTAAGGCTAGGCGGGTTGGATGAGAGACCCAATTTTAGAACCATGGAGGGTGGATTTCAAGCTTCTGGGAATCTGGGTGCGGTATCAGAAGGTCGTTGTCTTCATGGTTTAGCGGTAAAAAGTGGACTTTTGTGTTCTGAAGTAGTTAAGTGTTCAGCTTTGTCGATGTACTCGAGATGCGATTCCCCTGAAGATGCTCGTTCATCTTTTTGTGAGATTGTCGATAAGGATGTTCTCTCATGGACATCAGTAATGAGTGTCTATGCAAGGTTCGGATGTATGGCAGAGTGCTTATCTTTGTTTCTTCAAATGCAATCCAGTGGCACATATCCAGATGGAATCGTTACAAGTTGCGTGCTTTTGGGTTTTGCCAATACCATGAGTGTCTTAGAAGGGAGGACGTTTCATGGGTTACTTATAAGGAGACATTATCTGTTAGTTCAGGATCAGATGGTTCACAATGCATTATTGTCCATGTATTGCAAGTTTGGGCTCTTAAATGTTGCTGATAAGCTTTTTGTCAGTAGAGCGCATGAACTTGAGAAAGAGGCATGGAACATCATGGTTTCAGGATGTGGAAAGTTGGGAATGGAAGAGAATTGTGTACTGTACTTTAAGAATATGCAACATCTAGGCATTGAATCTGACTTGGATTGTTTGGTCTCTGTCATTTCTTCATGTTCAAAATTAGCAGCAACCAATCCGGGCAAGTCAGTTCATTGTTATGCCATCAGAAGATCAATTGATGGGAATGCCTCATTTACCAATTCACTCATAGGTTTCTATGGTAGGTTGGGTAATTTGGCAGTTGTACAAAGAATTTTTTCAAGGATGAAGAGAGATATTGTCTCATGGAACACTGTAATATCATCTTATGTTCACAATAAGCATTATGAAGATGCCATTGCTCTTTTTGATAGAATGGTATCAGAGGATATGAAGCCCAACTCTGCAACATTAGTCAGCGTGCTTGCAGCCAGTGCTAATCTGGCTTCATCAGAGAAAGGAGAAAGGATCCACCAGTATCTGGAGGAAGAAATGATTGAAATCAACCTTCCTCTTACAACTGCATTAGTTCATATGTATGCAAAATGCGGAAAACTTGACAAAGCGCGTGAATTATTCGACTTAATGAAGGAGAGGGACATTATTTCTTGGAATGTTATGATTTCTGGTTATGGAATGCATGGACATGCAAAATCTGCTGTTGAGATTTTCCAGCTGATGGAGAATTCAAAGGTTAGACCAAACGCACTCACTTTTCTCGGACTTCTGTCAGCCTGCGCACATGCAGGTCTTGTTGAAGAAGGGAAGCGTCTCTTTTCTAGAATGCAACATTATTCCATTGAACCCAACTTAAAGCACTATACTTGCATGGTAGATCTTCTCAGCAAGTCTGGTGATCTGCAAGGAGCTGAAGAGTTGGTTCTTTTGATGCCTGTGCGACCTGATGGCGGTGTATGGGGGGCTCTGTTAAGTGCTTGTGCCATCCATGAAAAACTGGAGGTCGGAATGAGGGTTGCAAACCATGCGATTCAATCTGAACCAGCTAATGATGGATATTACGTGTTGCTTTCTAATATGTGTAGTTCTATGGGGAGATGGGAAGAGGCGGAGATGGTCAGGAAAATGATGAAAGGTGGGGGCGTGCCGAAGCGAGCAGCCTGGAGTGCAACATAATTGGAGTCGATCTTCTTGCAAGTATGTTGCTCTTTGAGATAAAGCAAGCCAATGACCGTAATGCTCCTCAGCTACTCAGTTTCAGTGAGGTAGGCTCGCCAAATACAGACTTGCTCAGAGGTGGACCTGGTTGCAATATTCGAGCTATATCGGTAAAAGCTTGCTTTTTAATTTTTTCCCCGGTTTGAGTGTGACATTCCTTGATCTTTCAAGTATACTGAAGAAAGGAATGCTAGCGTTGTATATCCATCATTCCAGTTGTTTGCAGATTCTTGGTCAATCCATTTTTTAATCCTTTGCATTGAGTAAACATATCAGTGCTCTCACCTTTTTGGCCGATCGGGATGACAATAAGGAATGCATATTTGCTTGTACAATTACAGGAGAACTATGTCAGAGTATGATAGCATAAGGGAGCCAGCATTCCTCTTGATCAGACATCACTGTTCCAGGGGCTGATGAGATCAAAGTTGATTGAGTTGGGATCTGAAGTTTGCTTTACGTTCGGCTTAGGGTGAGAATTGCTGTTGCTTTGTGCTGGCAACTTTATCAACTGACAAATAGTTTCATCTTTAGAAAGAATTTGAGATTGTTTTTTTTCCCTTGGCATGGAATGATAGCTCATCTTCCTTTCACTTGCTGTGGTGGGGAGAATGGTGATGCCAGTGGTTTTGGAGCAATCCTTGGTTTTGGGAGTATGATGCTGGAAGGTTAAAGGTAATTTTCTGCACTTTTATGTATGTTGATGCATGTGCACAATTTACGTGGCTGCTGGGTTCATAGCACAAGTGGAATTTCAAATAGAGACAAGACCCTGCTGAAGACCGAATAAATTACTTATTAATAGACTCCATCGTACTCCACCAGGCTCATAGTTATTAGAATACTTAACTTACCACATAAGAATGCCGCCGAATCAACCATATAGTGAGCCCAATGAAGCAAGATTAGTTAGGCATGACAGCAATTTCTTTGTAATCTTATTTGTTATAATATCCGGTACGTTTTGCATCAACTGATGCTTATTTTCTAGCTCAGAGAATTAAGGAATTTCGAAATGATGCAATGGATGTCATGCTGCAATGGTTGTCATTGGTAGTTGAAGCTGACTTCTAACCTGACCATGGTGCTTCCTGTCAGTGAGTGAACTTGCTCATATCAAGCCACCATCATGTTGCGATCTTCCTTGCAGTTTTACCGTGTGTTCTCTTTTGTTGGATATCCATTTTGCACGATTTTTGTGTCACTGGTGAATTTTACTCTGGATAGTTGCTTTTTGGCTGTGGACTAATACCTATTGCATTGAATTGCAGGGTGCAGTCCCCAAGTAATTACATTGCTCTGGGAACAAGCAAATGTGATCCGAGTGAAGCAAACAAATGGCCATGGGGTGTGTGAGCAGCCGGTATAACTTCAAGATCCGCAAGCATTGGCCAGTTGAGGTTTGTCAATACTGTTTCGTCAGGTGCAGAGGCAACTCTACATCCCCGTTATGTTCCATCAACTTTTTGTAATTTTTAACTGTAGATGCTGTTCCGGTTATTCGGTTGCCCTGTGCTATTCAACGGTCTTGATGTGAGACGTCTTTGTTAATATTAGCATTATCTCTCGATTATAAGTTCCCGGAAGTGCTATGGCTCCTCCATTTCTTCAGATGGCTCAGGCCGAGCTCGACACGGCGAAGTTGTCGCACGGAATGCTCGAAGCTCGTCGGTTGAAGACAAAAATTGTCTGTGCAGTGTGCACTCTCCATATAGGATTGAGTGTTCTGGTGAAAGTGGCCCTCTGTAACTTTTTATCTGGTGATATGTCAATACCCAGAATCTGTCCAAATCACAACTAATTTAATCGTTGCCTAGAAATTTTCTTCTGGTATTATTTTTTATTTTTTTTAGAGAAGAAGATAGATCAATTGGCACGTGGAATAAAACAGACGACATCGACTTTATTATTTTTTTCCTATTTTCATTTGCAAATTTATGATTTTTTTGCCAGTCGGCTGATTTGTTCCCATCCATACCTACGTGTGTTGAAAAGAAAGGTCATGGAGTAGATTTCAATTCAAGATTAGGTTGATGTCGATGTCCCTTTTCTTTCTTAATAATTCTAAGTAACAGGCGGCGAACCCGGCATTTTTTATAGAAGAATTAAATTAAATTTTTTCTTTATGACAAAATTAAAAAAAAAATTAAATTGATTGTTTTTTCAGATATTGAAACTAATACAAAAAACAATTGAAGAAAATAATTGAGAAACACTCATCCAATTGAATGCGAACGAAGTGCAAGTACATTTTTAAATAATTTGAAGGAAGAAATTAAATGTATATGTGCTCCAATAACGATTATACACAAATTACACTTAAAGAAATGTTTGAGACCCAAGCACAGTTCCAATCATGTCGGGTCGGGGCATGCCGTGCTCAGGTTGGCACGGCCAAGCGGCCACCATCACAGATGACAACGGGAGGATTCAATGGCGGCAATCGGAGGATTCGATCAGAGTTGATCGGTCTCAACATATTTGCCTCTCTCTCTCTCTCATCGCAATTGTTATTGAATGTCCTAACTCCAGTTTCATTATCCATTTTCGTTGGGTCGAGCGTACTGACAATCTTAAAACTTATTATGAAAATACAATTGAGTTCCGAAACTTATCGAGTTGGTGTGATCGAGTTCTAAAACTTGTTAGCATTTTTCTTTTGTTAAGTTGGACGGAGTCAAGAAAAGGATTTTGATTGTATCAATTTGACAAGTTTCAAGAGTTGATTACATCGTACTTCCTTGATAAATTTTAGGACTTAATTACATATTTTAAAATTTTTAAAACTCTCAATTGCGTGGTTTCATGCGGTCAAAGAACGGGGTTGGTCGCGGCACACCTAAAAGACACAGAAAATGACCAAAAAGAAGGGGAAACAAGTCGGTCAACCCCAGCCAATTTTGACCATTGACGGATGGAAAACAGTTAAACAAACCCTCATCAGAAAACGGTGGAAGAAGACCCCCCCCTCTGGCTATTCAGATCAACGAGACCCATGATTCTTCAAACTGTATCTGTAGTCAAAGTGTTACGTCTGATGTTCTTTTTTTCTAGCTTAAAATAAGGTTTGCCCAGGAAGACCGGTGCACCGACAGCAGGCGATCGGCGAAGAAGAAGATCTTCGGCGCCTGCAGCCTTCAGCAGCAGACCTTTTCTGAAAAATTTGTACAGCCACTTCTAGAGAGAGCGTTCGCTTTCGGTGCATTTAACAAAAATGTCTGTCTCGAGACAACCATGAACGACGGGATTGGTGTCCGACCCGATTTTTCAAACGTACTGCCCCGTGGCTGACACCGAGTTCACTAACTTTGATTTTAAAAAATTGACAAGGTGGGGAGTTGTCGTTGCGCACTTTCGAAAAGGACACCCTCCTTTTCCATATAATTTAACAATTACTTCTTGGGCTCTCGAAAAAATTAATTTTGTTTGTACCTCTGGGAATGATGACAAATTCTTTTTGGTTCTGTTCATCCGGTCATGCATGCACGCTCTTTGTCATCTCCTCTTTTCATGTGGGTGGAGTTCAAGCTGGCGCGTAATTATTAAGAAAAACGAGATAATTCCTGAATTTTCATTTAATATATAATATAATTTATAAATTTTTAATTTATTTAATATGGTCCTTGAATTTTAACTTAATGTGATCTCTAAATTTTTAATTTATCCAATTTCATTCTTGAACTTTTGGTACATATTCAATATAGTCATTCCATTAATTCAAGTTTACAAACTGTAATGAACATTTTCACATAATTTATATGCACAAAAAATCAGGGATTAGATTGAATAAATTAAAAGTTCGAGAAACACGTTACATATTGGACTAAAGTTTAGAGATTATTTATGTCATTATCTCATTATATTAAGTGTGTGCGATTTCTTTAAGTCCCATTCTAGAGGGCAGAAATAGATTTTATTTTAATTAATTAGCAAATTAACGACGAAGAATCCACTTCTCTTGTCGAACTCGCCGGGCAAATCTGGTTGCATCCTCTGTTTCTTCCTCCACGTTGGAATGGTACACCAACGACCATCACTCGGCAGCCGCAGAGTGACCCCCACCACGGGGTTGACCAACCCCGACCCTTTGAACAAAGCGTCGTCGACCGTCGTCTTCCCCACTTCACGAGAGACCCCTCTGTAATCGCCACACGCCCACCATTGAAGCTCTGCTTCTACAGAGAGGGTGAGGGAGGCAGAGGCAGAGCCGCAGAGGCAGAGGCAGAGGCAGAGGCAGAGAGAAGAAGCTTCGAGCTTTAAGCTTCGTTCCGATGGCCAAGTGCTTCAGCTTCACGGCGACAAGGGACCGGTGCCTCCGCTTCTCCTTCTCGCGGTCTGGCCTCAAGTCCACCGTCACCGACCTCGGCGACGGCACGGTGATGCACTGCTGGGTCCCCAAGAGGCCCAACCCGGCGAGGCCCGACCTCCTCCTCCTCCACGGCATCGGGGCCAACGCAATGTGGCAGTGGAACGACTTCGTCTCCCCGCTCGCCGCCCGCTTCAACGTCTACGTCCCCGACCTCGTCTTCTTCGGGGACTCCTACACGACCAGGCCCGAGCGGAGCGAGCAATTCCAGGCCCAGTGCGTGGTTGCTCTGATGGAGGCGATCGGTGTGAAGAAGATGAATGTGGTGGGGATGAGCTACGGAGGGTTCGTGGCGTACAGCCTGGCTGTTCAGTTCGGGGACAGGGTGGATAAATTGGTGCTGATCTGCGCAGGGGTGTGCTTGGAGGAGAAGGACATGGAGGAGGGGATGTTCAGGGTTCGGAGCGTGGACGAGGCGGTGAGCGTGCTGCTGCCGCAGCAGCCGGAGAAGGTCCGGGACTTGCTGCGCATTTCCTTCCACCGTCCGCCCAAGAAGATGCCCACTTGCTTCCTCCAGGACTTCATCGATGTGAGTAAAATGTTTATCCCAGATAATGTCATGTTCGCGTGTTGGATTGGGTTTTATGAATTGTAAGTTTTGCTTGAACGTGCTAAAAGTTGGTTCTTTTCGAGTCTGTGCTAGTTCATCGAGATCTGCTTATATAATCATGTCGTAAAAGGCACATTCCCGTGGCATCACCGTCTTGTTATGGTCGGGGCATTGATGTTGCTAATGGATTGTGGTTACCTCAAGAATTGGCAGTTTTTTGGTGAGCAATCTTGAGGACATTTTTGAGCGAGTGATTTGGCGGAACCTCCTCAGTTTTCAGCTTTCGGGGCATGTGATGCTGGGAAAGTGCAGGTGATATGGATGGATGACAGTAATCCAGCTGGCACTAAGAAAGAATCATAGTTCCATAGGCTAAATTCGCATACATATATGGTTGACGGTGGTTCCAATTTGCTCATCATTATGGTTTTTAGAAGGGTTAGGAGTCACTTTCATTGAGTTTTGGACATTGCTGATACATGTTTGTTTTGATTGAAACCAGACCTTCTCCAATTGATCCAACAGGACGTTTAGTGGATACCCTGTTTAGACTTTGATGTTTTTCGCAGGTTATGTGCACAGAGTATCTTCAAGAGAGGATAGAATTGATTACTGCTCTACACAAGGACAGAAAACTGTCTAACCTACCAAAGATAGCCAAGGTTTATGCTTCTTTATCTGTCAATGCTGTCCTAGATCTCTTCCTCTATACGTCTCTTCATCTCGCTAAATCGTAGTTGACTCTTGATGCAGTCACCGCTGATCATTTGGGGGGAGCACGATGTTGTATTTCCAATGGAGTTGGCTGAAAGATTGAAACGGTTAGCTTGTTGTACTAACTGAATGTGCCGTCGCACTGGAGACCCTTTTTGCATTGAGGGAGGGAGCAATTAAGATGCTAGAGTCTAGATTATCTGATAGATTTCGCCCATAATGAGGTTCCGCGACTTAATTAAAAGGCCTCGGACAGTTGAAGCAGTTGTTCGCTCCTAGCAAACTCCATCAAACAAGTCGAAAAAGCCTGCCGTTCTCATTTTCCTCTTTCCGAAACTTATAGAGACACCCTAACTATTTGGTTCGAGTACGCAGCTCCCTTCGTTTTAAAAATTCACATTGTCCACTGATTGTTGTCGCAGGACTCGGAATTTCATGAACTTGGAATGTAGATGACAATCTTTACAACTTTATCGCATTCCGATCTGTGTTGCCTTATTTTCATGTCGTCAAACTGCAGGATTGTGTCCGTCTGATTTGCCCCTTCTGTTCTGCTGCATTGAACAGGCATGTGGATGGAGATGCACAACTGGTGGTCATAAAGGATGCAGGGCACGCCATCAATGCAGAGAAGCCCAAAGAGATGTACAAGATCTTGAAAACTTACCTCGTCGATCTGCCCACTTCGCATGAGCCCGGAAACCAGATGAATGGTCGGAAGGCCGACTGAAGGCATCAACTTGCCGAGGTTTCGATCATATAATACTCGGGGAATGTATGGCATTTTTGGGACAGCACTGGAATTTTTGAATTGCTACTGGAATGCATGCAAGATGAGGACATCAAAATACAGCTATAGAATGTACAAAAAGTACATCTTTAATCATGTTTTTAATGTTGTATGGTTTAAAATACCTTACAGAAGGAAAACAAATTGGATTTAATTCTTCTTTTTTCAATATATTTCCGGCAGACATGTGAATATGGTGATTATTCGTTTTTAATCTAATCATTCAAATGGACAACCTCCTTAATAAAGGGCGATGTAAAATGCTAGAATTCCAATCCATAATTGCTAATTTGCAACGATTGAACTCATTAAAACTCACAGTAATTCTTTTCGAGTCCGGGCTAGTTCATCGATATCTGCTTCTATACTCATGTTGAAGAAATGACATTCATGTGGCGCTGTCGTCTTGTTATGGTTGAGGCATTGATGTTGTCAGTGGATTGTAGTTTACCTCAAGAATGGGAAGTTCTTTTGGAGGATAAAGATGGGGACCTTGAGGACTTCATCGAGTGAGTAATATTGCGGGACCCCGTTGGTTTTCTGCATTTGGACATGTGGTGACGGGAATGTGCCAGTGAAATGGATGGATGATGGTAATCCAGTTGGTGCTCGAAGGCATTAAAGTTGGATGGGCTACATTTGCATACACATACGGTCGACGGTGGTTCAGATTTGCTAGTCATTATGGTTCTTGGGAGATCAGAAGAGTTTGGAGTCATTTTGATGGAGTTCTGGACATTGTTGATACGAGTTTCTTTCAACTGAAACCTCATGTTATTCTCTAATCGATCGAATGGGACATTTAGTGGATGCTCAGTTCAAACTTTGATGTTTTTCGCAGGGAATGAGCACAGAGCATCTTCAAGAGAGGATAGAGTTGATCCATGCTCTACACAAGGACAGAAAACTGCATCACCTACCAAAGCTGGCTAAGGTTTATGCTTCTTAATAATCAAGCTGTCCCGAATCACTTCCTTTCTACATCTCTTCATCTTGCTAAATCATAGTTGACTCTTGATGCAGTCGCCGCTGAACATTTGCAGGGCGCATGACAAAGTATTTCTGATGGAGATGACATAATTCATGCGTTTTGATTGAACTTCAAGCGATTCGATGGGTGTTGCCTTATGTTTTTCCATCAAATTACAGGAATGTGGCCGTCTAATTTACCCTTTCCCTTTTATTGTATTGAACGGTCGTGGGAATGGAAATACACAACTAGTGGTAATAAAATATGCAGGGCACGCCATCATTGCAGAGAAGCCCAAAGAGATGTACAAGATCTTGAAAAGTTTCCTCGTCGATCCGCTCGCTCCACATGGGCAAGGAAATCAGATGAACGGTCGAAAGGCGGACTGAAGGTCTTGAATTGTTGACGTTTCAATCATATAATACTGGTGGAATGTGTCGCATAGAGCACTGGGATTTTTGGATTACTTCCGGAACGCATGCAAGATTAAGACAGCAAATGCAATTATAGAATGTAAAGAAAGTAAATTTCTTTATTCATATTATTTAATGCTTCCTGATTTAACATACCATGTCGAAGGGACCAGTGCAAACTAACAAATTGGAAACAAGAAGAGGGAAATCTTCAACCGTGGTGTTTTTATTTCTTCTTCTTTCGATAAATTTTCGGAATACTTGGGAATCTGGTAATTGTTCCCTTTGATCTAATCATTCAAATGGACAACCTCCTTAATAAATCTATTGAAGTCGTTGAACGATGACCCTCCTCGACGGGCGGCTTCCACAGCTCTCTCCTTCCACTTCTTAGCATTCTCCCTCATCTTTTTCCCGCCAGCCCCTTCCATCACTTCCAGGACAAGAGCTTCTATTTCCTGGCGCCTCACATCCTGGTTCACTTCCATGCCAATCCCCCATTCCGTACACGCGTACCGACAGTTTGTCGTTTGCTCGGCAAAGAACGGCCAGCAAATGAGGGGAACCCCTCCGCAGATACCTTCCAATGTAGAATTCCAACCACAGTGCATTAGGAAAGTGCCGACCGATCGGTGACTCAGGACTTGATCCTGCGGACACCAGCTCGTCAAGAACCCCCTGTCTTCCACTTCCTCGAGGAACTCCTGAGGCAGAATTGCAGAATCACCCCCCACAACATCAGGCCTGATCACCCACAAAAAGGGGTGCTTGCTATTTGCAAGGCCCCAAGCAAACTCCTTCAGGTGTTCCTCAGTCATGACAGTGACACTCCCATAGTTCACATACACAACCGACTCGGCTTCTCTCTGATCGAGCCATTCGAGGCAGCTGTAGTCTTCCTTCCACAAATTTGACCTGAAAGACTTGACTGAGCTCGAGGGAATATCCTGGACGAGCAGGGAAAGGGGCCCGGCACAGTAAATTCGAGGGGAAATGTCTGCGATTTTCTCCAGTACTTCGTGTTCAAACTCATTAAAGGTGTTGAACAAGATAGCAGATGATTTCAGGCAGTGCTGCACTTCTTCTCCTTGGAAGTCAAACAAGATGTCGTTCGGGTCTGTCGTCCGTATGAAGGTCGGCATGTCCTGGAGTCGGATGTTTCTCATGCCAGGGATCCAATCGACAGGAACATCAAGCGCCCCGTTGTTCAAGAAGTCTTCGTCTGTTACATTTAACATGTAGTGAGGATCCAATCCAGCACTTCAACAAGAGAAACAAAGGAATGGAAATAACTCAAGAAGGGAGAGATAACTAAATAGACAAATAAAGATCTAGTGAGTTTATCCGAGAGAAGCAATAATGAGTCAAATAAACAAAGTATGTACCTTTGAATGGAACGATCCCTCTTTTAGCAAGCTCTCTGTGCTGCAAATAACACATGAACCCACCAGCCGAGGCAGTCCAGAACCGAACCTCTGGAACTCCAAACTCTCTCGCAGCTTCACTGGCAAAGCTCATCACCCCATCTGATATCACACAACTCACAGGCGGAACAACCTCGTCGCTATTGATCCTGGCAAGCAATTCCTTGAAAGGGCCCAAGCAGTTCTTCCGGGTCGAGTCGCTGAGGGCTGGGGGATCCTGCGTCGCGTCACGGTCCGACGGCGGGAGGCCATCCGGGATCGTCTCGAAGCGGAAGTTTTCGAGGTCCAGGAGTGAATCGGGCCCCTTAGCCCGGAGGAGGCGGCGGTGGTTGAACTCGGTGTTGACGAACGTGACGAGGACGCCGCGCGCGTGGAGGAGCTTGGCGAGCTGCATCATGGGGTTGATGTGGCCTTGGGCCGGGAAGGGGACGCACACGGCGTGTGCAAGTGCATGGGATTTTCTTGACTCTTGGGAGGACGATGCCATCACCACGCCTTTCCCTAGGGCAAGATCAAGAAGTATGTACCGGGTGCTGGAACTCGAAACTGATCTAGTTCTGCCGCATCTGATCAATTTCGGTCGGTCTTTTCAGATTTATGTTAGATGCGCAAAAGACAGTTCAAACAATCACCGTTAGACACGCGGGAGATGCATAGGTATATATGGTGATTGTATATTTCATTTTTTACACTAATCATAGAGTGCATACGAATTTTCTAGTCTTTTAGATGTGATTGACTGCAGATTCGTGGAAGATGACAAGGTGGTCCGTTGACTTAAGTACCTGGCACACCAAAGTTGTCATTTGAACCGCGGGCTTTGTGGAATCATTTCGACGATATCCACATGCTCTTTTCCTCAATTCCCTCCAAAAAATTATTTTTTGGAGGAGGCGATGCCCTTTAGTTGCTTTGCATGTTGGGGATCCTGAGGTTCGGATAGGGTCTAAAATGAAATCTTTTAAGAACATGCTTAGATTCGATTTGAAATTCTTTAAAGATGACAAGGTGGTCCGGTGACTTGATTACCTCAAACGTGTAAGTTGTGCCTTTGAAAAGTCATTTGGTTTGATACATGACCAACATCAATTTTCTAGCTGATAAAAAATTAGCTGGATCGACAACGACAGTTTCATGGTGCATATATAGGAATAAGCATTACAGTATTAATTGTTTGTCTATGAGTTTGTGAGATTTTGTGAAATCATTATCAATTATTTAGAAGTTTGAACTAATTTTTTGTGGCTACAACGTGGAGTATACAATGAGAAGGCAAATAAGGGATCTGAAAAGATTCAAACTCGGGAATTTCATCTTTGATACCATGTGAGCTTCAGTAGTGCCACCGTTAACTATTTTTAAAATTTAAACCGTTAGTTGAATACGTTGTTTACTATTTAAATATACTACTAAGTTTATTTCTTTAGGTAAGAAAAATGTATGAAATCTTATTCATATCATAAAGATGCACTCAAAGCTTGAGCAATAAGGAGTTGAAAGTCCAAATTATTTGCATTCGATAAAGCGAGAATCAAACCCTGTAATAGTATTTCCTACTCATGAAAGTAATTTCTTGATTGGCCTACGCCAGCGATTTCTGCTGTAAATTTTTGTTCAATACTAATCGGGTAATGATAATATCTTTTCTATCGATCTTTCAAAAATGCATAAGATAATATCTAAACGCATTCTATTAATCAAGTGATACTTAATCACTTGTTATAAAATCATTATTTACACTTAGATAGTGAATTTCGGCCGTAATTTAATACATATCTCAGCAGAATTACTCATGCAAACAGACAAAATTGCTGCATGACGCTGCGTGTCCTTTTTTCCTGGCTATTTTTCCAACACCCACCGAGTTCGTGGAGTAATATTTGGTAAAGACTAGTCAAAACGACGAAAAAAGGGGCTATATGTCCTCACGTGATTCAATAATGCTGTTCGAAATTGACCGGCATCGTCATCATCGGATGGGCGGACAAGATAACCGGCGGTGGCTGTCCGGTTCGTGAAATTGAGCACCAACATCGTGTGACGTCGGCACGTGTGGTCCGCGGGAGGGGGCTATTCGATGCGAAATGAAAAGAGGTTCAATTGATTTTCGATCATGATCATATTTGTAGGGAAAATGACACATAAAAGATTTAGGATCAAATTGATATAAATATAAAAGGTTTATAATTGAATTGACACAAAAAAAAAGTTTATGACTAAATTGACACAAATGTAAAAGGTTTAAGACTGAATTGACACAAAAAAAAGTTTAGGACTAAATTGACACTAATGCCAAAGGTTTACGACTTTTTCGACACTTTTCCTTTTGTTACTGGGTTAGTTAATTGGCAAAAAGTAGGCCACTGAAATAAAGGTGTATCATTCTGACCAAAAAAATAAAAAATAAAAAACAAAGGTGTATCATACAATAGTTGGTAAATTTAATTGATGAAAAAGCAAACAGAAGCCGGCAGAAGATAAGAAAATTATTATAGAAGTTAAGTTGGTAATTTAAGGTGTAATTTTTGACAATTTTTTTCTATTGCACATCTAATAATGGAAAAACTTCCAGCGGTCCAGACACACTTGGTCTAACTAATATTTTTTTACAATTCCACCAGCCGCCGAAGCCGATGCCCTCTTGCTTCCTCCAGGACTTCATTGATGTGAGTATAGTGTTTCTCCAAGATAATATCATGCTCGCGTGTCTGGTTCGGGTTATGAAGTGTAGGTTTTGCTCGAACATGCCAAAAGTCGGTTCTTTTCAAGTCCGGGCTAGTTCATCGATATCTGCTTCTGTACTCATGTCGAGGAAATGACATTCTCATGGCGCTGTCGTCTTGTTATGGTCGAGGCATTGATGTTGTAAGTGGATTGTAGTTTACCTCAAGAATCGGAAGTTCTTTTGTAGGATAAAGATGGGGACGTTGAGGACTTCATCGAGTGAGCAATACTGCGGGACCTCGTTGGTTTTCTGCATTTGGACATGCGGTGACGGGAATGTGCCAGTGAAATGGATGGATGATGGTAATCCAGTTGGTGCTCAAAGGCATTAAAGTTGGATAGGCTACATTTGCATACACATACGGTCGACGGTGGTTTGGATTTGCTAGTCATTATGGTTCTTGGGAGATCAGAAGAGTTTGGAGTCATTTTGATGGAGTTCTGGACATTGTTGATACGAGTTTCTTTCAACTGAAACCTCATGTTATTCTCTAATCGATCGAATGGGACATTTAGTGGATGCTCAGTTCAAACTTTGATGTTTTTCGCTGGGAATGTGCACAGAGCATCTTCAAGAGAGGATAGAGTTGATCCATGCTCTACACAAGGACAGAAAACTGCATAACCTACCAAAGCTGGCTAAGGTTTATGCTAAACTGCATAACCTACCAAAGCTGGCTAAGGTTTATGCTTCTTAATAATCAAGCTGTCCTGTATCGCTTCCTTTCTACATCTCTTCATCTTGCTACATCATAGTTGACACTTGATGCAGTCGCCGCTGATCATTTGCAGGGCGCATGACAAAGTATTTCTGATGGAGATGACATAATTCATGCGTTTTGATTGAACTTCAAGCCATTTGATGGTTGTTGCCTTATGTTTTTGCATCAAATTACAGGAATGTGTCCGTCTGGTTCACCCTTTCCCTTTTATTGTATTGAACAGTCGTGTGAATGGAAATGCACAACTAGCGGTAATAAAATATACAGGGCACGCCATCATTGCAGAGAAAGCCCAAAGAGATGTACAAGAGCTTGAAAAGTTTCCCCGTCGATCCGCTCGTTCCACATGGGCAAGAAAACCAGATGAACGGTCAAAAGGCGGACTGAAGGTCTTGAATTGTCGAGGTTTCGATCATATAATACTGGTGGAATGTGTCGCATAGAGCACCGGGATTTTTGAATTACTACTGGAACGCGTGCAAGATTTAGACAGCAAATGCAATTATAGAATGCAAAGAAAGTAAATATCGTTATTCATATTATTTAATGCTTCCTGATTTAACGTACCATGTCGAAGGAACCGGTGCAAACTAACAAATTGGAAACAAGAAGAGGGAAATCTTCAACCGTGGCGTTTTTATTTATTCTTCTTTCGATATATTTTCGGAATACTTGGGAATCTGGTAATTGTTCCCTTTGATCTAATCATTCAAATGGACAACCTCCTTAATAAATCTATTGAAGTCGTTGAACGATGACCCTCCTCGACGGGCGGCTTCCACAGCTCTCTCCTTCCACTTCTTAGCACTGTCACTCATCTTCTTCCCGCCGACCCCTTCCATCACTTCCCGAACAAGAGCTTCTATTTCCTGGCGCCTCACATCCTGGTTCACTTCCATGCCAATCCCCCATTCCGTACACGCGTACCGACATTTTGTCGTTTGCTCGGCAAAGAACGGCCAGCAAATGAGGGGAACCCCTCCACAGATAGCTTCCAAGGTAGAATTCCAACCGCAGTGCGTTAGGAAAGCGCCGACCGATCCGTGACTCAGGACTCGATCCTGCGGACACCAGCTCGTCAAGAACCCCCTGTCTTCCACTTCCTCGAGGAACTCCTGAGGCAGAATTGCAGAATCACCCCCCACAACATCAGGCCGGATCACCCACAAAAATGGGTGCTTGCTATTTGCAAGGCCCCAAGCAAACTCCTTCAGGTGTTCCTCAGTCATGACAGTGACACTCCCATAGTTCACATACACAACCGACTCGGCTTCTCTCTGATCGAGCCATTCAAGGCAGCTGTAGTCTCCCTTCCACAGATTTGACCCGAAAGACTTGACTGAGCTCGAGGGAATATCCTGGACGAGCAAGGAAAGGGGCCCGGTACAGTAAATTCGAGGGGAAATGTCTGCGATTTTCTCCAGTACTTCGTGTTCGAACTCATTAAAGGTATTGAACAAGATAGCAGATGATTTCAGGCAGTGCTGCACTTCTTCTCCTAAGAAGTCGAACAAGATGTCGCTCAGGTCGGCGGTCCGTATGAAGCTCGGGATGTCCCGGAGTCGGATGTTTCTCATGCCAGGGATCCAATCGACAGGATCATCGAGCGTCCCGTTGTTCAAGAAGTCTTCATCTGTTACATTTAACATGTAGTGAGATCCAGTCCAGCACTTCAACAAGAGAAACAAATTAATGGAAATAACTCAAGAAGGGGGAGATAACTAAATAGACAAATAAAGATCTAGTGAGTTTATCCGAGAGAAGCCAAAATGAATCAAATAAACAAAGTAAGTACCTTTGAATGGAACGATCCCTCTTTTAACAAGCTCTCTGTACTGCAAATAACCCAAGAACCCACAAGCCGAGGCAGTCCAGAACTGAACCTCTGGGACTCCAAGCTCCCTCGCAGCTTTACTGGCGAAACCCGTTATCCCATCTGCTATCACACAACTCACAGGCGGAACAACCTCGTCGCTATTGATCCTGGCAAGCAATTCCTTGAAAGGTCCCAAGCAGTTCTTCCGGGTGGAGTCGCAGATGGCTGGGGGATCCTGCGTCGCGTTGCGGTCCGATGGTGGGAGGC
This sequence comes from Syzygium aqueum, assembly GCA_031216185.1. Lineage (NCBI taxonomy): Eukaryota > Viridiplantae > Streptophyta > Magnoliopsida > Myrtales > Myrtaceae > Syzygium > Syzygium aqueum. Next base: position 39,693,171 of record CM062238.1, on the reverse strand, counting down.
CATCCGGGATCGTCTCAAAGCGGAAGTTTTCGAGGTCCGGGAGTGAATCGGGCCCCTTAGCCTGGAGGAGGCGGCGGTGGTTGAACTCGGTATTGACGAACGTGACGAGGACGCCGCGCGCGTGGAGGAGCTTGGCGAGCTGCATCATGGGGTTGATGTGGCCTTGGGCCGGGAAGGGGACGCACACGGCGTGTGCAAGTGCATGGGATTTTCTTGATTCTTGGGAGGACGAAGCCATCACCACGCCTTTCCCTAGGGCAAGATCAAGAAGTATATACCGGGTGCTGGAACTCGGAACTGATCTAGTTCTGCCACATCTGCTCAATTTCGGTCGGTCTTTTCAGATTTATGTTAGATGCGGAAAAGACAGTTCAAACAATCACCGTTAGACACGAGGGAGATGCATACGTATATCTGGTGATTGGATATTTCATTTTTTACACTAATCATAGAGTGCATACGAATTTTCTAGTCTTTTAGATGTGATTGACTGCAGATTCTTGAAAGATGACAATGTGGTCCGGTGACTTAAGTACATCGCACACCAAAGTTGTCATTTCAACGACGAACTTTACGGACTCATTTCTTATTTTAACGTGTCGATATCCGCATGCTCTTTTCCTCAATTCCCTCCAAATAGTTTGTTTTTTTGGAGGAGGGGATGCCCTTTAGTTGCTTTGCATGCTGGGGATCTTGTGGTTCGGACAGGGTCTAAAATGAAACCTTTTAAGAACATGCTTAGTTCGACTTGAAATTCTTTAAAGATGACAAGGTGGTCTGGTGACTTGATTACCTCAAACGTGTAAGTTGTACCTTTGAAAAGTCATTTGGTTTGATACATGACCAACATCAATTTCCTAGCTGATAAAAAATTAGCTGGATCGACAACGACAGTTTCATGGTGCATATATAGGAATAAACATTACAGTATTAATTGTTTGTCCATGATTTTGTGAAATCATTATCAATTATTTAGAAGTTTGAACTAATTTCTTGTGGCTACAACGTGGAGTATACAATGAGAAGGTAAATAAGGGATCTGAAAAGATTCAAACTCAGGAATTCCTTCTTTGATATCATGTGAGCTTTAGTAGTGCCACCGTTAACTATTTTTAAAATTTAAGCCGTTAGTTGAATACGTTGTTTACTATTTAAATATACTACTAAGTTTATTTCTTTAGGTAAGAAAAATGTATGAAATCTTATTCATATCATAAAGATGCGCTCAAAGCTTGAGCAAGGAGTTGAAAGTCCAAATTATTTGCATTCGATAAAGCGAGAATCAAACCCTGTAATAGTATTTCCTACTCACGAAAGTAATTTCTCAATCGGCCTACGCCAGTGATTTCTGCTGTAAATTTTTGTTCAATACTAGTCGGGAAATAATAATATCTTTTCTATTGATCTTTCAAAAATGCATAAGATAATATCTAAACGCATTCTATTAATTAAGTGATACTTAATCACTTGTTACAAAATTACTATTTACACTTAGATAGTGAATTTCGGCTGTAATTTAATACATATCTCAGCAGAATTACTCATGCAAACAGACAAAATTGCTGCACGACGTTGCGTGTCCTTTTTTCCTGGCTATTTTTCCAAAACCCACCGAGTTCGTGGAGTAATATTTGGTAAAGACTAGTCAAAACGACGAAAAAAGGGGCTATATGTCCTCACGTGATTCAATAATGCTGTTCGAAATTGACCGGCATCGTCATCATCGGATGGGCGGACAAGATGACCGGCGGTGACTGTCCGGTTCGTGAAATTGAACACCAACATCGTGCGACGTCGGCACATGTGGTCCGCGGAGGGCGGCTATTCGATGCGAAATGAGAAGAGGTTCGATTGATTTTCGATCGTGATCATATTTGTAGGGAAAATGACACATAAAAGATTTAGGACCGAATTGGCATAAATGCAAAAGGTTTAGGACTGAATTGGCACAAAAAAAATTTATGACTAAATTGACATAAATACAAAAGGTTTAGGACTGAATTGGCACCAAAAAAAGTTTAGGACTAAATTGACACTAATGCCAAAGGTTTACGACTTTTTCGACACTTTTCCTTTTGTTATTAGGTTAGTAAATTTGCAAAAAGTAGGCCACCGAAATAAAGGTATATCATACAATAGTTGGTAAATTTAATTGATGAAAAAGCAAACAGAAGCCGGCAGAAGATAAGAAAATTATTATAGAAGATAAGTGGGTAATTTAAGGTGTAATTTTTGACAATTTTTTTTCTATTGCACATCTAATAATCGAAAAACTTCCAGCGGTCCAGACACACTTGGTCTAACTAATATTTTTTACAATTCCACCAGCCGCCGAAGCCGATGCCCTCTTGCTTCCTCCAGGACTTCATTGATGTGAGTATAGTGTTTCTCCAAGATAATATCATGCTCGCGTGTCTGGTTCGGGTTATGAATTGTAGGTTTTGTTCGAACATGCCAAAAGTCGGTTCTTTTCAAGTCCGGGCTAGTTCATCGATATCTGCTTCTATACTCATGTCGAAGAAATGACATTCTCATGGCGCTGTCGTCTTGTTATGGTCGAGGCATTGATGTTGTCAGTGGATTGTAGTTTACCTCAAGAATGGGAAGTTCTTTTGGAGGATAAAGATGGGGACCTTGAGGACTTCATCGAGTGAGCAATATTGCGGGACCTCGTTGGTTTTCTGCATTTGGACATGTGGTGACGGGAATGTGCCAGTGAAATGGATGGATGATGGTAATCCAGTTGGTGCTCGAAGGCATTAAAGTTGGATAGGCTACATTTGCATACACATACGGTCGACGGTGGTTCGGATTCGCTAGTCATTATGGTTCTTGGGAGATCAGAAGAGTTAGGAGTCATTTTGATGGAGTTCTGGACATTGTTGATACAAGTTTCTTTCAACTGAAACCTCATGTTATTCTCAAATCGATCGAATGGGACATTTAGTGGATGCTCAGTTCAAACTTTGATGTTTTTCGCAGGGAATGTGCACAGAGCATCTTCAAGAGAGGATAGAGTTGATCCATGCTCTACACAAGGACAGAAAACTGCATCACCTACCAAAGCTGGCTAAGGTTTATGCTTCTTAATAATCAAGCAGTCCCGAATCACTTCCTTTCTACATCTCTTCATCTTGCTAAATCATAGTTGACTCTTGATGCAGTCGCCGCTGAACATTTGCAGGGCGCATGACAAAGTATTTCTGATGGAGATGACATAATTCATGCGTTTTGATTGAACTTCAAGCCATTCGATGGGTGTTGCCTTATGTTTTTCCATCAAATTACAGGAATGTGGCCGTCTAATTTACCCTTTCCCTTTTATTGTATTGAACGGTCGTGGGAATGGAAATGCACAACTAGTGGTAATAAAATATGCAGGGCACGCCATCATTGCAGTAAAGCCCAAAGAGATGTACAAGATCTTGAAAAGTTTCCCCGTCGATCCGCTCGCTCCACATGGGCAAGGAAATCAGATGAACGGTCGAAAGGCGGACTGAAGGTCTTGAATTGTTGACGTTTCAATCATATAATACTGGTGGAATGTGTCGCATAGAGCACTGGGATTTTTGGATTACTTCCGGAACGCATGCAAGATTAAGACAGCAAATGCAATTATAGAATATAAAGAAAGTAAATTTCTTTATTCATATTATTTAATGCTTCCTGATTTAACATACCATGTCGAAGGGACCAGTGCAAACTAACAAATTGGAAACAAGAAGAGGGAAATCTTCAACCGTGGTGTTTTTATTTATTCTTCTTTCGATAAATTTTCGGAATACTTGGGAATCTGGTAATTGTTCCCTTTGATCTAATCATTCAAATGGACAACCTCCTTAATAAATCTATTGAAGTCGTTGAACGATGACCCTCCTCGACGGGCGGCTTCCACAGCTCTCTCCTTCCACTTCTTAGCATTCTCCCTCATCTTTTTCCCGCCAGCCCCTTCCATCACTTCCAGGACAAGAGCTTCTATTTCCTCGCGCCTCACATCCTGGTTCACTTCCATGCCAATCCCCCATTCCGTACACACGTACCGACAGTTTGTCGTTTGCTCGGCAAAGAACGGCCAGCAAATGAGGGGAACCCCTCCGCAGATACCTTCCAATGTAGAATTCCAACCACAGTGCATTAGGAAAGTGCCGACCGATCGGTGACTCAGGACTTGATCCTGCGGACACCAGCTCGTCAAGAACCCCCTGTGTTCCACTTCCTCGAGGAACTCCTGAGGCAGAATTGCAGAATCACCCCCCACAACATCAGGCCTGATCACCCACAAAAAGGGGTGCTTGCTATTTGCAAGGCCCCAAGCAAACTCCTTCAGGTGTTCCTCAGTCATGACAGTGACACTCCCATAGTTCACATACACAACCGACTCGGCTTCTCTCTGATCGAGCCATTCGAGGCAGCTGTAGTCTTCCTTCCACAAATTTGACCGGAAAGACTTGACTGAGCTCGAGGGAATATCCTGGACGAGCAGGGAAAGGGGCCCGGCACAGTAAATTCGAGGGGAAATGTCTGCGATTTTCTCCAGTACTTCGTGTTCGAACTCATTAAAGGTGTTGAACAAGATAGCAGATGATTTCAGGCAATGCTGCACTTCTTCTCCTTGGAAGTCAAACAAGATGTCGTTCGGGTCTGTCGTCCGTATGAAGGTCGGCATGTCCCGGAGTCAGATGTTTCTCATGCCAGGGATCCAATCGACAGGAACATCAAGCGCCCCGTTGTTCAAGAAGTCTTCGTCTGTTACATTTAACATGTAGTGAGGATCCAATCCAGCACTTCAACAAGAGAAACAAACGAATGGAAATAACTCAAGAAGGGAGAGATAACTAAATAGACAAATAAAGATCTAGTGAGTTTATCCGAGAGAAGCAATAATGAGTCAAATAAACAAAGTATGTACCTTTGAATGGAACGATCCCTCTTTTAGCAAGCTCTCTGTGCTGCAAATAACACATGAACCCACCAGCCGAGGCAGTCCAGAACCGAACCTCTGGAACTCCAAACTCTCTCGCAGCTTCACTGGCAAAGCCCGTTATCCCATCTGCTATCACACAACTCACAGGCGGAACAACCTCGTCACTATTGATCCTGGCAAGCAATTCCTTGAAAGGGCCCAAGCAGTTCTTCCGGGTCGAGTCGCTGAGGGCTGGGGGATCCTGCGTCGCGTCACGGTCCGACGGCGGGAGGCCATCCGGGAACGTCTCGAAGCGGAAGTTTTCGAGGTCCAGGAGTGAATCGGGCCCCTTCGCCCGGAGGAGGCGGCGGTGGTTGAACTCGGTGTTGACGAACGTGACGAGGACGCCGCGCGCGTGGAGGAGCTTGGCGAGCTGCATCATGGGGTTGATGTGGCCTTGGGCCGGGAAGGGGACGCACACGGCGTGTGCAAGTGCATGGGATTTTCTTGATTCTTGGGAGGACGAAGCCATCACCACGCCTTTCCCAAGGGCAAGATCAAGAAGTATGTACCGGGTGCTGGAACTCGAAACTGATCTAGTTCTGCCACATCTGTTCAATTTCGGTCGGTCTTTTCAGATTTATGTTAGATGCGCAAAAGACAGTTCAAACAATCACCGTTAGACACGACGGAGATGCATACGTATATATGGTGATTGTATATTTCATTTTTTACACTAATCATAGAGTGCATACGAATTTTCTGGTCTTTTAGATGTGATTGACTGCAGATTCTTGGAAGATGACCAGGTGGTCCGTTGACTTAAGTACCTGGCACACCAAAGTTGTCATTTGAACCGTGGGCTTTACGGAATCATTTCGTCGATATCCACATGCTCTTTTCCTCAATTCCCTCCAAATTTTTTTTTTTGGAGGAGGGGATGCCCTTTAGTTGCTTTGCATGCTGGGGATCCTGAGGTTCGGACAGGGTCTAAAATGAAACCTTTTAAGAACATACTTAAATTTGACTTGAAATTCTTTAAAGATGACAAGGTGGTTTGATGACTTGATTACCTCTAATGTGTAAGTTGTGCCTTTGAAAAGTCATTTGGTTTGATACATGACCAACATCAATTTCCTAGCTGATAAAAAATTAGCTGGATTGGTAACGACAGTTTCATGGTGCATATATAGGAATAAACATTACAGTATTAATTGTTTGTCCATGATTTTGTGAAATCATTATCAATTATTTAGAAGTTTGAACTAATTTCTTATGGCTACAACGTGGAGTATACAATGAGAAGGCAAATAACGGATCTGAAAAGATTCAAACTCGGGAATTCCTTCTTTGATATCATGTGAGCTTCAGTAGTGCCACCGTTAACTATTTTTAAAATTTAAGCCGTTAGTTGAATACGTTGTTTACTATTTAAATATACTACTAAGTTTATTTCTTTAGGTAAGAAAAATGTATGAAATCTTATTCATATCATAAAGATGCACTCAAAGCTTGAGCAAGGAGTTGAAAGTCCAAATTATTTGCATTCGATAAAGCAAGAATCAAACCCTGTAATAGTATTTCCTACTCACGAAAGTAATTTCTCGATCGGCCTACGCCAACAATTTCTGCTGTAAATTTTTGTTCAATACTAATCGGGTAATGATAATATCTTTTCTATCAATCTTTCAAAAATGCATAAGATAATATCTAAACGCATTCTATTAATTAAGTGATACTTAATCACTTGTTACAAAATTATTATTTACACTTAGATAGTGAATTTCGGCTGTAATTTAATACATATCTCAGCAGAATTACTCATGCAAACAGACAAAATTGCTGCACGACGCTGCGTGTCCTTTTTTCCTGGCTATTTTTCCAAAACCCACCGAGTTCGTGGAGTAATATTTGGTAAGACTAGTCATAACGACGAAAAAAGGGGCTATATGTCCTCACGTGATTCAATAATGCTGTTCGAAATTGACCGGCATCGTCATCATCGGATGGGCGGACAAGATAACCGGCGGTGGTTGTCCGGTTCGTGAAATTGAACACCAACATCGTGTGACGTCGGCACGTGTGGTCCGCGGAGGGGGGCTATTCGATGCGAAATGAGAAGAGGTTCGATTGATTTTCGGTCATGATCATATTTGTAGGGAAAATGACACATAAAAAATTTAGGACCAAATTAGCATAAATACAAACAGTTTAGGACTGAATTGACATCAAAAAAAGATTTAGGACTAAATTGATACTAATACTAAAAGTTTAGGACTTTTTTGACACTTTTTCTTTTGTTATTGGGTAAGTTAATTGGCAAAAAGTAGGCCACTGAAATAAAGGTACGTCATACAATAGTTCGTAAATTTAATTGATGAAAAAGCAAACAGAAGCCGGCAGAAGACAAGAAAATTATTATAGAAGATAAGTTGGTAATTTAAGGTGTAATTTTTGACAATTTTTTTCTATTGCACATCTAATAATCGAAAAACTTCCAGCGGTCCAGACACACTTGGTCTAACTAATATTTTTTTACAATTCCACCAGCCGCCGAAGCCGATGCCCTCTTGCTTCCTCCAGGACTTCATTGATGTGAGTATAGTGTTTCTCCAAGATAATATCATGCTCGCGTGTCTGGTTCGGGTTATGAATTGTAGGTTTTGTTCGAACATGCCAAAAGTCGGTTCTTTTCAAGTCCGGGCTAGTTCATCGATATCTGCTTCTATACTCATGTCGAAGAAATGACATTCTCATGGCGCTGTCGTCTTGTTATGGTCGAGGCATTGATGTTGTCAGTGGATTGTAGTTTACCTCAAGAATGGGAAGTTCTTTTGGAGGATAAAGATGGGGACCTTGAGGACTTCATCGAGTGAGCAATATTGCGGGACCTCGTTGGTTTTCTGCATTTGGACATGTGGTGACGGGAATGTGCCAGTGAAATGGATGGATGATGGTAATCCAGTTGGTGCTCGAAGGCATTAAAGTTGGATAGGCTACATTTGCATACACATACGGTCGATGGTGGTTTGGATTTGCTAGTCATTATGGTTCTTGGGAGATCAGAAGAGTTTGGAGTCATTTTGATGGAGTTCTGGACATTGTTGATACAAGTTTCTTTCAACTGAAACCTCATGTTATTCTCTAATCGATCGAATGGGACATTTAGTGGATGCTCAGTTCAAACTTTGATGTTTTTCGCAGGGAATGTGCACAGAGCATCTTCAAGAGAGGATAGAGTTGATCCATGCTCTACACAAGGACAGAAAACAGCATAACCTACCAAAGCTGGCTAAGGTTTATGCTAAACTGCATAACCTACCAAAGCTGGCTAAGGTTTATGCTAAACTGCATAACCTACCAAAGCTGGCTAAGGTTTATGCTTCTTAATAATCAAGCTGTCCTGAATCACTTCCTTTCTACATCTCTTCATCTTGCTACATCATAGTTGACACTTGATGCAGTCGCCGCTGATCATTTGCAGGGCGCACGACAAAGTACTTCTGATGGAGATGACATAATTCATGCGTTTTGATTGAACTTCAAGCCATTTGATGGGTGTTGCCTTATGTTTTTGCATCAAATTACAGGAATGTATCCGTCTGGTTCACCCTTTCCCTTTTATTGTATTGAACAGTCGTGTGAATGGAAATGCACAACTAGCGGTAATAAAATATACAGGGCACGCCATCATTGCAGAGAAAGCCCAAAGAGATGTACAAGAGCTTGAAAAGTTTCCCCGTCGATCCGCTCGCTCCACATGGGCAAGGAAACCGGATGAACGGTCAAAAGGCGGACTGAAGGTCTTGAATTGTCAAGGTTTCATACTGGTGGAATGTGTCGCATAGAGCACCGGGATTTTTGAATTACTACTGGAACGCATGCAAGATTTAGACATCAAATGCAATTATAGAATGCAAAGAAAGTAAATATCTTTATTCATATTATTTAATGCTTCCTGATTTAACGTACCATGTCGAAGGAACCGATGCAAACTAACAAATTGGAAACAAGAAGAGGGAAATCTTCAACCGTGGTGTTTTTATTTCTTCTTCTTTCGATATATTTTCGGAATACTTGGGAATCTGGTAATTGTTCCCTTTGATCTAATCATTCAAATGGACAACCTCCTTAATAAATCTATTGAAGTCGTTGAACGATGACCCTCCGCGACGGGCGGCTTCCACAGCTCTCTCCTTCCACTTCTTAGCATTCTCCCTCATCTTTTTCCCGCCAACCCCTTCCATCACTTCCAGGACAAGAGCTTCTATTTCCTGGCGCCTCACATCCTGGTTCACTTCCATGCCAATCCCCCATTCCGTACACGCGTACCGACAGTTTGTCGTTTGCTCGGCAAAGAATGGCCAGCAAATAAGGGGAACCCCTCCGCAGATAGCTTCCAAGGTAGAATTCCAACCGCAGTGCGTTAGGAAAGCGCCGACCGATCCGTGACTCAGGACTTGATCCTGCGGACACCAGCTCGTCAAGAACCCCGTCTTCCACTTCCTCGAGGAACTCCTGAGGCAGAATTGCAGAATCACCCTCCACAACATCAGGCCTGATCACCCACAAAAATGGGTGCTTGCTATTTGCAAGGCCCCAAGCAAACTCCTTCAGGTGTTCCTCAGTCATGACAGTGACACTCCCATAGTTCACATACACAACCGACTCGGCTTCTCTCTGATCGAGCCATTCGAGGCAGCTGTAGTCTTCCTTCCACAGATTTGACCCGAAAGACTTGACTGAGCTCGAGGGAATATCCTGGACGAGCAAGGAAAGGGGCCCGGTACAGTAAATTCGAGGGGAAATGTCTGCGATTTTCTCCAGTACTTCGTGTTCGAACTCATTAAAGGTATTGAACAAGATAGCAGATGATTTCAGGCAGTGCTGCACTTCTTCTCCTAAGAAGTCGAACAAGATGTCGCTCAGGTCGGTGGTCCGTATGAAGGTCGGGATGTCCCGGAGTCGGATGTTTCTCATGCCAGGGATCCAATCGACAGGATCATCAAGCGTCCCGTTGTTCAAGAAGTCTTCATCTGTTACATTTAACATGTAGTGAGGTTCCAATCCAGCACTTCAACAAGAGAAACAACTGAATGGAAATAACTCAAGAAGGGAGAGATAACTAAATAGACAAATAAAGATCTAGTGAGTTTATCCGAGAGAAGCAAAAATGAATCAAATAAACAAAGCAAGTACCTTTGAATGGAACGATCCCTCTTTTAACAAGCTCTCTGTACTGCAAATAACCCAAGAACCCACAAGCCGAGGCAGTCCAGAACTGAACCTCTGGGACTCCAAGCTCCCTCGCAGCTTTACTGGCGAAACCCGTTATCCCATCTGCTATCACACAACTCACAGGCGGAACAACCTCGTCGCTATTGATCCTGGCAAGCAATTCCTTGAAAGGGCCCAAGCAGTTCTTCCGGGTTGAGTCGCAGATGGCTGGGGGATCCTGCGTCGCGTTGCGGTCCGACGGTGGGAGGCCATCCGGGATCGTCTCAAAGCGGAAGTTTTCGAGGTCCAGGAGTGAATCGGGCCCCTTAGCCCGGAGGAGGCGGCGGTGGTTGAACTCGGTGTTGACGAACGTGACGAGGACGCCGCGCGCGTGGAGGAGCTTGGCGAGCTGCATCATTGGGTTGATATGGCCTTGGGCCGGGAAGGGGACGCACACGGCGTGTGCAAGTGCATGGGATTTTCTTGATTCTTGGGAGGACGAAGCCATCACCACGCCTTTCCCTAGGGCAAGATCAAGAAGTATATACCGGGTGCTGGAACTCGGAACTGATCTAGTTCTGCCACATCTGCTCAATTTCGGTCGGTCTTTTCAGATTTATGTTAGATGCGCAAAAGACAGTTCAAACAATCACCGTTAGACACGCGGGAGATGCATACGTATATATGGTGATTGGATATTTCATTTTTTATACTAATCATAGAGTGCATACGAATTTTCTAGTATTTTAGATGTGACTGACTGCAGATTCTTGGAAGATGACAATGTGGTCCGATGACTTAAGTACATCGCACACCAAAGTGGTCATTTCAACGACGAACTTTACGGAATCATTTCTCATTTTAACGTGTCGATATTCGCATGCTCTTTTCCTCAATTTCCTCCAAATCTTTGTTTTTTTGGAGGAGGGGATGCCCTTTAGTTGCTTTGTATGCTGGGGATCTTGAGGTTCGGACATGGTCTAAAATGAAACCTTTTAAGAACATGCTTAGTTCGACTTGAAATTCTTTAAAGATGACAAGGTGGTCTGGTGACTTCATTATCTCAAACGTGTAAGTTGTGCCTTTGAAAAGTCATTTGGTTTGATACATGATGAACATCAATTTCCTAGCTGATAAAAAATTAGCTGGATCGACAACGACAGTTTCATGGTGCATATATAGGAATAAACATTACAGTATTAATTGTTTGTCTATGATTTTGTGAGATTTTGTGAAATCATTATCAATTATTTAGAAGTTTGAACTAATTTCTTATGGCTACAACGTGGAGTATACAATGAGAAGGCAAATAAGGGGTCTGAAAAGATTCTAACTCAAAAATTCCTTCTTTGATATCATGTGAGCTTCAGTAGTGCCACCGTTAACTATTTTTAAAATTTAAGCCGTTAGTTGAATACGTTGCTTACTATTTAAATATACTACTAAGTTTATTTCTTTAGGTAAGAAAAATGTATGAAATCTTATTCATATCATAACGATGCACTCCAGGCTTGAGCAAGGAGTTGAAAGTCCAAATTATTTGCATTCGATAAAGCGAGAATCAAACCCTGTAATAGTATTTCCTACTCACGAAAGTAATTTCTCGATCGGCCTACGCTAGCGATTTCTGCTGTAAATTTTTGTTCAATACTAGTCGGGAAATAATAATATCTTTTCTATTGATCTTTCAAAAATGCATAAGATAATATCTAAACGCATTCTATTAATTAAGTGATACTTAATCACTTTTTACAAAATTACTATTTACACTTAGATAGTGAATTTCGGCTGTAATTTAATACATATCTCAGCAGAATTACTCATGCAAACAGACAAAATTGCTGCACGACGTTGCGTGTCCTTTTTTCCTGGCTATTTTTCCAAAACCCACCGAGTTCGTGGAGTAATATTTGGTAAAGACTAGTCAAAACGACGAAAAAAGGGGCTATATGTCATCACGTGATTCAATAATGCTGTTCGAAATTGACCGGCATCGTCATCATCGGATGGGCGGACAAGATGACCGGCGGTGACTGTCCGGTTCGTGAAATTGAACACCAACATCGTGCGACGTCGGCACATGTGGTCCGCGGAGGGCGGCTATTCAATGCGAAATGAGAAGAGGTTTGATTGATTTTCAATCGTGATCATATTTGTAGGGAAAATGACACATAAAAGATTTAGGACCGAATTGGCATAAATGCAAAAGGTTTAGGACTGAATTGGCACAAAAAAAATTTATGACTAAATTGACATAAATACAAAAGGTTTAGGACTGAATTGGCACCAAAAAAAGTTTAGGACTAAATTGACACTAATGCCAAAGGTTTACGACTTTTTCGACACTTTTCCTTTTGTTATTAGGTTAGTAAATTTGCAAAAAGTAGGCCACCGAAATAAAGGTATATCATACAATAGTTGGTAAATTTAATTGATGAAAAAGCAAACAGAAGCCGGCAGAAGATAAGAAAATTATTATAGAAGATAAGTGGGTAATTTAAGGTGTAATTTTTGACAATTTTTTTTCTATTGCACATCTAATAATCGAAAAACTTCCAGCGGTCCAGACACACTTGGTCTAACTAATATTTTTTACAATTCCACCAGCCGCCGAAGCCGATGCCCTCTTGCTTCCTCCAGGACTTCATTGATGTGAGTATAGTGTTTCTCCAAGATAATATCATGCTCGCGTGTCTGGTTCGGGTTATGAATTGTAGGTTTTGTTCGAACATGCCAAAAGTCGGTTCTTTTCAAGTCCGGGCTAGTTCATCGATATCTGCTTCTATACTCATGTCGAAGAAATGACATTCTCATGGCGCTGTCGTCTTGTTATGGTCGAGGCATTGATGTTGTCAGTGGATTGTAGTTTACCTCAAGAATGGGAAGTTCTTTTGGAGGATAAAGATGGGGACCTTGAGGACTTCATCGAGTGAGCAATATTGCGGGACCTCGTTGGTTTTCTGCATTTGGACATGTGGTGACGGGAATGTGCCAGTGAAATGGATGGATGATGGTAATCCAGTTGGTGCTCGAAGGCATTAAAGTTGGATAGGCTACATTTGCATACACATACGGTCGACGGTGGTTCGGATTCGCTAGTCATTATGGTTCTTGGGAGATCAGAAGAGTTAGGAGTCATTTTGATGGAGTTCTGGACATTGTTGATACAAGTTTCTTTCAACTGAAACCTCATGTTATTCTCAAATCGATCGAATGGGACATTTAGTGGATGCTCAGTTCAAACTTTGATGTTTTTCGCAGGGAATGTGCACAGAGCATCTTCAAGAGAGGATAGAGTTGATCCATGCTCTACACAAGGACAGAAAACTGCATAACCTACCAAAGCTGGCTAAGGTTTATGCTTCTTAATAATCAAGCTGTCCTGTATCGCTTCCTTTCTACATCTCTTCATCTTGCTACATCATAGTTGACTCTTGATGCAGTCGCCGCTGAACATTTGCAGGGCGCACGACAAAGTACTTCTGATGGAGATGACATAATTCATGCGTTTTGATTGAACTTCAAGCCGTTCGATGGGTGTTGCCTTATGCTTTTTCATCAAATTACAGGAATGTGGCCGTCTAATTCACCCTTTCCCTTTTATTGTATTGAACAGTCGTGGGAATGGAAATGCACAACTAGTGGTAACAAAATATGCAGGGCAGGCCATCATTGCAGAAAAGCCCAAAGAGATGTACAAGATCTTGAAAAGTTTCCTCGTCGGTCCGCTCGCTCCACATGGGCAAGGAAACCAGATGAACAGTCGAAAGGCGGACTGAAGGTCTTGAATTGTTGACGTTTCAATCATATAATACCGGTGGAATGTGTCGCATAGAGCACTGGGATTTTTGAACTACTGGAACGCATGCAAGATTTAGACAGCAAATGAAAGGGAAAATGACAAAAATAGTCCTTGAACTTTAACCCAATGTGCAATTTAGTCCCTGAACTTTTAATTTGTTCAATGTAGTCCTTGAACTTTAACCTAATGTTCAATTTGATCCCTGAACTTTTGATTTGTTCAATGTAGTCCCTGAACTTTTAATATGTGTTCAATTTAGTCCTTGAACTATTTGAAAATGTTCAATATAGTCCTTTTATTAATTCAAGTGCAGGGACTATATTGAATATTTTCATATAGTTCAGGGACTAAATTGAACACATATTAAAAGTTCAGGGACCACATTGAACAAATTAAAATTTCAGGGATCAAATTGAACATTAGGTTAAAGTTCAAGGACTACATTGAACAAATTAAAAGTTCAGGGACCAAATTGCACATTGGGTTAAAGTTCAGGGACTATTTGTGTCATTATCCCCAAATGAAATTATAGAATGTAAAGAAAGTAAATGTCTTTATTCATATTATTTAATGCTTCCTGATTTAACATACCATGTCGAAGGAACCGGTGCAAACTAACAAATTGGAAACAAGAAGAGGGAAATCTTCAACCGTGGTGTTTTTTTTTCTTCTTCTTTCGATAAATTTTCGGAATACTTGGGAATCTGGTAATTGTTCCCTTTGATCTAATCATTCAAATGGACAACCTCCTTAATAAATCTATTGAAGTCGTTGAACGATGACCCTCCTCGACGGGCGGCTTCCACAGCTCTCTCCTTCCACTTCTTAGCACTCTCCCTCATCTTCTTCCCACCGACCCCTTCCATCACTTCCCGAACAAGAGCTTTTATTTCCTGGCGCCTCACATCCTGGTTAACTTCCATGCCAATCCCCCATTCTGTACACGTGTACCGACAGTTTGTCGTTTGCTCGGCAAAGAACGGCCAGCAAATGAGGGGAACCCCTCCGCAGATAGCTTCCAAGGTAGAATTCCAACCGCAGTGCGTTAGGAAAGCACCGATCGATCCGTGACTCAGGACTTGATCCTGCGGACACCAGCTCGTCAAGAACCCCCTGTCTTCCACTTCCTCGAGGAACTCCTGAGGCAGAATTGCAGAATCACCCCCCACAACATCAGGCCTGATCACCCACAAAAATGGGTGCTTGCTATTTGCAAGGCCCCAAGCAAACTCCTTCAGGTGTTCCTCAGTCATGACAGTGACACTTCCATAGTTCACATACACAACCGACTCGGCTTCTCTCTGATCGAGCCATTCGAGGCAGCTGTAGTCTTCCTTCCACAGATTTGACCTGAAAGACTTGACTGAGCTCGAGCGAATATCCTGGACGAGCAAGGAAAGGGGCCCAGTACAGTAAATTCGAGGGGAAATGTCTGCGATTTTCTCCAGTACTTCGTGTTCGAACTCATTAAAGGTGTTGAACAAGATAGCAGATGATTTCAGGCAGTGCTGCACTTCTTCTCCTGCGAAGTCGAACAAGACGTCATTCAGGTCTGTCGTCCGTATGAAGGTCGGGATGTCCCGGAGTCGGATGTTTCTCATGCCTGGGATCCAATCGACAGGATCATCAAGCGTCCCGTTGTTCAAGAAGTCTTCATCTGTTACATTTAACATGTAGTGAGGATTCAATCCAGCACTTTAACAAGAGAAACAAATGAATGGAAATAACTGAAGAAGGGAGAGATAACTAAATACACAAATAAAGATCTAGTGAGTTTATCGGAGAGAAGAAATAATGAATCAAATAAACAAAGTAAGTACCTTTGAATGGAACGATCCCTCTTTTAACAAGCTCTCTGTACTGCAAATAACCCAAGAACCCACAAGCCGAGGCAGTCCAGAACTGAACCTCTGGGACTCCAAGCTCTCTCGCAGCTTTACTGGCAAAGCTCATCACCCCATCTGATATCACACAACTCACAGGGGGAACCACCTCGTCGCTATTGATCCTGGCTAGCAATTCCTTGAAAGGGCCCAAGCAGTGCTTCCGGGTTGAGTCGCAGAGGGCCCGGGGATCCTGTGTTGCGTCGCGGTCTGACGGTGGGAGGCCATCTGGGATTGTCTTGAAGCGGAAGTTTTCAAGGTCCGGGAGTGAATCGGGCCCCTTAGCCCGGAGGAGGCGGCGGTGGTTGAACTCGGTGTTGACGAACGTGACAAGGATGCCGCGCGCGTGGAGGAGCTTGGCGAGCTGCATCATGGGGTTGATGTGGCCTTGGGCCGGGAAGGGGACGCACACGGCGTGTGCAAGTGCATGGGATTTTCTTGATTCTTGGGAGGACGATGCCATCACCACGTCTTTCCGTAGGGCAAGATCAAGAAGTATATACCGGGTGATGGAACTCGGAACTGATCCAGTTCTGCCACATCTGTTCAATTTCGGTCGGTCTTTTCAGATTTATATTTGATGCTCAAAAGACAGTTCAAACAATCACCGTTAGACACGAGGGAGATGCATACGTATATATGGTGATTGTATATTTCATTTTTTACACTAATCAAAGAGTGCATACGAATTTTCTGGTCTTTTAGATGTGACTGAGTGCAGATTCTAGGAAGATGACAAGGTGGTCCGATGACTTAATTACCTTACACACGTAAGATGTCATTCAAACAGCAGCTCTAAGGAATCGTTTTTTATTTTAACGTATTGGTACTCACATGTCATGTACCTCAATTCCTTCCAAGTTTCTTTTTTTGGAGGAGGGGATGCCCTTTTAGTTGCTTTACATCATGGAGATCCGGAGGTTCGGACGGGGTCTAAAACGAAACTTTTGAAGAACATGCTTAGATTCGATTGGAAATTCTTAAAAATTGGCAAGATGGTATGGTGACTTGATTATCTCGAACATGTAAGTTGTGCCTTTGAAAGATCAGTTGGTTTGATACA
Source organism: Syzygium aqueum (assembly GCA_031216185.1). Lineage (NCBI taxonomy): Eukaryota > Viridiplantae > Streptophyta > Magnoliopsida > Myrtales > Myrtaceae > Syzygium > Syzygium aqueum. Next base: position 39,676,303 of record CM062238.1, on the reverse strand, counting down.
TGACCAACGTCAATTTCCTAGCCAATAAAAAATTAGCTGGATTGACAATGACAATTTCATGGTGCATATACAGGAATGAACATTACAGTATTAATTGTTTGTCTATGACTTTGTGAGATTTTGTGATATCACTATCAATTATTTAGAAGTTTGAACTGATTACTTGTGGCTACAAAGTGGAGTATACAATGAAAAGACAAATAAGGGAAATGAAAAGATTCAAACTCGAGACTTCCTTATTTGATACCACGTGAGCTTCAGTAGGGTCACTGTCAACTATTTTAAAAATTTAAATAGTTAGTTGAGTGTGTTGTTTACTATTTAAATATACTACTAAGTTTATTTCTTTAGGTATGAAAAATGTATGAAATCTTATTCTTATCATAAAGATGGCTATTTTTCCAAAACGCACCGAGTTCGTGGAGTAATATTTGGTAAGACTAGTCAAAGCGACGGAAAAAGCGGTTATATGTCCTCATGGGATTCAATAGTGCTGTTCCAAATTGACCGGCATAGTCATCATTGGATGGGCCGATAATTAAGATGACCGGTGGTGGTTGTCTGGTTTGTGAAATTGACCACCGACATCGTGGGACATCAGCACGTGTGGTCCGTGGAGGGGGACTATTAAATGCGAAATGAGAAGAGGTTCGATTGGTTTTCGATCATGATCATATTTATAGGAAAAATAACACAAATAATCTCTAAACTTCGGCATAATATATAATGTAGTTTATGAACTTTTAATTTATTCAATATGATCTCTGATATATGTTCTCTGTACTTTTAATTTATTTAATGTGGTCATCGAATTTTTAATATAAGTTCAATATAATCTTTCAATTATATGAAAAATTTTATTGTAGTCTCTAAACTTGAATTAATGAAATGACTATATTGAACTTATATTGAACATATACCAAAAATCCAGGGACCACATTGAATAAAGTAAAATTTCAGGGACCACAATGAACATTAAGTTAAAGTTAATGGACTAAATTGAACAAATTAAAAGTTCAGAGACCACATTACCTAATGGATTAAAGTTCAAGGACTGTTTGTGTCATTATCCCATATTTGTAAGATGAATGGTGGTGTGGCTCTACCATAATAGTGTGGATCAAGGACAATTCAACGTATCATTGCCCCTTGTTGTACTTTGTATTTTGTTCTCTTAAAAAGCATCCACTGTAGGTCGGGTTCTAATTCTGGCCTGAATCCCTTTTCGTCTCATGAAAGTACATCAACTTTAGCTCATGTTCCAATCTCGGGCCTATCTTGTTTTTTTGGACTCATTTAAAAAGCACCGGCCTAGAACTTTTTCGGTGTCTCATAAAAAAATAACACCAATTCTCAATCGGTACCTAAATCTGACACACATCAAGGTCTAATGATGTCGTGTTCCACTTGTACTTGGCGGAAATTTGATGGCGGTTAGATTTAGGTATTCAACTAAAATTAGTGCTTTTTTACGAGAAAAAAAAGTTCTGGTCATAATTGGACATGAGTAATTGTTACATTTTTATAAGGCAAAAAAAATTTAGGCTAATATTTGGATTTTAGTTAAAGTTGGTGCTTTTCAAGGGAATTGAGCTGTATTTAGTTTCAATTAAATCTCCAAGTTTCCACTAAAATTAAAATTACAGCAATCACTTTTTTTTCAGCTAACTTGTGTACTAATATTGTTATGCAATTACCAACTTTTTTGTTTATTTGTAAAGCACAAACTTTTATTTGTGTAATCTACTATCATTTCGGATTTACTAACTCTTAAATGACAATATCAAACTAAATTAGTGTGACTTACAACTTCTCTCATATTAACTTACCAACTAGTATTTTGGATTACCAGCAGTCGTTTGAGTTACTTATTAAACTCTAATTGTTTGGCCTAATTCACCAATTTTATTGAAGTTACCAACTTTTAATTACTATGGTTAGCAATTCCTTATTTACTAACCTTTTCAGCAATTGCCAATATAAATTAGCGTAACTCGTCAACTTTTCTCCCATTATATTGCCACCTAATATCAGGCCAACTCGCATTGAGATTTGACCAAAAAAAGAAAAAAAACTCACATTGAGTTACTGACGGACATTTGTTTATTTTTGGAAAAAACCACAAAAAACCCCAAAATTTGTCACTTGTGACACATTTACTCCGAAATTTTTTTTGTGTCATGAAAAACTCCAAACTATGCAACTTATGACACATTTACCTCAATTTAATGTAGCATAGGGTATTTTAGTCTTTCCCCCCCTTTTTTTTTTCTTTTTTCCATCGGGGGCTACCGTCGCCGGCGAGGAATCCTCACCCCGCCCAGTCGAGGGTTGCCCTCGCCGGCGTTGGGCGAGGGCAGCCCTCGCCTGGGCGGGGCGAAGGTTCCTCGCACGACGCCGGCGAGGCGAGGGTTACCCTCTCCCAATGCCGGAGAGGGTGGGAGGGCTGAGGGTTCCTTGCCGTCATTGGCGAGGTCGCCGGAGACCTCGCCAGTGAGGGCAACCCTCGCTGGAAAAAAGAAAAAAACCAGAAAAAAGAGAAATGGGGAAAAAGACTAAAGTGTCCTAGGCTATATTAAATTGGGGTAAATGTATCATAAATTGCATAGTTTGGGATTTTTCACGACACAAAAAAAAGTTCAGGGTAAATGTGTCACAAGTGACAAAATTTGAGGTTTTTGGTGTTTTTTTCCTTTTTTTAATTTGCTAACTTTTCTTATGTTGACAAATTTTTAGTTCCATTTCTTAGTCACACCTTAATTTACCGACTCTTTTCCAAAAATTACCGACTTATTTTTTAGCAAGAAAAATTGTTCTTATTTTTTACAAAGCGATTTATCAACTTTTTTTTATTAAGTTATTAACTAGTTTGGGGCTCTTATTAATTTAACCACTTTTTTATTGGGTTACTTAATTGGCAAAAAGTTTGCCGAAATAAAGGTATATCAAATAAGTTGGTAAATCTAAAACTTTGATAACAAGGATAAATAGAAGTTGGTAAAAGATAAGAAAATTATTAGAGAAGAGAAGCTGGTAATTTAAGGCTGATTTTTTTTACAATTTTTTGCCATTGCACATCTAATTAGTCGAACAACGCAAAGATTCCAATAGTCCGACACACTTGGTCTGACTCATAATTTTAGACAATTCCACCGGCCGCCCAAGAGGATGCCCTCTCGCTTCCTCCAGGACTTCATCGATGTGAGCAATAATGTTTTTCCAAGATAATGTCTGAATTGTAAGCTTTGGTTGAACGTGCTAAGAGTCGGTTCTTTTCGAGTCCGTGCTAGTTCATCGATATCTGCTTCTATCATGGTATCGAAGCGTGATTTTGTCGTGGTCTTGTTATGGTTGAGGCATTAATGTTGTCAATGGATTGTAGCTTACCTCGAGAATTGGCAGTTCTTTTGGAGGATAACGATGGGGATCTTGAGGACTTTGTTGAGTGAGTGATATGGCGGAATCTCTTTGGTTTTCTGCATTTGGACATGTGGTAGACGGGAAAGTGCAGGTGAAATGGATGGATGATGGCAATCCGGTTGGTACTTGAAGGCATCAAAGTTCGACAGGCTAAATTTGCATACATTCACGGTTGTCGATGGTGTTTCAGATTTGCTCGCCGTTGTGGTTCTTGGGAGATTAGAAGAGTTTCGCAAGTCGTTTTGAATCGAGTTCTGGACATTGCCGATCCATGTTTCTTGAAACTGAAACCCCATGCTATTGTCTGATTGATCCAATAGGACACTCAGTGGATTTTCTGGTCAGGCTTCGATGTTTTTCGCAGGTAATGTGCACAGAGCATCTTCAAGAGAGGATAGAGTTGATCCATGCTCTGCACAAGGACAGAAAACTGTCCGACTTACCCAAGCTAGCTAACGTTTATGCTTCTTAATAATCAAGCTGTCCTGAATCACTTCCTTTCTACATCTCTTCATCTTTGTAAATCATAGTCGACTCTTGATGCAGTCGCCGCTGATCATTTGCAGGGCGCATGATGAAGTATTTCCGATGGAGATGACATTATTCATGCGTTTTGATTAAACTTCAAGCCATTCGATGGGTGTTGCCTTATTTTTTTTCGTCAAATTACAGGAATGTGTCCTTCTGGTTTACCCTTTCCCTTTTGTTGTATTGAACGGTCGTGGGAATGGAAATGCACAACTAGTGGTGATAAAGGATGCACAACACGCCATCAATGTAGAGAAGCCCAAAGAGATGTACAAGATCTTGAACAGTTTCCCCGTCCATCCGCTTGCTCCACATGGGCAAGGAAACCAGATGAACGGTCGAAAGGCGGACTGAAGGTCTTGTATTGTCGACGTTTCAATCATATAATACTGGTGGAATGTGTCGCATTTTGGGGAGGGCACTGGGATTTTTGAATTACTACTGGAACGCATGCAAGATTAAGGCAGCAAATGCAATTATAGAATGTAAAGAAAGTAAAATATCTTTGTTGATATTATTTAATGCTGCATGACTTAACATAGCATGTCGACGAACCGGTGCAAACAAACAAATTGGAAACAAGAAGAGGGAAATCTTCAACCATAGTGTTTTTAATTCTTCTTCTTTCGATATATTTTTGGAATACGTGGGAATCTGGTAATTGTTCCCTTTGATCTAATCATTCAAATGGACAACATCCTTAATAATTCTATTGAAGTCGTTGTACGACGACCCTCCGTGACAGGCGGCTTCCACAACTCGCTCCTTCCACTTCGTAGCATTCTCCCTCATCTTCTTCCCGCCGACCCCTTCCATCACTTTCCGAACAAAAGATTCTATTTCCTCGCGCCTCACATCCTGGTTCACTTCCATGCCAATCCCCCATTCCGTACACGCGTACCGACAGTTTGTCTTTTGCTCGGCAAAGAATGGCCAGCAAATGAGAGGAACGCCTCCGCAGATACCTTCCAAGGTAGAATTCCACCCGCAGTTCATTAGGAAAGTGCCGACCGATCGGTGACTCAGGACTTGATCCTGCGGACACCAACTTGTCGAGAACCCTCTGTCTTTCACTTCCTCCAGGAACTCCGGTGGCAGAATTGCAGAATCACCCTTCACAACATGAGGTCTGATCACCCACAAAAAGGGGTGCTTGCTATTTGCAAGTCCCCAAGCAAACTCCTTCAGGGGGTCCTCAGTCATCACAGTGATACTTCCATAGTTCACATAGACAACTGACTCGGCTTCTCTCTGATCGAGCCATTCGAGGCAGCTGTAGTCTTCCTTCCACAGACTTGACCTGAAAGACTTGACTGAGCTCCAGGGAATATCCTGAATGAGAAAGGAAAGGGGCCCGGTACAGTCAATTCGAGGGGACATGTCTGCTATTTTCTCCAGTACTTCGCGTTCGAGCTCATTGAAGGTGTTGAACAAGATAGCAGATGATTTCAGGCGGTGCTGCGCTTCTTCTCCTAAGAAGTCTATTGGCGAGATTTGCGCTTTTTCTTATTCAAAGGAAAGGAGAGATTGTAGGCAAATCTGTTATAAGCAAATCTGTATTTTTGATTTTTTTCATATTTGTGGATTTGCTTGTTTCCTTTGTTAGAGCATCCCTTGTGTATATTTGCAGAATAATGGCAGTAGATCTCTCAAGAAAACAAATAAGAGAGCTTTTTGCCCGAGAACGTAGGCACATCGCCGAACCTCGTAAATTTTGTGTCCTTCTTTGTGTCTACTTTACCAAAACTCAACATGGTATCAGAACAGGTTTCAAATCGGCGATTCTTGTGATTACTGAATCGAATTTCTTTTTGCTCGTCTTCTGTCGTCTCTGCAATTCCCTTTTTTGTTTGCTCTGCGTTATGGGTGATAAAGAGAAAAATGCTGCGGGAATGGGGTCATCGAAGACCGTTGTGCAGGAGGCACACAGTCAGCGACTCACGTCCTTATTACTGAATGGGAGGAATTTTCTGCCGTGGTCTCGAGCCGTCACCATTGCACTTGCTGGACGATCTCAGTTGGGCCACATTACTGGCCGGACAAAAATTCCTCAAGAGTCAGATCCCTCTTTTGAGGAATGGCAAGCCAATGATCACTGTGTGATGTCTTGGATATTCAATTCTATGGAACCAGAGATCTACGAGATATTTGCATATTTAGAGTCTGCAAAGGCGTTATGGGATTCGATATACGAGATGTATGGTCAATCCAGAAATGCATCCCGGATCTTTGAGTTGCAGCAAGGACTTGCTTGTTCTTAGCAAGGCGCAACACAATCTTTCACTAAACACCTGGGAAAAATGAAGAAGCAATGGGATGAGCTTCATCAGTATAGACCTGCGACCCAGAATGCGATGGATTATGTCAATCGAGAAGAACAAGATGAAATCTTTCAGCTGTTAACAAGTATCAGACCCGAGTTTGATGACACCAAACGTCAAATTCTTATGAGTCCTGAATTGCCTACTTTCAATGAAGTTTGTGCCATAATCCAAAGTGAGGAAACAAGGAGACGGGTCATGCCTTTGGCCCCTATTACATCAGGAGAACTCGGTGAACAATCAGCCCACAGTGCCATCAACATGAAGCAAGGAGACTCCACTACTCGGTTTGCCAAAGGAAAGTTCAAGAAACCAGTATGGTTTCATTGTGACCATTGCAATCGTGATGGCCACTCCAAAGAGAGGTGCTGGGTCCTTCATTCGCATTTGCGTCCTTCCAAAGACAAAGGCGCAAAAGCCAAGGTGGCAGTCCAAGAAAATCCAAATGATTTTCAATCCAAGTTAGAGGTTTTGTCTCAACAAGTTCAGCAATTACTTCAGATACATGGCAATGGAACAAACGCATCCGGCACTGAAACTGGAAATTTGGCTCTGACATCTGGTAATGTTCATGCTTACTCAGCTATATCCACAACTCAATTTATTGTTGATTCTGGGGCTACAGACCACATGTATAGTTCTCAAAACTTGCTATCCAATATTACTTCAGATGTGTCATATCCACCTATTACTATTGCTAATGGTGGGCAGGTTCCAACTAGGGGTGTTGGACAAATTAAATTTTTCTCACGTAACTTTGAAGCTTTATTGGTACCCGAATTATCCTCAAATTTATTGTCAATTAGCAAATGCACTAACCAGTGGAATTGCAATGCTATTTTTACTCCTCAAAAGGTTTTCTTCCAAGATCGAACCACGAGGAGGATGATTGGTAAGGGCAGTTGCAAAATGGGCTATATATGGTGAACTTCAATAGCAAAGTTTTGATGGCTCAAAGGAAAACTGTTGACACATCTCGACTGTGGCATTGGCGTTTGGGTCATCCCTATGATCGGGTGTTACATGCTCTTGATATGACTTTAAGTTATGATTCCAAATGCTGTGATCCTTGTCATTATGCTAAGCAGCATAGGTTACCTTTTCCACATAGCACACATAAATCAGAACAATTATTTTATTTAGTTCACTCAGATGTTTGGGGGGCTTTTCCTATTGACTCTAAGTAGGAGTTTAAGTATGTTGTTACATTTATTGATGATAAATCTCGAGCTACATGGCTCTATTTGCTTAAATCCAAAAGTGAAGTTCTGACTGTGTTTCAAGATTTTTGCATTATGGTGAAAAATCAATTTAATACTACAGTAAAGATTCTTCATATGGACAATGGAACTGAATATACCAATCAAGCTTTTCAAGTGTTCTTGCGTGACATGGGAATCATTCATCAAACCTCCTGCATGGGAACTTCACAGCAAAATGGAATTGCAGAAAGGAAAAATAGGCATCTACTTGAAGTTACCCGAGCATTATTATTCTCAGGAAATTTACCTAAGACATATTGGGCAGATGCAGTCCTTACCAGCTGTTACTTAATCAACCGTTTGCCTAGTAAGGTGTTGGAATATAAGGTTCCAATTGAAAGTCTATATAGCCGAAAATTTGGTATCTCTCACCTGAGAATTTTTGGATGCGTGTGTTATGTGCATTCTCAATCTGGTGACAAGCTGGATCCGTGTGCTCGAAAGTGTGTTTTCTTGAGATACTCGAATGTCAAGAAGGGATATAAATGCTATGAACCAAGTACTATACGCGTTTATATTTCTCGTGATGTTGTTTTTGATGAGACTAACATGTTTTTTGCTAAGAATCAAATTCAAGGGGAGCAAGACGACTATTCTAAATTTTCGCTTCCTGTCTTGCTTATCGAGCCTTCAATGTTGGACCAAGAGGAAATTCCAACAACAGCTGTTCAAGGGAATCAACCCATGAATATAGAAGATGTCAACATTGCTCCTGCTCAAGTTGTGGCTAATTTGGAAGTTGGAACTAACGATGCAACAGAGGGAGTTCTAGCATATACGACACCTATTATCTCAGCTCTAATCCGCAAATCATCACGCATTCCAAGGCCTTCAACGCGGCTCTGTGACTTTTCAACATATTATACTATTCAGCATCCTATTCAAGATTTTATTGGGTATGATAGAATTTCTCATAAGTATTTAAGTTTCTTGTCTGCTATTGAAAATCAACATGAGCCCAATACCTTCTTGGAAGCTTGTAAAAACAGTGTGTGGGTGAATGCCATGAAAGATGAGCTTCAGGCATTAGACCGTAACAGTACTTGGGAACTTGTTAAATTGCCAAATGGGAAGAAGACAGTTGGATGTCGGTGGATTTACAAGATCAAATATAACAGTGATGGGTCGGTTGAGAGATACAAAGCTCGATTTGTCGCAAAAGGGTATACTCAAACCTATGGGATAGACTACAAGGAAACATTTGCTCCTGTAGTGAAAATGAATACTGTTCGTGTCCTTCTATCTTTGGCAGTTAACTGTGGCTGGCCGTTGTTTCAGATGGATGTGAAGAATGCATTCCTCCAAGGAGATCTAGAGGAAGAGGTCTATATGGATGTACCTCCTGGACATTTCTTAGAGAATGATAAGGGAATGGTTTGCAAATTAAAGAAAGCAATATATGGTCTCAAACAGTCGCCTAGAGCATGGTATGGCAAATTGAGTTCTGCACTCATTAGATTTGGTTTCAAAAGGAGTGCAGCTGACTCTTCAATGTTTACTAAAGCAGTTGGTGAAGATATTGTTGTCATTCTCATTTATGTTGATGGTCTTATCATTACTAGCAGTAACTTCATAGGTATTGCAGAGCTTAAGCAAATGTTGAGCAAGGAATTTGATGTTAAAAACCTTGGAAAATTGAGGTATTTTTTGGGCATAGAGGTAGCAAGTTCTGACAAAAGTCTATTCCTGACTCAAAAGAAATATGTCTTAGATCTGCTGAAGGAGACAGGTAAGTTGGACGTTAAACCGGCTAGCACTCCTATGGATTACAACAGTAAGACTGTGTCCAATGAAACACCATTAGAGGATATTGGGCAATTTCAACGTATGGTAGAGAGATTGATTTACCTAACCATTACTAGACCTGACATTACTTATTTTGTTAGTTATGTAAGCCAATTTATGCAAAAACCTACACAAGGGCATATGGAGTTGATAAACCAGACACTTCGATATTTGAAAGCTTTCCCGGGAAGAGGAATATTGTTGAAGAATAATAGTAATATAGAGATTGTGGGTTTTACTGATGCTGATTGGGCTGGCAATTCAATGAATAGAAAATCTACCATAGGTTTTTGTATCTTTGTTGGTGGAAATATTGTTACCTAGAAAAGCAAGAAGCAAACAGTTGTGGCTAGATCTAGTGCAGAAGCTGAGTACCGAGCCATGGCTGCTGCCACTAGTGAGATCGTATGGCTCCGTTTATTACTTCAAGAATTGGGCCATGATGCCATGTCTAAACCTACGAAGCTATTCTGTGATAATCAGGCGGCAACACATATTGCTTCAAATCTAGTCTTCCATGAGAGGACCAAACATATAGAGGTCGATTGTCACTTTGTAAGGGAAAAGGTTCAAGACAAGACAATAGAAACGCCATATATTCGTAGTAAGGATCAACTTGCAGATGTCTTCACCAAAGCTTTATCCAAGGGAGTGTTTCAAGATATGGTGAACAAGTTGACCTCAGACAATGTCTTCGCGCCAACTTGAGGGGAAGTATTGGCGAGATTTGCGAGATTTGCGCTTTTTCTTATTCAAAGGAAAGGAGAGATTGTAGGCAAATTTGTTATAAGCAAATCTGTATTTTTGATTGTTTTCATATTTGTGGGTTTGCTTGTTTCCTTTGTTAGAGCATCCCTTGTGTATATTTGCAAAATAATGGCAGTAGATCTCTCAAGAAAAAAAATAAGAGAGTTTTTTGCCCGATGACGTAGGCACATCGCCGAACCTCGTAAATCTTGTGTCCTTCTTTGTGTCTACTTTACCAAAACTCAACAAAGTCGAACTTGATGTCGTTCAAGTCTATGGTCCGCATGAAGCTTGGGATGTGCCGGAGTCAGATGCTTCTCAAGCCAGGGATCCAGTCGACAGGATCATCGAGCATCCCATTGTTCAGGAAGTCGTCATCTGTTACATTTAAAACGTAGTGAGAATCCAATCTAGAACTTTAACAAGAGAAACAGATGAATGGAAATAACTCATAAATGGGGAGATAACTAAATAAACAAATTCCGACAAAAAAAAAACTAAATAAACAAACAAAGATCTAGTGAATAAATCCGAGTGAAGCAAAAATGAATATATAAACAAAGTAAGTACCTTTGAATGGAACGATCCCTCTTTTAACAAGCTCTCTGTACTGCAAATAACCCATTAACCCACAAGCTGAGGCAGTCCAGAACTGAACCTCTGGGACTCCAAGCTCTCTTGCAGCTTTACTGGCGAAGCTCGTCGCCCCATCTGATATCACACAACTCACGGGCGGAATAACCTCGTCGCTCTTGATGCCGGCGAGCAATTTCTTGAAAGGGCCTAAGCAGTTCTTGTGGATCGAGTCGAAGAGGGCTGGGATGTCCTGCGTCGTGTCACAGTCAGACGGCGGGAGGCCATCCGGGATCGTCTTGAAGCGGAAGTTTTCGAGGCCTCGGAGTGAATCGGGTCCTTTAGACCGAGGAGGCGGTGGTGGTTGAACTCGATGTTCACGAACGTCACGAAGACACCGTGCGCGTGGAGAAGCTTGGCGAGCTGCACATGGGGTTGACGTGGCCTTGGGCCGGGAAGGGGACGCACGCGGCGTGTGCAAGTGCACGGGATTTTCTTGATTCTAGGGGTGACGAACCCACCAACTGTCTGTCTCTCTAGGGCAAGATCAAGACGTGTATACTGAGTGATGGAACTTGAAATTGATCTAAAGTTTGCCAAAGCTATTCGATTTCTGTCGGTCTTTTCAGATCTATACCAGATGCGCAAAAGAGAGTTTATGCAAGTAGCGTTAGACGACGGAGATACACGTGTGAAAACTCAGCAACAAGCACATATGCTTATATAATACAACTTCCGGTGATTGGTGCATTTCATTTTTTATACCACTTATAGAGTGCCTAGGGATACTCTGGTGTTTTGTATTCGGCCGATCCTAGATTCTTGGAAAGAAGACGGCAAGGCGGTCAGATGACGTGATTACCTCGAACACGTCCCCTGTGCCTTGGAAAAGTCATTCAATTTGATAAATGACCAACATCAATTTCCTATCTGATGAGAGAATAACAGGATCAAAAAAGATAAATTCATAGCGAACGTCTATTGTCTAGGGCAAAACATTTTCGCATTTATTGTTTTCCTATGCTTTCTTTCTTCAGGTGAGTAAATGTCGGACGTACGAAGTATGTCAATCGTGTCATGGATGTTTGCTCGAAGCTCGGGCAAGGAGTCGAATATCGAAATTATTTGCACTCGATGATGTGATAATTGAACTTTCTGATGGTGTTTCCTAGTCTACACACAGGTCATTCTTTAATTCAGCCTACGCCCATGATTTTTTACGTAATTACTTTGTTCAGTATTTACGTATGAGAAAACATTGCCCGTCGATCTCCTGAAAATGCGGAAGATCATAGTTTAAATGCATCCTATCAATTAAGCGAAATACTCACGCTTATTCGCACTTATCTCACGATGGCTATGATCGGATATGTCCAAAATATCTCAGCATAATTACTTGTGCAAACAGACAAAATACTGCTGGGCAATCGTCCTAGTTGCATCCGATACGACCATGTCCATACATTAAAAATCGAGCAATTCCATGGTTCTCAATAGATGAAAAATATACTTCGTTTCCTGGCTATTCTTAAAACGCATCGACCTCGTCGAATGGTGTTTGGTGTGAAATCCGTCCTTGAAGAACTCGAGCATGAAGACTAGTCAAAAGGACAAAGGGTCACGTCTTTACACGTAGCTTTTGGCGTGGAACGTGTTGTACAAGGACCTTTAAGATGCATCGAGGAGGAGATTTGAGTTAGAAGGGGAAGGAAGAGACCTAGGAAGACGTGGAGGGATAGAGAGGACGAGGAGAGATGTAAACTATCCGAACCGATCTAATGCGAATTGAGCGCTATGACTATGATCGGCTGCTACTGTTGTTATTGTTGCGTAGCAGTGTTAGAGATTCAAGAACTCACTTCTAAGGTGAGGGGTTTTCATGGTTACCATAAAATGGGTATTTAAAACGGCGGAGCCTGATGAGTGTCCAATTCCTGTGTGTTTTAACGCTTTAGATGCACTTCTAAGGTGCGAGGGACGGTGGACACACAATTCAAATTGATCCTTCCCTTTTTCGGCCTCTGTATTTTGTATTTATGATATCACCTCATTTCTATGGCAAAAACCAAAAAAAATGGTGGTGGATTTTTCCTACAATTTATTAGTAACTTACCAATACTTTCATAAAATTGTCAACCTTTTTGTTAGTTTGTAAATTCTGAACATTTGTAACTATTTACGAACTTTTGTTTGCATAACTCACTAGCGTTTCAAATTTACTAACTCTTATAAAAACATTATTGATGTAAATTAGAGTCTTATAAACTTTTTTTTAAATTAAACTAGCCATAAGTTTTGAGTTACTTACCAAAGTTTGATTGCTTTTTTTTTTTCAACTTGGCAATTTTTTTATTAAGGTACCAACTTTTATCCACCATGGTTAGCAATTCCATATTTACTAGCTCTTTTTATTGATTATTGATCTAAATTAGCGTATCTCGCCAGCTTTTTTTTTTTTTGTATGTTACATTACTACCAATACTATTAGTAACTTATTAGTAACTTACCAATACTATTATAAAATTACCAACTTTTTTTGTTAATTTGTAAATTACAGACTTTTGAACCAATTTTTAAACTTTTATTTGTATAAATTATTAACTTTTTGATTTATTAAATCTTATAAAAATATTACCGATCTAAATAAGAGTCACCTACCAACTTTTGTCATATTAAATTAGTCATTAGTTTTGGGTTACCAATTTGAGTTACTTACCAAAGTTTAATTATTTAATTTAACTTACCAATTTTTTTAATAACTTACCACCTTTTATTCCTATTGGTTAGCAATTTCCTTATTTACTAACTTTTTTTCGCGATTACCAATCTATATTAGCTTGACTTGCCAACTTTTGTTATGTTAAATTTCTACCTAGTATTGGGTCAAGTCTCATTGAGTTACTCAGATATTTATTAGTTCCTTTTTGTAAGGTAACCTTTTTTTACCAGTCAAAAACTTTTATTTACGTTTCTCGGCGGGATCTTAATTTACCCACTGATTTTATAAATTATTAAATTTTTTTTTCTTTTGATTAACAACTTCTCTTATTTTTTACAACTTTTATTTGCTTTATTAACTACATCTTTAAACACCTATACAAAATTACTAACTTTTTTTTGGTTGGAACGAAATTACTAACTTCAACTTAAGTGATTTATCAATTTTTTTTATAAAGTTATAAACTAACTTCGGATCTCTCATTTGAGTAAGTCATCAAAGTTTATTTGGTTTATTTAATTTACCAACTTTCCTATTAAGTTACTTAATTGGAAAAAAGCACGGAGGTCACCGAAACAAAGGTTGATAATATTTCATATATTAGTTGATAAATTTAATGAAGAAAGGTAAATAGAAGTTAGTAAAGATAGGAAAATTACCAGAGAAGAGAAGTTGGTAATTTAAGGCGTAACTTTCGATAGTTTTTTCACTATTCAACATCTAATAAATCGAGCATCACAAAGGTTCCAAGAGTCCACTAGAAAATTCACAAATTAACTAAATTCATATCTTGCATTGCTTAGATTGAATCAACGAGTGAGTAAGGTTGGGTTAGTCGTTACATTCAGTTAGATGAAATGGAACACAACAGCCATACACACGAAGAACCGCATTTTGATTTCCCAACAATTTTTGTCCACATTTCGATTTCTTTAAAGTTTTGATTTGTTCAATATGATCCTTGAACAATTTGTAAATATTAAATATATCACTTAAACTTTTAGTTTGTTCAATCTCGTCCCTCAATTTTCCATAACAAAATCAACTCGGTCCTTATGTACTATTAACGAGTTTCATAATTGCAATATTACCCAGATCTTACAATATTGTTTTGTTATATTATTTGTCACGCCCCGGACCCAACGGGCTCGCGATACCCCTTCAACGGTCGTAAAGAACGCGACGTCTCAGGACACGTCGCCGACTCGAACGAAACACGCAAGCGGAAATGAAATAAAATAACCCTGACAATATCGATGTGACAAGGGATAGAACAAGCGAAAACTTTAACGAACATAAAACATAACCTGAATCCATAATAATCATACACTAGGCCGCTAGGGTTAAATCCGCACAGTCATCAAAAAATAATAGGGGGCTGGGTAGACTACTGACAACACAAAACGGGACTTCTACCAAAAGAAAGCTTCCTAGCCCTATCCCTAAGCATCCCTACGGCGTCCAATCCGGATTGAACCCAAAGGAGTCTGAATCTGAATCCGAGTCTATCTCGATCGGGTTCTTCTCTGCATCTCCCTGCTTGGCCGCCATGGGCTCCTCTTCGGGCTCAGGCTCAGGCTCAGGCTCCTCTTTAGGCTCGGGCTCGGGGACAGATGCCGACATTGGATTGGGATTCGCCGGGGGACTGTCAAGGTCTGACACCTCGCCATCGGAAGCGAACTTGTCCCAGGGCTCCCAGTTAACCGCATTCTCATTGTTATGTCGTAACCCCTCAAAACCTCGGATTGACCCTGAGTTCACCAACCCGACCCTATGGGACCACGCCAGGTAGTCGCGGTGCTCCAGCTGCTCTAGTCCCACGTCTACCCAAATGTAAGTGCGATGCCTAACGTAAAACTCTCCCGGGTTTGGACCCCAGTACACATCGTTCTCATGCAACGTGTACACGGGGACTCCAAAACGCCTTGGTGGCGCCATACTCAAGGACGGGGATTTGAAAATAGTTATATAATAACCGTGAGAACGAGTCTCAATAAGCGAGTCTCAATAAGCGACACCATAAACCTCATCTAGGCTAATGCGTACCTAGACAAGTCTAACAGGCGAATCACCAAGCAAACATAGCCAATTCCACACGACAACTTACCTCGCCTCGAATCATGAACCAACCCTGCACATTAGTCTAAACATGATAACGCAAGAATAGATCACCACCATGTCACAATCACCTGGCATACGCACTTCCCACTCACATTCCACCAATCCAATCAAGCAACCACGCACACATTTAACCAATCTAAATAGTCAGTTCCAAATAGCCAATTCAATCACACGTTCAACCAGTCAATTCAGTCACACTCAAATCGCATGCACGTGTCTAACAACTTTCATCTCACGGGCTCACAAGCCTCACAATTCGATCAATACCAATGGCCGCCGTCAACATGTCCCAAGCAATACCATTCATACAAATCCAGTGGCTGCCGTCAATACATTCGAAGCCACGAAATCAAATCATTCCAATGACTGACATAAACACGTCCCGGTCTATCACACCTTTAACGGGCCACCGTCAACACGTCTCAAGCCCGCATCCAATTGGCCCATCATCCATTCATGCCTTCACACGGACCGCCGTCAATACGTCCCAAGTCCGTAGCCCTTCGATCTATCCGGGCTTTAAAACCGACAAGCAAGCACACGTCATTCAAATAATCAATTTCACGCCAATTACATCACACATTCCATATTCACAACTTAATTCAATTTCACATTTCGCCACTTCATCATACGAATTTGACGTTCAAGTCGGCACGCACAAATATCCAATTCAAACATATTAATTTAGCACAATTCAAATAATCGCATTTATAACGTAAAATAACTAAAATAAAACACGCCCTAACCATTCTAACCCAAGACACGTCTATGAAATACCCAAAATACTAGATAGAGTTTAGGATGCCACTTACAAAGTTTTGGCTCGGGAAAAATCGACTCGGGCCCCAAAATGGCCCGGGTGAACAGTACCGACTGGGCGCGGGTGCGGGCCACACGGGCACTCTGGCCGGACGACACGGGCACAGTGGCCGGACGGTGTGCCTAGTGTATGGGTGCGGTGGACATGCGGCGTACCCGGGGACGCATGGCCGAGTGGGACGGGCGACTCGCCTAGGCCGGACGGACGACGTGTCGGGCGGCGGGCTGGCCGAACGAGCGAGGTGCCGAGTGCACGGGCGAGAGGCCGGACGGGGCGACCAAGGGCTGGGTAGCGAGTAAGCGGCCTGGGCGTGCAGGCGACGGCTCGGCCACAGCTTGGGGAGGCTTCGCCGCGAGCTTGGGCTGATTAACCGGCGGGGCTAGTTGGCTGGTCGGCCGGCGAGGCTGGCTGGCTGGCACGGCGACGGTGGCAACGGCGACGGTGGCGGCGCACGGCGGCGGCGGCGGCAAACTGACGGAACGCCCACAAGAAGGAGAGGGAGGTGGTTGAGGTGGGGTGCTGCGGCCGGAGGGGAGCTTGGCGGCAACGGGGGCGATGCTCAGGCGTCGGGACGGTGCTGGGGGCTGGCCGGACGACTGGACGACGGTCGGGACTCGCCGGACACGATGGCGAGCGAGGGCGAGGGGTGAAAGGTCAAAGAGAGGAAGAGAGAGTGGACTGGGGCGGGGTGGTGCGGCTGAGGGGGTGCTCAGTGGCAACGGGGGCGATGCTCAGGCGTCGGGACGGCGCTGGGGGCTGGCCGGACGACTGGACGATGGCCGGGGCTCGCCGGACGCGGCAGCGAGCCGAGCTCGCACGCTCGGGAGGAGAAGAAAGCAGCACCGACCGGAGCTGCTAGGTGACACGGCAGCGCGGCAACGGCGCGAGGGAGGACTATGGTGTCGGCGACTGGTGAGGCGACGTCGGGCGGAAGCGGATGGCGGCCGAGCGACGGTTGTGGAGACGGGGAGGAGCTGCGGAGGTGGAGGGGACTACGGAGGTGGGGGGAGCTGTGGAGGAAGGGAGAGCGGCCAGACGGCTGGGGCAACTGACGGGACGGCGGCAACGTGGGGCGGACGACGGGGCGACCAGCGGTGGGCAGTCGGCGAGCAGAGGAGAAGCCGAACCGTTCCGGATAGCTAGAAGGAATGGAAGAAGGGGAAGAAGAAGAGAGAGGGAGAGAGAGAGAGAAGAAGAGAAAAAAAGAGAAGAGAGAGAAGACGTGTGTTGCATGGGGAAGGGGAGAGAGAGAGAGTCAGACGTGCAGAGGTGGGGCGGGCGTGCATGGCCGTTGCGTGCGCGGGGAAAGGAGAAAAGAGAGAGAGAGAGAGAGAGAAGAGAGAAGGGCGGACGTGCATGGGGGAGAGAGAGAGAGAAGACGTACGGGCGTGTAGGTCTGCATGGGGAAGGCGCGCACGCACGGGGCTAGAGGGAGGAGAGAGAGGAGAGAAATAAATGCACCATCAAGTGCAATCTAACAGTCCGTTTCAAATCCGGAAACAATCCTATGGTCCAAATAAATCTTAGAAATTACTGAGGAATAAAGGGCCAAGGTAAAATATAAATAGAATGACTCAAAAATGCTCTACGAGGGAGGTTTACTAGTCCAAAGTCGCACCCGATCGAAAATCCACTTTTCACATATTCCTGACAATACTGACGCTGGCCACAATAATATCGACACCGTCCAATTTGTTTCGACCCAGAACTCCCGAAAATTAGCTGCCAAGTTTGGGGTATAAAAAAAGGCCAAATTCGATCGAGTGTGATTCTAACAAAAATCTCTATTTTAAAAACAGAAACCCTAGAGTGATCAGTTCCCGGGCAAGATTTTATTATAAGCGCACTGACAAATTACACGTTTTATAAATCCCTAAACAGGCCAAAATTCAGAATGTCACAACTCTTCCCCCCTTTCAAAAATTTCGTCCTCGAAATTTATAACCTAACCCAACTATTCAAATAAATTGGGGTATTGGTGTTGCATCGACTCCTCACTTTCCCACGTCGCACCTTCGGTTCCATGGTGTTCCCAAATAACCTTGACCATCAGGATTTTCTTGTTCCGCAACACTCTTTCTAGTCTGTCCTCGATCCGAACTGGCTTTTCCACGTACGACACCCTGTCGTCCACGTCTATTTCCTCATAGTTCAGCACGTGGGTCGGGTCCGGTTCATATTTTCTTAGCATAGACACGTGGAATACGTTGTGCACTTGAGACAAATTTGGTGGTAGCGCGAGACGATAAGCCAAGGTGTCTATTCTCTCTAAGACCTCAAATGGACCCACGTATCTCGGGCTCAACTTTCCTTTCTTACCAAATCGAGATAGTCCCCTCATCGGCGACACCTTGAGGAATACGTGGTCCCCTACTTGAAATTCCAAAGGTTTACGTCTCCGGTCTGCATAATTCTTTTGGCGGCTCTGAGCGGTTTTGAGCTTGTCCCGGATAACCTTGTCTGTCTTAGTCGACTGCTGCACTAACTCTGGACCTGTGATGCTCCTCTCACTAACTTCATCCCAACAAACTGGTGTCCTGCAGGCTCTGCCGTACAAAGCTTCAAACGGTGCCATTTTGATACTCTGCTGGTAGCTATTGTTGTAGGCAAATTCAACCAAATGCAACTGTTCCTCCCAGCCACCCTTAAAATCCAAAACACAAGCTCGCAGCATGTCTTCCAAAGTCTGGATCGTCGTTTCAGACTGGCCATCCGTCTGGGGATGATAGGCCATGCTGAACTGTAACTTCGTTTCTAATGCCGTATGAAGACTTTTCCAAAAGACGGCAGTAAATTTAGGATCACGATCCGAAGTGATCATCATTAGTACTCCATGGAGACGGGCTATATGTCGCACATACAGGTCGGCATACCTTTCCAAGGCGAAATCCTTTCGCACCGGTAGAAAATGCGCTGATTTTGTCAACTGATCAACTATCACCCAAATCGAATCATGCCCCCTTTGACTTCTCGGTAATCCCATTACAAAGTTTATCGTGATGTGTTCCCATTTCCACTCGGGAATTTCCAATGGCTGCAACATTCCACCCGGCTTGCAATGTTACGCCTTCACTTGTTGGCACGTTAAACACTTAGCCACATTCTTAGCGACGTCCACTTTCATGCCGTTCCACCAATAATGCTGCCGTAAGTTCTGATACATTTTCGTGCTCCCAGGGTGAATACTGTACGTACTATGGTGCGCTTCAGACAAAATCTCTTCCTTCAGTTCTATATCACTGGGCACACATAACCGTCCACGGAACTTTAAAATTCCATCTTCGGATACCTGAAAATCCGATCTTCTTTTCGTGGCATCCATACTCAAAATCTTTTGAATCTCCGGGTCCGTCGATTGAAGAGCCTTAATCTTAGTCTGTATTTCTGGTTCAATCCTCAATGCGGCAAGCAGACTCAAGACATGACTTACTTCAAATTTAAATCTTGAATCTCGAACTCCCTCCAACAAAGTCCACTCCTTGACCATCATATGCGCGATGCTCGATTTCCGGCTCAGTGCATCCGCAACCCTATTAGCTTTTCCAGGGTGATATAATATATCGCAGTCATAATCCTTAAGGAGTTTCATCCAACGACGCTGTCTCAAATTTAATTCCTTTTGGGAGAACAAATACCTTAGACTTTGATGGTCCGTATAGATCTAAAATTTCTCCCCACACGGGTAATGTCTCCAAATCTTAAAAGCGAAAATAATCGCAGCCAACTCCAAGTCATGTGTCAGATAATTCTGCTCATGCGGCCTCAATTGCCGCGATGCGTATGCCACTACTTTCCCGTGTTGCATTAACACGCATCCCAATCCCCTTAACGACGCGTCACTATAAATCTCATATCCTCCTGGTCCTGACGGGATCGTTAACACTGGCGCGGTTGTCAATCTCTGTTTTAATCCTTGGAAGCTCCTTTCACACTTATCCGTCTATTCAAACCTCGTCTCCTTCTTCAGTAATCGCGTCAAAGGCATCGCTATAGCTGAAAATTTTTCCACGAAGCGTCTGTAGTACCCTACTAAACCCAAGAAGCTTTGAACCTCGGTTACTGTTGTCGATCTTGGCTAATTCGCGACGGCTTCAACTTTCGCCGGGTCCACTGCAATTCCTTCTCCAGATACCACATGCCCTAAGAATGCCACTCGATGAAGCCAGAACTCACACTTGCTGAACTTGGCGTAGAGTGCATGTTCCCTTAAGGTCCGTAGAACCTTCTCCAAATGCACTTCGTGTTCGGCGGGACTTTTCGAATACACCAGAATATCATCGATAAACACGATTACAAACTGATCCAAAAATTCCTTGAATACTCGATTCATTAAGTCCATAAAGGCTGCAGGGGCGTTCGTCAGACCAAACGGCATCACCGTAAACTCATAGTGTCCATACCTTGTCCTAAACGCTGACTTCGGCACATCCTCCTTCTTGATCTTCAATTGATGATAGCCAGTCCTCAAGTCGATCTTAGAAAACACTGACGCCCCTTACAACTGGTCAAATATGTCATAAATCCTTGGCAACGGGTACTTATTCTTGATGGTCACCTGGTTAAGTTGTCTGTAGTCAATGCATAATCTCAATGATCCATCCTTTTTCCTTACAAATAAAATCGGCGCTCCCCATGGAGACGCATTAGGGAGAATAAAATCCTTGTCCAATAACTCTTGCATTTGGACTTTCAACTCTTTCAATTCTGACAGCGACATCCTATAAGGTGCTTTCGAAATCGGTTCCGTACTTGAGGCCAACTCAATTGTGAACTCCACTTCTCTATCAGGAGGCAGTCCTGACAATTCCTGAAGGAAGACATCGGGAAAATTGCACACTACGGCTATATCCTCTAGCCTCGGCTCTCCAACCATCGAATCAACTACATTTGCTAAAAATCCTTGGCATCCCTCAACCAACAGCTTTGTTACCTCGAGCGACGAAATCCAAGGGATCGAGGTTCCTCCTCGGTTTCCCACAAACTCAAATCTAGGCTGTCCAACCGGATTAAATTGGATCACCTTGCTACTATAGTCCATAACAACCTCTTGTTTGTCTAGCCAGTCCATACCGACAATCACATCAAAGTTATGCATACTTAGTACTGCTAAATCTATCCTCCCTTCCCTATCGCCAATCACTAACTTACAATCGAGACATCCATATGCAATTAACACTTTATCATTTAGCGGAGTAGTAACACACAACACAACATCAAGCGCATTCGGCTCAATCCCAGATAATTTAACAAATTGCTCAGAAATAAAGGAATGCGATGCCCCCGGATCAAATAAGGCATAAGCAGCATGATCATAGAGAGAGACCGTACATGTGACCATGCCCGGCGTGTCCTGCACTTCCCTCCTTGCCATTACATACACTCGTCCTTTTACCGGCGGCCTATTCTGATTTGCCGGCTGAGCAACTCTAAATTGATTTCCATTCCGGGGTGGCGGCGGCGGCAATATACGTGGTCCAGCTTATCTACGGTTGGGGCAGTCCTTCATCTGATGGCCCCTCCCTCCACACGTAAAACATGCTCCGCCTCTATTCGGGCAAGGTCCATTCTCGTGTCTTCCTCTACATAGCCTACACGGGGCATTTTGATAACGATTTGGCTTTCTAATGTTCCTCCGAGCTGGCGGGACAAAGCGACTGTTTCCTGACATGGGCCTCTTTCCCAGTTGGCGATTGTCCCTAGTCGGGGCGTACCGCGATCCAGAAGCGGCAGCCCGGTCCGTCCGATCTCGTTCGATTGCCTGCGCCCTTTCATATATTTCGTTATAGCTCCTCAAGTTCAAGGAGAACATCTGAGTACGAAGGTTCGGCTTCAGCCCATCTTGGAACCTCCTAGCCTTGTCCGTTGGATCCTCCACCATCCTGGGGGCAAATTTGGACAATCTTGCAAACTCGGCCTCATACTGGTCCACTGACAACTGACCCTGCTGAAGTCTCATAAATTTTGCCAATTTTTGCTCTCGAGTACTCTCCGAGAAGTACTTACCATTGAAGGTCTCAGTGAAGACAGCCCAACTTGGAGTAATACCAACGGGGAACAGCTGACCCTTGGTGACCCTCCACCAATCACTTGCATTGCTTTGAAGCTGGTAGACTGTTAGTGTCACCCTCTCTTCCTCAGTACACCCGAGCACCTCAAAGGCTTTCTCTAGCTCCTCTATCCATCTTGGTGCAGCCTCGAGGTCACCTCTCCCATCAAACTTCGGGGGTTTCAACCTCAGAAACTGCTCTACTAGCTTGGACATCGGCCTGACCATGTTCACTCACATCATTCCAGGATCTCCACCAACTGCATTATTCTCCTGATTTCTATTATTCCCAACGATCTCACTGGCAGCTGCAGCAGCGACAGTAGCACTCCTTTCTCCGATCTGCCTTCCCGATAAAAACCCTGCTTCCTCAAGTACCCTCCACATTTCATCCAACCTAGGATCCCCCATCACTCCAGCTTGCGGGGCTACACGACCTCTTCCTCGACCTCGGCCTCGACCTCGACCTCTACCTCTACCTTGACCGCTACCTTGACCGCTACTTTGACCATCCATCTTACCGATTCTCACAAACGTTCACCTGTTAAGATCTAAGTAGTAATTAGGAATCTAGGCCAATTATACCAATCTATGCCCTAGGCAGTGCGTCACAATACAATTCACTAAACAAACAGCCAATCATAACATCACTCAATAACAACCAACAGGGTTTCGTGCACTTACCTCAAGTCCTGACACACCTGCATCTCACACATTATTGCATAAACTCAAGCAGCAATCACAACCACACCGTCTGGGGTATGCATAGCACGCAAGTCTCCCTAACTAGCTACCCCAAAGTCATCGCTCCTTATCACTCCAGGTTTCGACCGTCTTGGATCGAGCTGACCTTGCTCTGATACCAAAACAACGGGATGTCACGCCTTGGACCCAACGGGCTCGCGACACCCCTTCAACGGTCGTAAAGAACGCGACGTCTCAGGACACGTCGCCGACTCGAACGAAACACGCAAGCGGAAGTGAAATAAAATAACCTTGACAAGATCGATGTGACAAGGGATAGAACAAGCGAAAACTTTAACGAACATAAAACATAACCTGAATCCATAATAATCATACACTAGGCCGCTAAGGTTAAATCCGCACAGTCATCAAAAAGTAACAGGGGGCTGGGTAGACTACTGACAACACAAAACGGGACTTCTACCAAAAGAAAGCTTCCTAGCCCTATTCCTAAGCACCCCTACGGCGTCCAATCCGGATCGGACCCAAAGGAGTCTGAATCTGAATCCGAGTCTATCTCGATCGGGTTCTCCTTTGCATCTCTCTGCTCGGCCGCCATGGGCTCCTCTTCAGGCTCGAGGACAAGTGCCGGCATTGGATTGGGATTCGCCGGGGGAATGCCGGGGTCTGACACCTCGCCATCGTGAGCGAACTTGTCCCAGGGCTCCCAGTTAACCGCATTCTCGTTGTTATGTCGTAACCCCTCAAAACCTCGGATTGGCCCTGAGTTCACCAACCCAACCCTATGGGACCACGCCAGGTAGTCGCGGCGCTCCAACTGCTCTAGTCCCACGTCTACCCAAATGTAAGTGCGATGCCTAATGTAAGACTTTCCCGGGTTCGGACCCTAGTAAACATCGTCCTCATGCAACGTATGCACGGGGACTCCAAAACGCCTTGGTGGCGCCATACTTAATGACGGGGATTTGAAAATGGTTATATAATAACCGTGAGAACGAGTCTCAATAAACGACACCCTAAACCTCACCTAGGCTAATGTGTACCCAGACAAGTCTAACAAGCGAATCACCAAGCAAACATAACCAATTCCACACGACAACTTACCTCGCCTCGAATCATGAACCAACCTTGCACATTAGTCTAAACATGATAATGCAAGAATAGATCACCACCATATCACAATCACCCGGCATACGCACTTCCCACTTGCATTCCACCAATCCGATCAAGCAATCACGCGCACATTTAACCAATCCAAATAGTCAGTTCCAAACAGCCAATTCAATCACACGTTCAACCAGTCAATTCAGTCACACTCAAATCGTATGCACGTGTCTAACAACTTTCCTCTCACGGGCTCACAAGCCTCACAATTCGATCAATACCAATGGCCGCCGTCAACATGTCCCAAGCAATACCATTCATACAAATCCAGTGGCTGCCGTCAATACATTTGAAGCCACGAAATCAAATCATTCCAATGACCGACATAAACACGTCCCGGTTTATCACACCTTTAACGGGCCACCGTCAACACGTCTCAAGCCCGCATCCAATTGGCCCATCTGCCGTTCATGCCTTCACACGGACCGCCGTCAATACGTCCCAAGTCCGTAGCCCTCCGATCGATCCGGGCTTTAAAACCGACAAGCAAGCACACGCCATTCAAATAATCAATTTCACGCCAATTACATCACACATTCCATATTCACAACTTAATTCAATTTCACATTTCGCCACTTCATCATACGAATTTGACGTTCAAGTCGGTACGCATAAATATCCAATTCAAACATATTAATTTAGCACAATTCAAATAATCGCATTTATAACGTAAAATAACTAAAATAAAACACGCCCTAACCGTTCTAACCCGAGATACGTCTATGAAATACCCAAAATACTAGATAGGGTTTATGATGCCACTTACAAAGTTTTAGCCCGGGAAAAATCGACTCGGGCCCCAAAATGGCCCGGGTAAACAGTACCGACTAGGCGCGAGTGCGGGCCACACGGGCACTCTGGCCGGACGACATGGGCACGGCGGCCGGACGGTGTGCCTAGTGTACGGGCGCAGTGGACGTGCGGCGTGCCAGAGGACACACGACCGAGCGGGACGGGCGACGCGCCTAGGCCGGACGGGCGACGTGCCGGTCGGCGGGTTGGCCGAACAGGCGAGGAGCCGAGTGCACGGGCGAGAGGCCGGACGGGGCGACCAAGGGCTGGGCAGGGGGCAAGCAGCCTGGGCGTACGGGGGACGGCTCGGCCACGGCCCGGGGAGGCTTGGCCACGAGCTTGGGCTGACTGATCGGTGGGGCTGGCTGGCTGGCTGGTCGGCCGGCGAGGCTGGCTGGCTGGCGCGGCGACGACGGCGACGGCGACGGCGGTGGTGGCGGCACACGGCTGCAAGCTGACGGAACACCCATAAGAAGAAGAGGGAGGTGGCTGAGGTGGGGTGCTGCGGCCGGAAGGGAGCTTGGCGGCGACGGGGGCGGTGCTCAGGCGTCGGGATGGCGCTGAGGGCTGGCCGGACGACTAGACGACGGCCGGGACTCGCCGGACACGGCGGCAAGCGGCGGTGAGGGGTGAAAGGTCAAAGAAAGGAAGAGTGAGTGGACTGGGGCGGGGTGGTGCGGCTGAGTGGGTGCTCGGCGGTGGCGGGGGCGATGCTCAGGCGTCGGGACGGCGCTGGGGGCTGGCCGGACGACTGGACGATGGCCGGGGCTCGCCTGACTCAGCGGCGAGCTGAGCTCGCGTGCTCGGGAGGAGAAGAAAGCAGTGCCGACCGGAGTTGCCAGGTGACACGGCGGCGCGGCAACGGTTCGAGGGAGGACTGTGGTGTCGGCAACTGGTGAGGCGACGTCGGGCAGAGGCGGATGGCGGCCGAGCGACGGCTGTGGAGGCAGGGAGGAGCTGCGGAGGTGGAGATAAATACAGAGGTGGGGGGGAGCTATGGAGGAAGGGAGAGCGGTCGGACGGCTGGGGCAGCTGACGGGACGGCGGCAGCTGGTCGGGCGGCGGCGACGTGAGGCGGACGACGGGGCGACCAGCGGCGGGCAGTCGGCGAGCAGAGGAGAAGCCGAACCGTTCGGGACAGCCAGAAGGAAAGGAAGAAGGGGAATAAGAAGAGAGAGGGAGAGAGAGAGAGAAGAAGAGAAAAAAGAGAGGAGAGAGAAGACGTGTGTTGCATGGGGAAGGGAAGGCTGCATGGGGAAGGGGAGAGAGAGAGAGAGTCAGACGTGCAGAGGTGGGGCGCGCGTGCATGGCCGTTGCGTGCGCGGGGAAAGGAGAAAAGGGAGAAAGAGAGAGAGAGAGAGAGAAGAAAGAAGAGGGAAGGGTGGACGTGCATGGGGGAGAGAGAGAGAGAGAAGACGTGCGGGCCTGTAGGTCTGCATGGGGAAGGCGCGCGCGCGCGGGACCAGAGGGAGGAGAGAGATGAGAGAAATAAATGCGCCATTGAGTGCAATCTAACGGTCCGTTTCAAAGCCGGAAACAATCCTATGGTCCAAATAAATCTTAGAAATTACTAAGAAATAAAGGGTCAAGGTAAAATATAAATAGAATGACTCAAAAATGCTCTACGAGGGAGGTCTACTAGTCCAAAGTCGTACCCGATTGAAAATCCACTTTTCACATATTCTTGACAATACTGACGTTGACCACAATAATATCGACACCGTCCAATTTATTTCGACCCGGAACTCCCGGAAATTGGCTGCCAAGTTTAGGGTCTAAAAAAATAGCTAAATTCGATCGAGTGCGATTCTAACAAAAATCTCTATTTTAAAAACAAGAACCCGAGAGTGATCAGTTCTCGGTCGAGATTTTATTATAAGCGCATTGACAAATTACACGTTTTTTAAATCCCAAAACGGGCCAAAATCCAGAATGTCACATTATCTTTTTATTGCCTATTTACTTTTTTGGTTTTTATAAATTTTACGATAATTCCACTTAAGTAAATTTTAACTTATGATCTTTATAATGGTAATAGTAGAGACTACTTTAGATTTGTATCGCATTGATACTCTTGCTATTTTATGTCAATGTATCTCATAAAGATATTTAGAAACGATATTAACCTATCTATAAATATTTGGGAATATATTAATCTAAATCAAAATCTTGTTCCTTATTTTTTAGAAAACACAAAACAATCAAGATTGAAAATTTTATCAATCCCAAAAATTAGGAACGAGATCTACATAAGTATGGGTAAATATAGATAAATTAATAGAGGTTCCAAATATCTTTAAGAAAACACTTAGACCTACACAAATAGAAATATTAACCAATACAACTCTAAATTAGTTTCTACTTTTACTATTATAGAGATCATAAGTTCAATTTTCCTTAATTGAAAATATTGTGATATTTTAAAAGATAAAAAAGGTAAAAGGGTAATAAAAAGATTACAAATTTTTTGTTGATCCAAGAAAACGCTTGAAATAAAAAGATATACTAAAATCTGGGTAAAATTGCAATTATAGAAAATTGTGAATAGTACCGAAAGAGTGAGTTTGTTATGAAAAGTCGATGAACTTAATTGAACAAACTGAAAGTTTGAAGATTACATTGAACATTTAAAAATAGTTTAAGAGTCACATTGAATAAATTAATAGTTTAAGGATGATATTACATACTGAATTAAAATTTATGAAGTATTGGTGTTGATGTCCTTATGAACAATTGGTGTCAATGTCCTTGCTTGAAATTATTGAGACAGAAATGGTACCGCGACGTGAACCCAGTCTTGAATTATTATGTGCTCCATGCCTTCTTTTCAACAGATGTAGGTACGGATGGGAACAACGAGCCAACTAGCTGAGGAATGGTAAGTTGGCAAATACAAGAAGAAGTAAAGAAGTTGATGTCGTCAAATCTCAAACTAGACCCGTTGTCAAATATTTATTATAATTTTTTTTCTTGTGATACAAAAATCTTAAATTTATATTTATACGACACATTTATTCTCTATCAAGATTTCGTAAATGAATATTGTTAAAAATTTACCTATATAAATACCTATTTGATTTAAATGAAATAATAATTGTATTATTTTAACTGAAAAATCACTTGACAAAACTCTTAGAAATGAAGTTTTGCTAAAGGGGCAGTTTGTGTCTTCTTAGTGCTTCTCGCATGTAAAGCTTCACTTATCCTCTGAGCATGTCCTCCCATCTAATCCAAAACAGTTTGACTTGCTCTTCGACAATTTTCTAAGCATGAGTAATGTAAGGAACAAGTCAAAGAACGCATGCACCAGGAGGATAGAGTGTGCAGGGTACATTCAACTCAACGGAAGGGACTCTCTCTCTTTGGCCGAACAAAAGGGAGTTCTGAACACGGTGCTCGCTCCGTAAACACCGTGGGTATTTGGTGCAATTATGTGATTAAGAAACACTCGAGTATATGAGCGATTATGATCGTGGAATTCTCCAATTTATTAGTGGATAATTGGTGGTTGATTCTTCCCATGGACGTAACTTCCGACACTCGAACCTAACCACGTAAATATCTTGTATCATTTATTGTTCATCATTTTATTTTTCTGTTGATTTTCTCTCACTTTCAATTTAATTGTAAAGTTCCAATCGGCTTCTGCAACATTATTTTTACTACACATCGAGTTGCTAATAAAAAGGTTAAACAGAAGGATAGTGAAAGTATGCTCTCTAATGGGAAAGATTGTAGTCATAAAGAGATAACGCTATTGAGTAGAACTGTAGTTGTCGTCGTAGTTGACAACTCTGTATTAAGGGAAAGTGACTGGGCGAACATTCGAGTTCTTGCCCGGAGCGATTGCTCCTAATAGGCTTAGGATATCATCTAGTGCTGTATGATTTAAAATACCACGTCGAAGGAACTGGGCAAGCTAACCGATTGCAGAAAAGAAAAGGGAAATCTTGAACCACGGAGTTCTTAATTCTTCCTTTTTAATCTAACCGTTCAAACGGACAACCTCCTTAATGAATCTGTTGAAGTCATTGTACGATGGCCCTCCACGACCGGCGGCTGCCACAGCCCTCTCCTTCCACTTCTTAGCATTCTCCCTCATCTTCTTCCCACCGACCCCTTCCATCACTTCCCGAACAAGAACTTCTATTTCCTCGCGCCTCACATCGTGGTTCACTTCCATGCCAATCCCCCATTCCGTACATGCGTACCGGCAGTTTGTCTGTTGCTCGGCGAAGAATGGCCAGCAAATGAGAGGAACGCCTCCGCAGATACCTTCCAAGGTAGAATTCCACCCGCAGTGTGTTAGGAAAGCGCCGACCGATCCGTGAGTCAGGACTTGATCCTGCGGACACCAACTCGTCAAGAACCCTCTGTCTTTCACTTCCTCCAGGAACTCCGGTGGTAGAATTGCGGAATCATCCTTCACAACATCAGGCCTGATCACCCACAAAAATGGGTGCTTGCTATTTGCAAGCCCCCAAGCAAACTCCTTCAGGTGTTCCTCAGTCATCACAGTGATGCTCCCATAGTTCACATACACAACTGACTCGGCTTCTCTCTGATCGAGCCATTTGAGGCAGCTGTAATCTTCCTTCCACAGACTCGACCGGAAAGACTTGACAGAGCTCGAGTCAATATCCTGAATGAGAGAGGAAAGGGGCCCGGCACAGTAAATTTGAGGGGAAATGTCTGCTATTTTCTCCAGAACTTCGTGTTCGAGCTCATTGAAGGTGTTGAACAAGATAGCAGATGATTTCAGGCAGTGCTGCGCTTCTTCTCCTAAGAAGTCGAACATGATGTCGTTCAGGTCTCTGGTTCGCATGAAGCTCGGCATGTCCCGGAGTCGGATGTTTCTCATTCCTGGGATCCAATCAACACGGTCATCGAGCGTCCCGTTGTTCAGGAAGTCTTCATCTGTTACATTTGATATGTAGTGAGGATCCAATCCAGAACTTTGACAAGAGAAACGGATGAATGGAAATAACTCAAAAATGGGGAGAGGACTAAATAAACAAACAAAGATCTAAGTGAATTTATCCGAGAGAAGCAAAAATGAATATAGAAACAAAGTAAGTACCTTTGAATGGAACGATCCCTCTCTTCACAAGCTCTCTGTACTGCAAATAACACATGAACCCACAAGCCGAGGCAGTCCAGAACTGAACCTCTGGAACTCCAAGCTGCCTCGCAGCTTCACTGGCAAAACCCGTTACCCCATCTGATATCACACAACTTACAGGCGGAACAACCTCATCGCTCTTGATCCTGGCAAGCAATTTCTTGAAAGGGCCCAAGCAGTTCTTCCGGATCGAGTCGCAGAGGGTCGGGATGTCCTGCGTCGCGTCGCGGTCCGATGGCGGGAGGCCGTCCGGGATCGTCTCGAAGCAGAAATTTTCGAGGTCTCGGAGCAAGTCGGGTCCCTTAGACCGGAGGAGGCGGCGGTGGTTGAACTCGGTGTTGACGAAAGTGACGAAGACGCCGCGCGCGTGCAGGAGCTTGGCGAGCTGCATCATGGGGTTGACGTGGCCTTGGGCCGGGTAGGGAACACACACGGCGTGTGCAAGTGCATGGGATTTTGTTGATTCTAGGGGTGACGAACCCATCACCTGTCTGTTTCTCCCCAGGGCAAGATCGAGAAGTGTATACTGAGTGATGAAACTTGAAACTGATCTGAAGTCTTGCCAAATCTATTCAGTTTCGGTCGGTCTTTTCAGATCTATACTAGATGCGCAAAAGAGAGTTTATGCAAGTAGCGTTAGACGAGGGAGATACACGTGTGAAAACTCAGCAACAAGCACATATGTTTATATAATACAACTTCCGGTGATTGGTGCATTTCATTTTTTATGCCAATTATAGAGTGCCTAGGGATACTCTGGTGTTTTGTATTCGGCCGATCCTAGATTCTTGGAAAGAAGACGGCAAGGTGGTCAGATGACGTGACTAGCTCGAACACGTCCCCTGTGCCTTGGAAAAGTCATTCAATTTGATAAATGACCAACATCAATTTCCTAGCTGATGAGAGAATAACAGGATAAAAAAAAATAAATTCATAGCGAATGTCTATTGTCTAGGGCAAAACATTTTCGCATTTATTGTTTTCCTATGCTTTCTTTCTTCAGGTGAGTAAATGTCGGATGTATGAAGTATCTCAATCGTGTCATGGATGTTGCTCGAAGCTCGGGCAAGGAGTCGAATATCGAAATTATTTGCACTCGATGATGTGATAATTGAACTTTGTGACGGTGTTTCCTAGTCTACACACGGGTCATTCTTTAATTCAGCCTACGCCCATGATTTTTGATGTAATTACTCTGTTCAGTAGTTACGTACGAGAAAATGTTGCCCGTCGATCTCCTGAAAATGCAGAAGATCATAGTTTAAACGCATCCTATCAATTAAGCGAAATACTCACACGCTTATTCGCACTTATCTCACGATGGCTATGATCGGATATGTCCAAAACATCTCCGCATAATTACTTGTGCAAACAGACAAAATACTGCTGAGCAATGGTCATAGTTGCATCCGATACGACCATGTCAATACATTAAAAATCCAGCAATTCCATGGTTCTCAATAGATGAAAACTATACTATCTTACCAAAAAAAAAAAGATGAAAACTATACTTCGTTTCCTGGCTATTCTTAAAACGCATCGACCTCGTCAAATGTTGTTTGGTGATGTGGTTTGAAATCCATCCTTGAAGAACTCGAGCATGTAGACTAGTCAAAAGGACAAAGGGTTACGTCTTTACGTAGCTTTTGGCGTGGAACGTGTTGTACAAGGACCTTTCAGATGCATCGAGGAGGAGATTTGAGTTAGAAGAGGAAGGAAGAGATCTAAGAAGATGTCGAGGGATAGAGAGGACGAGGAGAGACGTAAACTATCCGAACCGATCTAATGCGAATTGAGCGCGATGACTATGATCGGCTGCTACTGTTGTTGTTGTTACGTAGCAGTGTTAGAGATTCAAGAACTAACCTCTAAGGCGAGGGGTTTTCATGGTTACGATAAATGGGTATTTAAACAGGCGGAGCATGATGAGTGTCCGATTCCTGTGTGTTTTAACGCATTAGATGCACTTTGAATCGTTGTTTTAGTCTAAATTCGTTCCTTGTGGAAAACAATTGTCCCCAAATTCTCCTCTCTTTGTAATTTGAAGGTGGGAGGGACGGTGGACACACAATTCAAACTGATCTTTCCCTTTTTCGGGCTCTGTATTTTGTATTTATGATATCACCTCATTTCTATGGCAAAAACAAAAAAAAAAATGATGGTGGATTGTTCCTACAATTTATTAGTAACTTACCAATACTTTCGTAAAATTGTCAACCTTTTTGTTGGTTCGTTAATTATGAACATTTGTAACTATTTACAAACTTTTGTTTGCATAACTCACTAGCGTTTCGAATTTACTAACTCTTATAAAAACATTATCGATGTTAATTAGATTCTTATCAACTTTTTTTAAATTAAACTAGCCATTAGTTTTGAGTTACTTACCAAAGTTCGATTGCTTTTTTTTTTCAACTTGGCAATTTTTTTATTAAGGTACCAACATTTATCCACCTTGGTTAGCAATTCCATATTTACTAACTCTTTTTATTGATTATTGATCTAAATTAGCGTATCTCGCCAGCTTTTTGTTTGTATGTTACATGACTACCAATACTATTAGTAACTTATTAGTAACTTACCAATACTATTATAAAATTACCAACTTTTTTGTTAATTTGTAAATTGCGGACTTTTGAACCAATTTATAAACTTTTATTTGTATAACTTATTAACATTTTGATTTATTAAATCTTATAAAAATATTACCGATCTAAAAAAGAGTCACCTACCAACTTTTGTCATATTAAATTATTCATTAGTTTTGGGTTACCAATTTGAGTTACTTACCAAAGTTTAATTATTTAATTTAACTTACCAATTTGTTTTATTAACATACCACCTTTTATTCCTATTGGTTAGCAATTTCCTTATTTACTAACTTTTTTTCGCGATTACCAATCTATATTAGCTTGACTTGCCAACTTTTGTTATGTTAAATTTCTACCTAGTATTGGGTCAAGTCTCATTGAGTTACTCAGATATTTATTAGTTCCTTTTTGCATGGTAACCTTGTTTTACCAGCCACAAACTTTTATTTACATTTCTCGGCGGGATCTTAATTTACCCACTCATTTTATAAATTATTAAATTTATTTTTCTTTTGATTAACAACTTCTCTTATTTTTTACAACTTTTATTTGCTTTATTAACTACATCTTTAAACACCTATACAAAATTACTAACTTTTTTTTGGTCGGAACGAAATTGTCACGCCCCGTACCCCACGAAGCGCGAACATCCCACCTCTGGTCGATTATGGTGCAACGCTCCCAGGATGCGTCGCTGACCCAACACACAGAGAATAATACACATGCGGAAGTAACGTATATATATATTATATACACCCGTACAAATATACAAGACAACCAAGGATAGCACAACATCAAAACCTAGCACGATTAAAAACATATACAATTCTTGTCTACCCCGGATACATTCATAATAGCCAAAACGGGTCAACAACCACCAATCAAAAGAGGGTGCGGGGCAGGGCGGTCAAACACCATCTCTAGCCGGGGCTCCTCCCAAAATGACTCGGCACACCTGCCATCCTCAAAGCTGGGGATCTGAAAATTTTCGGTTTACACAACCGTGAGACGAATCTCAGTGAGTTCAACCCCTAAACCTAGGCTAGGCTAACATGCAATCTCCTGACCGGAATCAAGTAATTAAAGAAATAAAAACACAACACAACCATATTCATACAATTCTCTGACCCTGCAGGTTAGACAGTATAACATATAAAAATCATGGCACATGCGTGGCACACATAGTCACCCGTACGCCAAACACATGCTCCTTCACTGAGTCTTACATACTCACATGCTCATCAGTGCGTGTCTATGTATGCAAATGTCATCGACATGTCATGCACATTCCTTCGGCCCACTGGCCCACACCGGCACACTTGCCCAAATTATTATTCTTATTACGACTCGAGTCATCACTTTTTCACGGGCCGGTGCGTCTAGCCTGCTTCAAAGTGCATGAGGCGCAGCAACCGATCTGGCCCAGTGTCTCTAGCCTGCTTCAAAGTGCATGAGGCGCAACACTGTTCTCCTTGCGAACCAGAGCCTGCTTCAAAGTGCATGAGGATGGTCGCCTTCCGGACGTACCGGGCATCGTCCTGCTTCAAAGTGCATGAGGACGGTATCGACCCGAAGGTCACGACCCGAAGGTCCTTAGGTGATCACACAACTCATTATTATCTGAACCCAGCGTATAACGCTTCAGGGTATTTTAGGTGATCACATACTCATGGCAGACACGCATTCTCACACAAGTTCATCACATGCCTTACTCTCGGCATACACAATGCGTGTCCATGTTATGCAATGAAATGCACCATGAGCGCCAATTAAATTCAAACACTCCATATCACAACACGTGCTCAATTGGCCCAATTAATACCGTGTGGCCCAACGTGCGATTCACAATTCAATAATTAATTGCAAGCCAAACAGTGGCCAATCGCACTCCACAAAAATTAGCCACACAACATGCGACATGGTAGTACGCAATCAATCACAATCAAGCACG
Source organism: Syzygium aqueum (assembly GCA_031216185.1). NCBI lineage: Eukaryota > Viridiplantae > Streptophyta > Magnoliopsida > Myrtales > Myrtaceae > Syzygium > Syzygium aqueum. The sequence goes on along the minus strand of CM062238.1, from coordinate 39,641,636 downwards.
AATTACATACAATCAGTCGACCGGGCACACTCGATAATTTCCAATGGGCTCCTAAAATTGGTCGTTTAATCCAATTAACCTCCCCAAATAATTCTCACTAATCCACTAAATTTTTCCCGATAATAATTTCCACTAATCGGTCATCCACCCAGTCTGAAATATTCACCAATAATACCTAAATCAGTCCGGAAAAACGCACTATTAGTCCTAATCCGGGTTTAGGAATTTTACTCACCTAATCCAAGGTCACGACGACGGGGAACGGCGGTCGATCACTGGTGAACAGTGAAACTGGCGGTGGAATTTCCGGCGACGCGCACTGTTCACGGCGACACTGTTCACGGGGGTACTGTTCACGAGGTACTATTCACGGCGACACTGTATGGACAGGGGGGAAACGGTGGCCAGAGAGGTGGCGGTGGCCGGCGTGGCGGCCGTACGGACGGCGATGAACAGTGCCGTACGGACGGTGAACAGTGCCCGTATGGACACTGTACGGACAGGGTCGACTGAGGTCGTACGGTGGCGTAGGACAGCCCTGTGGCAATGGTTCGGCCGTTCGAGCTCCGGCGAAGCCCCGGGCGTCCAAAACAGAACCTAGAGAGAGAGAGAGAGAGAGAGAGAGAGAGAGAGAGAAAGAGAGAGAAACGGGTAGAAAGAGAGGAAGAAAGGGGGCTGAGCTAGGCCGAGGCTAAGGCTGAGGGCTGGTGGAGGTGCAGGGAGGCAGCAGTGTCACCGGCGACGGCGCACGGTGGCCGGTGGAGCTCCGGCAAGGCGCGGCCAAGGGAGATCCTAGAGAGAGAGAGAAATTCGGGAGAGAGAGAGAGAGAGGAGAACAGATCAGTGTTGATCTGAATGAGGGAGGAGAGAGAAGGGGCCGGTCCATGTTGGTCAAAGAAGGGGGCTCACGGCGACAAGTGTCACCCATCGGTGCAATTTCCCATTTTACCCTTCAATCCAACGATCCAAAACCATTCAACCTTAATAATTTAGGGGCAAAGTGGTCAAAAGCCCCAATAATTGAGCTGATAGGCCTCAGAAAATATCCCAAACGTACACCCCGAAATTCGGACTTGAACCGGACTAGGGGCAAAACTCTCCTTTTTCCGGCTCCGGGGTGAAATTCCAATTTTTGCACCTACGCGTTCCTTACATGCGTGGCCAACTTACTGTGGCGTCGGAATCGCGAAATTCATTTTCTAAGCCTCCGGAAATCGACTGCGAAGTTCCGGAAATAAAATAATATTATTTTTCAATTTTTATCGAAATTCCTGTTTTGGTCCAAAACGACTCCCGGCATGCATGGCCACTCCAAAATGACGTCTGTTCCAAGAAATAACCTCTTACGGCCCCCGAATCCAAATCTGCCTCCCGAGGGGCAAAACCGTAATTTTCTGACCCCGGACCGAAAATCCGATTTTTAACCCTACTTACTCAAAATGTGCGTGGCCAGCGTAATACGGCGTCAGATTTCCAAAATTTATCTCTTAAGCCATAGAAAATCGATATCTAATTCCGGGCCCAATTCTGTGTTCAAAATTCGCTCGGTTTCAAAATTTAGGATCTCTCACTAATGGGTGGTTGTTTAGAATATACGCGTATCGACCTAAGGTTATCCAAATCACGACGGTTCCGTACTTTGAGAGAATGAGAATCAATCATTAACCCCAAGAATCACGATCATGCAGTTCAAGCTTAGGACTGGCTAACCACATGTACTTTTGGTCTTGCAGAATCACCTGCGATCCGATTGCACATCGTTGGCCTTGGTCAGACCCAGTCCGTTGCCTTTCCTAAGATCGGTTCATATCGGTTCATAGTAGTTTCTCATTACTTCTCAAGATCGGTATTCGATTCGCGATCGGGTCCCTGATCCACGTACCACTTCCTAATTAGCCATACCCTATTGATTAGTATCTCAAGAGTGATCAGCTCTGGGCGAGATTTACTAAAATGAAATATGGAATAATGTTAACTTCATTGATCCTAGAATTGCATCAAAATTCGGGCTGTTACAGAAATTACTAACTTCGACTTAAGTGATTTATCAATTTTTTTTATAAAGTTATAAACTAACTTCGGATCTCTCATTTGAGTATGTCATCAAAGTTTGTTTGGTTTATTTAATTTACCAACTTTCCTATTGAGTTACTTAATTGGAAAAAAGCATGGAGGTCACCGAAACAAAGGTTGATAATATCATATAATAGTTGATAAATTTACCGAAGAAAGGTAATAGAAGTTAGTAAAGATAGGAGAATTACAAGAGAAGAGAAGTTGGTAATTTTTTTTTTGGTCGAAAAAGTTGGTAATTTAAGGCGTAACTTTTGATAGTTTTTTCACTATTCAACATCTAATAAATCCAACATCACAAAGATTCCAAGAATCCACTAGAAAATTCACAAATTAACTGAATTCATATCTTGCATTGCTCAGATTGAATCGACGAGTGAGTAAGGTTGGGTTAGTCGTTACATTAAGTTAGATGAAATGAAACACAATAGCCATACACACGAAGAGCCACATTTTGATTTCCCAACAATTTTTGTCCACATTTCGATTTCTTTAAATTTTTGATTCGTTCAATATGATCCTTGAACTATTTCTAAATATTAAATGTATCCCTTAAACTTTTAGTTTGTTCAATCTCGTCCCTCAATTTTCCATAACAAAATCAACTCGGTCCTTATGTACTATTAACGAGTTTCATAATTGCAATATTACCAAGATCTTAGATATTGTTTCGTTATATTATCTTTTTATTACCTATTTACTTTTTTGGTTTTTATAAATTTTACGATAATTCCATTTAAGTAAATTTTAACTTATGATCTTTATAATAGTAATAGTAGAGACTTCTTTAGAGCTGTATCGCATTGATACTCTTGCTATTTTATGTCAATGTATCTCATAAAGATATTTAGAAACGATATTAACCTATCTATAAATATTTGGACATATATTAATCTAAATCAAAATCTTGTTCCTTATTTTTTAGAAAACACAAAACACTCAAGATTGAAAATTTTATCAATCCCAAAAATTAGGAACGAGATCTATATAAGTATGGGTAAATATAGATAAATTAATAGAGGTTCCAAATATCTTTAAGAAAACACTTAGACTTACAAAAATAGAAATATTAACCAATACAACTCTAAATTAGTTTCTACTTTTACTATTATAGAGATCATAAGTTCAATTTTGCTTAAATGAAAATATCGCGATATTTTAAAAGATAAAAAAGGTAATAAAAAGATTACACATTTTTTGTTGATCCAAGAAAACGCTTGAAATAAAAAGACATACTAAAATCTGGGTCAAATTGCAATTATAGAAAATTGTGAATAGTACCGAAATACCAAGTTTGTTATGAAAAGTGGATGAACTTAATTGAACAAACTGAAAGTTTGAGAATTACATTGAACATTTAAAAATAGTCTAAGAGTCACATTGAATAAATTAATAGTTTAAGAATGATATTACAAATTGAATTAAAATTTATGAAGTATTGGTGTTGATGTCCTTATGAACAATTGGTGTCAATGTCCTTGCTTGAAATTATTGAGACGGAAATGGGACCTCGACGTGAACGCAGTCTTGAATTATTATCTGCTCCATGCCTTTCTTTTCAACAGATGTAGGTACGGATGGGAACAAACGAGCCAACTAGCTGAGGAATATTAAGTTGGCAAATACAAGAAGAAATAAAAAAGTTGATGTCGTCAAATCTCAAACTAGACCCGTTGTCAAATATTTGTCATAATTTTTTTTTTCTTGTGATATAAAAAATCTTAAATTTATATTTATGGGACACATTTATTCTTTATCAAGATTCCGTAAATGAATATTGTTAAAAATTTGCTTATATAAATGCCTATTTGATTTAAATAAAATAATAATGATATTGTTTTAACTAAAAAATCACTTGACGAAACTCTTGAAATGAAGTTTTGTTAAAGGGGCAGTTTGTGTCTTCGTAGTGCTTCTCGCATGTAAAGCTTCACTTATCCTCTGAGGATGTCGTCCCATCTAATTCAAAACAGTTTGATTTTCTCTTCAACAAATTTCTAAGCATGAGCAATGCAAGGAACAAGTCAAAGAAAGGCACCAGGAGGATAGAGTGTGCAGAGTACATTCAACTCAACAGAAGGGAGTCTCTCTCTTCTGAACAAAAGGGAGTTCTGAACACGGTGTTCGTGCCGTAAACACTGTGGGTATTTGGTGCAATTATGTGATTGGGAAACACTCGAGTGTGTCAGCAATTATGATTGTCGAATTCTCCAATTTGTTAGTAGATAATTGGTGGTTGGTTCTTCCCATGGACATAACTTCTGATACTCGGACTTAATCACGTAAATATCTTGTATCTTTTATTGTTTATCATTTTATTTTTCTGTCAATTTTCTCTCGCTCTCGATTTAATTGTGAATTTCCGATCGGCTTCCGCAATGTTATTTTTACTACACATCGAGTTGCTAATAAAAAAGTTAAACAGGAGGTTAGTGAAAGTATGCTCGCCAATGGGAAAGATCGAGCATAGATCAATCATAGACCGCAGACGAACAAATCTTTTATAGTCATAAAGAGATATCGCTATCAAGTAGGACTCTGCAATCGTCGTCGGAGTTGACAACTCTGCATTAAGGGAAAGTGACTGGGCAAACATTCGAGTTCTTGCCCGGATCGATTGCTCCTAATAGGTTTAGGATATCATCTAATGCCGTATGATTTAAAATACCAAGTCGAAGGAACTGGGCAAACTAACCGATTGTAAAAAAGAAAAGGGAAATCTTGAACCGCGGAGTTCTTAATTCTTCCTTTTTAATCTAACCGTTCAAACGGACAACCTCCTTAATGAATCTGTTGAAGTCATTGTACGATGGCCCTCCACGACCGGCGGCTGCCGCAGCTCTCTCCTTCCACTTCTTAGCATTCTCCCTCATCTTCTTCCCACCGACCCCTTCCATCACTTCCCGAACAAGAGCTTCTATTTCCTCGCGCCTCACATCCTGGTTCACTTCCATGCCAATCCCCCATTCCGTACACGCGTACCGGCAGTTTGTCTGTTGCTCGGCGAAAAAGGGCCAGCAAATGAGAGGAACGCCTCCGCAGATACCTTCCAAGGTAGAATTCCACCCGCAGTGCGTTAGGAAAGCGCCAACCGATCCGTGACTCAGGACTTGATCCTGCGGACACCAACTCGTCAAGAACCCTCTGTCTTTCACTTCCTCCAGGAACTCCGGCGGTAGAATTGCGGAATCACCCTTCACAACATCAGGCCTGATCACCCACAAAAATGGGTGCTTGCTATTTGCAAGCCCCCAAGCAAACTCCTTCAGGTGTTCCTCAGTCATCACAGTGATGCTCCCATAGTTCACATACACAACCGACTCGGCTTCTCTCTGATCGAGCCATTTGAGGCAGCTGTAGTCTTCCTTCCACAGACTCGACCGGAAAGACTTGACAGAGCTCGAGTCAATATCCTGAATGAGAGAGGAAAGGGGCCCGGCACAGTAAATTTGAGGGGAAATGTCTGCTATTTTCTCCAGTACTTCGTGTTCGAGCTCATTGAAGGTGTTGAACAAGATAGCAGATGATTTCAGGCAGTGCTGCGCTTCTTCTCCTAAGTAGTCGAACATGATGTCGTTCAGGTCTCTGGTTCGCATGAAGCTCGGCATGTCCCGGAGTCGGATGTTTCTCATTCCCGGGATCCAATCAACCCGATCATCGAGCGTCCCGTTGTTCAGGAAGTCTTCATCTGTTACATTTGATATGTAGTGAGGATCCAATCCAGAACTTTAACAAGAGAAACAGATGAATGGAAATAACTCAAAAATGGGGAGATAACTAAATAAACAAACAAAGATCTAAGTGAATTTATCCGAGAGAAGCAAAAATGAATATAGAAACAAAGTAAGTACCTTTGAATGGAACGATCCCTCTCTTGACAAGCTCTCTGTACTGCAAATAACACATGAACCCACAAGCCGAGGCAGTCCAGAACTGAACCTCTGGAACTCCAAGCTCTCTCGCAGCTTGACTGGCAAAGCCCGTTACCCCATCAGATATCACACAACTTACAGGCGGAACAACCTCATCGCTCTTGATCCTGGCAAGCAATTTCTTGAAAGGGCCCAAGCAGTTCTTCCGGATCGAGTCGCAGAGGGTCGGGACGTCCTGCGTCGCGTCGCGGTCCGATGGGGGGAGGCCGTCCGGGATAGTCTCGAAGCGGAAGTTTTCGAGGTCTCGGAGCGAGTTGGGTCCCTTAGACCGGAGGAGGCGGCGGTGGTTGAACTCGGTGTTGACGAACGTGACGAAGACGCCGCGCGCGTGCAGGAGCTTGGCGAGCTGCATCATGGGGTTGACGTGGCCTTGGGCCGGGTAGGGAACACACACGGCGTGTGCAAGTGCATGGGATTTTGTTGATTCTAGGGGTGACGAACCCATCACCTGTCTGTCTCTCCCCAGGGCAAGATCGAGAAGTGTATACTGAGTGATGAAACTTGAAATTGATCTAAAGTCTTGCCAAATCTATTCAGTTTCGGTCGGTCTTTTCAGGTCTATACTAGATGCGCAAAGGAGAGTTTATGCAAGTAGCGCTAGACGAGGGAGATGCACGTGTTGGAAACTTCAGCAACAAGCACACATTGTTTGTATAAGACAACTTCCGGTGATTGGCGTATTTGACTTTTTGCACCAATCATAGAATAAGGGATATTCTGGTAAATTACATTTGGCCGATCCTAATTCTTTGAAGATCGCAATGAAAAAATTACCCAAAAAATCTTAAACCTATTATAATTATGTTAATTTAGTTATAAATTTTTTATTTGTGTTAATTGAGTTCTAAACATTTTCTCGTTTTACTAATTAAGTCAATACAACAAATTTTAATCGGAAATCCCTTATTTAGGCACCTATTGTCCTATGAGGTGCAAACGGCTGGTGCTGACGTGGACGTTTTTTATAATATATTAATATTTTTTGAATTTTTTATTATTTATTCTTCTTTTCTTTAACTTAGGGGGACGAGGGCCACAACGCCCTTGCTCAGGCCAGCGAGGGTGTCGCAGCCCACACTGGGCCTAAGTTTGAAAAAAGAAAAGAAATTTTTTTTAAAAAAAATTTAACTATTATTAAAAATGTTCACGTGAGAGTGATCCGTTTTACGTGACATGACCGGTGCCCATATCAGTAATTTCATATTAAAATTGGCCAAATTGACTTAATTAATAAAATATGAAAAAGTTTATGACTCAATTGACACAATATAAAATTTTTTACCTGAATTAGTATAAATATAATAGGGTTGTGATTATTTTTGTAATTCTCCCAACGGCAAGGTTGTCAGGTGACTTGATTGCCTTTAACACGTCCATTGTGCCTTGGGAAGGTCAGTCAATTTTGATACATGACCAACATCAGTTTCCTGGCTGACGAGAGAATAAGGGGATCGAAACAAATAAACTTTTAGCATTCGGTGTTTTCCTTCTTGTTTCTTTCTTCAGGTGACAGAACGTTCGATCTACGAAGTATTTCAATCATAGTCTAGAGGTGTGCTTGAAACTCAGGCATGGAGTTGTACGTCGAAATTATTTGCACTCGATGAAGTGAGAATCAAACTTTGTGATGCCGTTTCCTAGTCTACGCATCAGTCATTCTTTAATCAGCCTATGCCCGTGATTTTTGATGTAATTACTTTGTTCAGTAGTTAAGCACGAGAAAATATTTTCTGTCGATCTCCCGAAAATTTGGAAGATCATTGCGTATACGCATTCTATCAATTAAGTGATAAGAGTCACTTGCTACGAAATTGTTATTCACACTTGATCTCACGATCGTTGTGATCGGATATGTCCAAACATTTCCATGGACTTACTCATGCAAAAAGACAACCGGACAGTGGTCCTACAATTTTTTTTTTTTGGACAGTGGTCCTACTCTAGTCCCATACAACCAGGTCCATACATTAACAATTCAGCAATTCTACGGTTCTCAATATATGTTCCATGATGTTCGGGGATGTGGCTCGAAATCCGTCGTTGAAGAACTCGAGCATGAGACTAGTCAAAAGGACAAAGGGTCACGTCTTCACGTACCTTTCGGCGGGGACCGTGTTTTGCCAGGACACTGCAGATGCATCGAGGAGGAGATGCCATCACGGGCGAGAGATTTGACTTAGAAGGGGAAGGAAAAGATCGAGGAAGACATCGAGGGCGAGAGACGACGAGGAGAGATGTAAACAATTCGAAGCGATCTGATGCGAATTGAGTGCGATGACTATGATCGGCTGCTGCTGCTGTTGTCGTTACGTAGCGACGTTAGAGATACAAGAACTAACCGCCAGGGGTGACGAACCCATCACCTCTATTTCTCTCTAGGGCAAGTTCAATAAGAACGCGTATGATAATCATTATATTTCTGACGAGATCTATTTTTCTGTTTCCCAAAAAAAATTTAGAACAGAAATTTATTTGGTAACGTAATTTTATTTTTTTTAATTTCTGAAATAAATTTTTAATGTAGAAATAGGTTTGGAACATAAATGAAAATAAAAATTTTCTACTTTTTTTTGGAAAAAAGAGAAACAAAAACTCTTCTTATCGCTCGCTCTTACCTCTCGCCGCCGATAACCAGCCGCCAACCACCACTTATCGATGAATGGAAAAGAGCATAAGAGGCAGATATTTTAGAGGACTTATCAAACGAATTTCTATTTCGAAAGGAGAAATTTTGTGTCGTTATCAAATACGTATTTCTATTCAAAAATTCGTACGAGATATAAAAATAGAAAAATTTATTCCTGACTAAAAATTTATTTCAGAAATAGAATAATTATGAGTCACGTTTTAAACGTATTCTTGGTGATGGAATTGATCTAAAAGTCTGCCAAAGATAGTGGTGGCCACGGTTCGGAACCGTCCGGTTCTGGTTCGTCACCATATGTGAACCGGAACCGGAACCATCCGGTTCCGGTTCGTAATTTAAAAATTTTAAAAATAAATTATAAAATAAATAATAAATAATTATAAAAATATGAAATAATGAATTATTCAATATAAATTATAATCAAAATGAAAATTGTAGGACCGGTTTAACTTATAATCAATATAAATTATAATTTTTTTTTAATTTTCGCAGAACCGGCCCGGAACCGCCGGTTCCGGACCGGTTCACATTTTTCTGGAATCAGAACCGGGCCCGTAGGCCACGGGCCGGTTCTGGTTCCGAACCGTGGGCCCGGTCAACGGTTCCGGGCCCGAGTTTGACCGGACCAAACCGGCCTGTGGCCACCTCTAGTCAAAGATATTAGATCCGATTTCTGTCGGTCTTCTCGGAATTATATTAGATGCGGAAGAAAAAGCTTGTACAAGCATGTGGTGCATGTCTGAAACTTCAGCAGCTTGTCCAACCACAAGTGTCCAGGTCTCTCAGATTCGACTGACCCTACTAGATTCTTGAAGGAAGACAAGATGCTTAGGCTACATGATTTCCTCGAACACGCTTCAATAATTAAGAGATACTAATCACTTTTTATTCGGCAAAAAAACACTATTGATGTCATAATTTATGTACGAAGATCATTTTGATGACATAACTTTTTTCGAATCACTTTGATGCCAAAATCGGAGAAAATAGATCACTTTAGTGACTCCGACCAAAATTCCGATAAAAAAAAGAGCCACGTCAGGTTTCCGGCGAGCCACGTCAGATTTCCGGTGAGCCATGTCAGTATCGGAAATTAATAAAAAATAGCCACGTCAGATTTCCTACGGTCATGTCAGCATTGGCACTAAAATGATCGTTTTTCAAAAAGTTGGCATCAAAGTGATCCGAAAAAAAGTTATGACACCAAAGTGATCTCCATACACAAGTTATGACACCAATAGTGTCCTTATGCCCTTTTTATTCCCACTTGATCTCACATTCACTATGATCGAATGTGTCCTAAATCATCATCTCAATAATAGATCTTCCTTTGTAATTTAATACTCGTTTTTGTCCGACACAAGCAGGTCCACTTTAATTAGCAATTCCACGGTAATTTAAAAACTACATGTCCTCTTTCTTTTGTTTTTTTTTCCTCGGCGATACCAAATGGAAAAAGCTACATGTTCTTTTTTTCCGGCTATTTTTTATCGCACCAAATATTTGGTCACATGATTCTAAACCCGCCATCCTTCAAGAACTCGAAGCCCAAGACCTAATCAAAATGACAAGCCCAAAATGGCAAAGAGGCGACACGTCATGGAAATTCCACGATAGGTTTGATTGCTTTTTTGATCATTTTACATTTGTAATAAGGAAATGAAACTGATGATCCTAAATTTCAATACAGGGGGAAGAACAACATTGGTGCCAAAACTTGTGTGCGGAGGCCACTTTGGTGCCAAAACTTCCATTTGGATCACTTAAGTGCCAAAAGTTTATGCCGGCGATCATTTAAATGCCAAATCGGAGAAAAAACGATCACTTAAGTGCCAACGGCGAGAAATTCCGACCAAATTTAATACGTGGCTTTTATATTTAAATTTTAATGACACATGGCATTTCCACGTGTATAATTCAATTCTGTAAATATTTTTTCCTGATTTTTTTCCTTTCTTTTCTTCTTTTTTTTTCCTTTTCTTTCTTTTTTCTTTTCTTTTCTTTTTTTTCTTTTCTTTCTTATTATTTCCGATGGCCGGCGTCCGGCCACCGGTCGCCTAGGCAGGGCAACCCCCGACGAGGGCTCGCCTCGCCAGATCCAGCGAGGCCGGCCATCTCCGAGGCCACGGCGGCCTCGCCCAGAGGAAGACGACACCCGGCGAGGCCGCCGTGACCCCAGCAATGGCCGGCCTCACCGGATATGGCGAGACTCGCCCTGGCCGAGGCTCGCCCTGGGGGGCTTCGAGGATTAAAGAATCGCATGACACCAAATTTAAATAAGTTTGTTTATTTAATATTATGCATAGCTTGAGCATGTTGCGGGACAGGGGAATGGGGATGGGGCCTACAAACTTGCCCCATGTGGGGCTTGGAAAAGATATAGGGCCGAGATTTTAGTAAAATGCTCCTTTGAATTTTCATTAATTTTTTTTCCCATTTGGAGGAAGAAAACAAGTTTATTCGTCCTATGTGAAGAAAAAATTACAAAATAAAAAATCGCGCAAAATTCAAATAAAAAAGTTTGCTTATAAATTAGGGTTGAGAGAAAAAAAATATGTTACAAGATGTTTCGCTGAAATTTCTCCCACGACAAAATAGCTTTCACCGAAGGTCGTTCTTTGGTTTTTATTAAAGGAGATAGGTTTTGCACCAACTCCGGACATGAAATATCAAAGCGAATGAGGGAATCAACAACTTTACTTCAGATTGAGCTACACAAATTCAAACTGTACCGGAATTTAATCGACGACAAGATCTGGAAAATATAATTGTTACAAACAAACCAAGTGCAGACAAACTCTGCCGAAATTTAATAACTACAAAACTTGAGAACATAAAGATATCATGTCAAAATTTAATCGACGACATAACACTCGAGATAGAGATACACGGTGGAATTTAATAGACAATGTGGATCTGGAAACTACAGTTAAGAAACACGCTATAATTTAATCGACAACGCGATTAATGAAAAGTAAAGATATAATGTAGGAAAATAAAATATCGAAAGATAGTATATTCGTTTGATTTGTGCGGACGTGGGGAGTTTAATATCGGGAGGGGCTAGCCTGACGGTCCTCTGCAAAATGACAGAGTGACTGTCAAAGGTCAGCCACAAGATCTGTTTTGAGGAGACAGTACACTTCGTCAGCTGATTTTTTTGACTCTATCTTTGTTTTTTTCACGTTTCCTTATTACAAGCTCAAATTGGGAGACAAAATCATAAGAGGCCCACAAAATCAATTTTCTTGAATATAAAGAAAGAAAAACTAAATTAGATACCAAAATATAAATAATTATAAATACAAAAATATTATCACTTATTAAAAAGAAATCATTAATGTCTTTATATAGATATATTAAATTTAAAAGATAAAAAAACCACTTGAAACATTGGCTTTGCAACTAATAACGAAATGATTGTGCAGTGAATTGGTTTCTCATTCCTTTCGCTCAAACCAAATTGCTCTAGAAGGACTCTCCAGTAACCTAAAAATTAAAACCAATGATATCGATTATGCATAAAACAAATAAAGTAAAGAAAATATCAAAATAAGAATAATGAATTAGTAGAGAAAAAATTTACCCCATGGATCCAAATCCCGTAGATGAAGATGTGTTGGGACCTAAAACATTAGCAAATCAATCTTAGGATCACATGAATCAAAGCTAAAGTTAAAAAAATGATTTTCGATCAATTTTTATACAAATTTTACCTAATATAGCTTCAACGTTTGGTTCATTGAGAAGATTCACGTGACCGCGAGACACCGGACCCTATATCATTTCATATGGATAAAAAGTCAATTTATAGTAAGGTATTTTATCTCAAAACAAAATAATTCCCAATTGAGTGAAAATCAATGAAATTCCTTGTACTCTCGTCCTGACAGATTGTATTCGTTAATTCAACCGGTAGAGCTATGACATATATTTCCAAAGAATTCTACATAATTATTGTAAAATAATTTGGAAACACCATACTGTGCGATCCAGATTCACTCGAGAGCCATCCTGCATCAAGTGATCAGGGGTTGTTTTCTTCTACCGGAAATTTCAAATGCATTAATTTAGCAAACTACTATCAAGCTGAAAACAAATATATGAGAAGAATTACGTCGCATTAACTAGAATTATTAGTGAAAAAGTTCTTAAGCTTTAAAGTCTATTGTTTAATGCAAACAATAATAACAATGTATCTTTAATGCAAAATAAATAAATCTACCTTTGTAGATGCTTAGCGTTTGGGTTTCTCAATTGGATTCTTGAATCGATTTTCTCTTGGACGACCAAGTCTCTTTCCTTGGATTCGATCCTTTAGGTGCTCTTTAGCCCGATCGAGGTCCACAATCTGAATCTTTTTATTTGCTTCCTCCAACACTTGCAAAACAAATTTAGAATGCTCTATGGATTTTGAACCTTCTTGTATGATCTGGATAGCATAATTAAATAAGTGATCATATCATTCGTTTAGATTGTCAAAATTAACACCATTAGATGTGGAGCTTGAAAGTTATGAATGCTTGAAATCCTTTCTCCATCGAGACAATATGTAATTGCTCGGTATCTCATTTTACTCCAATGTGATGAAGAACACGTAGTGCATGTCTACAAAGATAGCCCTTAAAAGCAAACATTCCACATATGCAGTGAACTTCAGTTCCCATGCTACAATACAAAACCTCAAATTCGACAATTTTGGAATGACCACTATCATGACCACCTTGACGCTCTTTTACTCTGAAAGTTGATGCTACTCCACCTGTGTGCACTTGAGTTACGTTAAGGCAATACAGCATTGTCTGGAATCAAAATCGGCACGGGATTCTTTTTGATACTTGTCCTTGAGTGCAAGCTCATAATTAGAGACAAAATCACTCAAACATGTTTGTCTATGTACATATATATATGTATATATATATGTGTGTGTATATATATATGTATATATATATAAGCATTCGTACCCTCACTTCTTTGAGTAGTTGACATGCCTACAAAAAATGTAATTTTCAAATATACCGGCACCCATTTTTCCCGTTCCTCATACAATGTTCGAAGCCACTTATTATCATGGAGTCCATGTGCATTAATCAGCTCCTTCCGAGCAATGTCAAAATCACTCACGTATAGTGAGTCGTAAACTGCTCTCTCTATTGCTAACTCTATATCCTTATATTGAAGATGACCCCCTAATTTTTGCGGCAATTTTTGCATTATATGCCATAAACAAAGGCAATGACGAGCAAACGGAAATACTTCAGAAATTGCATTTTGCATTGTTTATTATGATTTTATCTCTCAATTTGAGCTTGCAATAAAGAATTATAGAAGTCCAAAAAAAAACAAGGAAACGTATGTTCAAAATTTGAAACCGGTTGAGGAAGTTTACCGGTTTCCTCCGCAAAATCTTGTGGCTGACCTTTGACCGTCATTCCGTCATTATACGGAGATGATCAGCTCAGCATTTTCCTTTAGTATACAACCAATGGTATTTATAATAGTAACGTGGTAACTGCTTCCCAGTAGTTTCCATTGGTCGCACTCTTCTTGATCGGATTTCAACGGTTACCTCCATGCTCTTCCACTTCCAAAGTCTCGTGCTCATATCCCTTGATCTTGTTCCTAAACAGTGGTTCCTTCAAAAGCGCACACCAGTTGATCCAGGTCGTCTCGCGATTTTGCTCTAAATCGTAATCGTTCCATGACTTTGCTCCAAGTGGTAACTGCTCATCGGCAATTGCCTCGTGATCTTGTCGCCCCATGATCTCGCCTTTGAATGGTAACTGCTTTATAACCCTACTCCCAAGTTTGAATGGTAACTGCTTTATAACCCTACTCCCAAGTAATTATCATCCAAACCATGCAAGGATATACATGTCGATTGCTTTTCGATCCTCAGTTGCTCTATCCCCTTGTGATATTAAATTTGCGATTATCTTCCCGTGTTCCTCATGCCTTCAAAAGCATTTTGATGTTGTGAGATTTTGTGAGACAATAGCCAACTGTTCTAAAAACTTAAGCTATTAGATAAAGGCGTGGCTTAATATTTAATTACTCTAACACTCCTCCTCACGCTTAGTCTGATCGTTTTACCTAGTACTAAGCGTGGACATATTTAATTGGGAAGGCAAATGGGGCTTGAAAAAATTTGAACTCAATACCTCCAGCTTTGATACCAAGTGAAGAATAAAGCGGAAAATAGAATTTATGTATATTTTTGTGTGTTCGATTTTCGAAATAAGCAATGAGACTTTCTGAGCAGCAATCAAGGACGACGGTTCGGCGTCTGTCCGGCGGAGAATGGACATCCCGCACGGCTGTGGCTGCTGGCTACGTTGTTAAAACTCCGTGGCCCCTTCCTAAAAAAATTAGCTCTAATACCAAGCGAGATTTTGTGAGACCACAGTCAACTATTTTAAAAGCTTAAGCTATTAGATAAATGCGTGGTTTAATATTTTATTACTCTAACAGATGTTTTGCTGCTTTTCACTCATCAGTACCCATATCTATAGTCATTCGTCATCGTATATCAAGAACTGATTGGCAATTTTCGCCATTATGGATCACTGATGTATGCTAATACTGGTTTATAAAAATGAAAATTAGCCTATGGCAAGATGGCACGTTCATGGTAATCCTCGTACATCAGCCATGTGATTATTTACGTTCACATGTTGGTCATGTGCTTGTCCCAATCGAAAGTCTGGCAATTTTTTTGATGTTCACACTAGTATCTCGATCAGCTATCTTAAAGGGAAACAGAAAAATAGAACCAAAAAGTTCACCAACAAGAAAGAAAAATAAAAGGAACGAAATTGGACTTATATGTATGGAACACATGAATATATTTATATACAATTCTTTTATATTAGGAAATCATCTATTCATGTTCCTCCCTTTGCTCGACCTTGATGTGACACGTTCCAGCATTGTCATCGTTAAAGTAATTAAATATTAAACAACGTATTCTTCTAAAAGCTCAAGCTATTAGATGAATGCGTTGTTTAATATTTAATTACTCTAACACTAAATATTAAACCACTCATTTATCTAATAGTCATATATAGTGTGTCGAATCGTATTAAGAAATGCTAAGCATCAACTCCCAATGTTATTATTAGACAGGACAAATCATTCACCAGAAATTAAAAAAATAATTCATCTTTTTGACCAAAAAATTTTGATTTAGAAATCTCTTTTTGGTCTGTTGTCGGCCCCCATGAAATATGTTAAATATCTCACACCATCTACCAATATCCTTCATGGGTTTTTTTGTGAATATAGCGGAACTACATGCAACATCGCCCAATCGTATGGAATCATATTAACATAACTAATCATGCCGAAAGAAAAGTGAAGAAAAAATATACATTAGTTGTGTGGCTGACGTTGATATAACCGACCAATCAAGTTGCTTGCATGATATGCATCTCAACTAGCTTTTTGTGTTCAAGCTTCGGAAGTCTCAAGCCTTATCAGTTGGCTTCTTCACGTAGTGCGACCGCTGTACACAAAGTATCTTCTCCTCCTCTTTCCATGGATTTCCTGCTGGAACTACAGTGGACCTCCCGCAAGAGAGAGGGAGAGATGTCAATTGGTGGGACCTAAGGGGAGGGAGGAGAGAGAAAAACTAAAAGAATAAACTTCATCAAATAACATTGTAGGTGATCAATAACTACGTAAAAATAGAACGCGGATACTAATCATATTTCATCATATTTCCCATTGTTAAAAATGGACAAAGTTAGGAAAGCTGTATATATAAAAGTGCACTAGATGCACAATGACAATATATAAAATATCACGCATGAAAGAATATATAGATTTTAAAGAAATTTTGCACAGTTTACATTTTACGTAAACCATTCAAGACAAATTTCTCGATTATATTAAAGAAAATTAGAAGCTCACCAAGAAAAACACTTAAATAGAATTAATGTCTGCAGAAGGATCCACAAAAGATTGATTTGGCACCTGTCACCTTCTAATTATTTGATATAATCAGAATACATAGAATTACATATACGTTTATGAAAAATGAAAATTATCATTTTCAAATTATTTCCATTTTCTGTTTTTTTATAAGCATTTATATCTGTAACCATCCACAAGTTGTTTCCAAATACAAAAGAATCCCTTATTTTGTAAAAGAGAAATATCTAACTCCAATATGATGGAAGATGTCGCGACCCAATTAAATTAATTGGGTGCACAATAAAACTAGGCATCCAACGTCATAAAAATAAGCACTTACACTGTTCTTATTCATTTATTGAAAATATACTTTATGCTTGCCCAAAGCATAGGTTCCTGATCTAGAGATTCCAAAATTGAACAAGAAACTGTAATACTGAGAAAGTAACAAGATCCCTGATCCATTACAAATTTGGTTGAAAAGGGGAAAAAGAGTACTGCTTAAGAATGGTATAAAAAAAAAGTTTACTTTTCCAAAAGCTCCAAGTACGCCATCTAGTATCACATACTTCAAGTCCTCCAAAAGACACAACTTCTAGACAAGATTATCCCCATAATATGCTTACCCAAACGACGCACTAAGTATCCTCAAACACTCCATCTATTGGATTCCATGTTCTCGCAAGCGACCCTCCTCCAAAGTAAGCCCCGGGTATATGTTTTGTTGCCAATACAATTGATTCTCGTTATCTCCTGTTTCGCATTACTTTAATTACCGTGGGAGATGCCTTTCATCTCCCGCGGAAGATAACTATGTCAACACCGACCTCTAGGTGATCTTTATGACAACCTTGTGGAACCAATTGCCCATCCAAAATTAGACATGATAATAAAGCAAATCCTCTTTTAGAAGTTTTTAGTTCAACAAATCACAGATTGCCACGTCCATGACCAACGTACTATTTCTCAACTTACCACTTTAGTTGCTGAACCTCTTAATTATATTTATTCATTGCAAACGCTCTAATACAATTAGAAATTAGGATAAAATCAACCATTTTACCTGTTGTGTATGATTACGGTGTCTGCAGTAGCAAGGTTTATTCCCAAGCCTCCGGCTCTTGTAGAGAGAAGGAAACAAAATCTGGTGGAGTTTTTGGCATTAAAGCGATCTATAAGTATTTGTCTCTCTGCTCCGGCTACCTTGCCACCTATCCTTTCATATTTGCCATTTCTGCCATTTCTGTGTGGGAAGATGAAATGCGAATGGACCCACCATATCGGCAAAAAAAAAAAAAACATTAAAACGCTAAATCCCACAAATTACGTGCCGGATAGAACGAACGTCCAAAGTGTCGACGTCAGACGGATGCCTTGTAAGTGCAGTAATCTTCAAGTAGGTCCAGCATATGCTATAATTGTGAACAAATGAGTACTCTATGTCCTTGCACTTTAAGCTTCACCATCATTTTGTCTGACAGCTGCTACTTCCCACGAGATTCCAGGAGTTGTCTACCGAAAAGAAAGTGGGAGAAGAAAAAAGGGGACTCACAAATTTAAATCAGAGCTAACCATCGCAACATTTCAGATCACGTAAGTAGTACTTTCATAACTATGTCGAGTGTTCTAGGTAGCGAATCACATAAAATTCAACGAAATGCAAACGATAGAGCCATTTTCAGTAGCTTGATACAAAATCAAAGCAATCATAAAATACTTGTAGGCTTCACCGCTGTATTATATCTCTGGTTCGACTCGTTCTAGCACGTGAGGGTGGCAACACAGTTTTCACAGTTCCATATCCACATTGATAGGAGATATCAGCCGCTCGGAACAAATAACAATCAGAATGGTGTTGTCAAATATAAAGAATAACTCCTTTCAGTAAATCTCCCATTCTACCTGGGTACCACCTCATCGTGTTAGTATCCGGTAACTACGCGTTAGAATGGCCTTGTAGTATTCTTTCTGTTTGGCACTCAACTCAACACAAAAAATTAGTTCCTCCTTTGGGGGCAGCTCCTTCATGACATCTTTCTTTATTCCTGAAGTATCATGTAAATTTCGTTCACATCGGATTAGAAGACATAACCTATTGAAAACGAAACTCCCACTACGTGTGGTAGCTATATATGCCTACTACACCATGCATCTGACGGCCATACATGTATTCTACTTGACAGTTATCGTCTCCAATCAGTACAAACCATATCCCAGGACGTCACTGGAATTTAAGTTGACTGAGATAATGTTAGTATTTGCGGAAGCTAGGTGTTTGATGTGTGTATGAAATATGGCAAGGGATTCACGAAGGAAAAACGGACA
Organism: Syzygium aqueum; assembly: GCA_031216185.1. Lineage (NCBI taxonomy): Eukaryota > Viridiplantae > Streptophyta > Magnoliopsida > Myrtales > Myrtaceae > Syzygium > Syzygium aqueum. Next base: position 39,622,745 of record CM062238.1, on the reverse strand, counting down.
AAGGCTAGATGAAAGTGGCGAAAAGGGGCACAAGGGAACAAGCAAGAAAGGCTATTATTATTCGTTGGTGTCACAAGGGAAAGAGAGATTTGGTTGTCGGTCTACACTCCCCTATTTATAGGCGTACATCACCGACTTAGACATGCAAAAATCTCTTCTCAAGTCACAGATTTTTATATTTGCTCTAATCCTTAGCCAGCTCTATTATAGAGCTTCGTGAACCGACTTAGCAACTATCTCTGCCATTTGCAGAGAATTTTGTAGACTTTTCTCCACAAATTTAGCGGACTCCAGACTCTTCCTTGCCGCCCAAGCACTAGAATTTTTTTTTCGTAGGATTTATCTAGACTTTTCTAGGCTCTAAAAATTGGATTAGCATTTTAACAGATAATATATTTGATTCTTTACTATATTTGCATCGTAGGGACAATAGTTGTCGGTTACAGTGAAGAGAAATTCGCAAGGGATACAAGAGGCCCAGAAGGTGAAATATCTCTTTCGGCCAAAGGTGTTAACAAAAAATTGTCTCTGTTTGAAACTAAGAATAGTGAGGAAGAATTGAACAGAAGAACAAAGGAAGGAATGTGTGAATAATCTTTCTGTGTTTTGTATTTTTTCTGTCGTGTCTTTATACAATTATAGAGGCTCTATTTATAGACTTTCACAAGAAGACCAATGTCTACACTTAAGGGGGTTTTGAAAGGAAACGTAATTCACTGATTGGGAATTGATGTAGTGATTTGTTGATGCTTGATTTGTGGGGATTTGATTCTGTCAATTTGTTTCTTTCTTTGATGGAGATTGTGTTGTGGGTTTCCTTCTTTGCTTGATTCTTGCAATCTTCTTTCTTTGGTGTTACCATCGTTGGTGGAATCAGAACGTTGTTTTTTTTTTTTTTGATGACCCGGGAACCTCCCTTTCGCCCGACAGGCTATTCGGTAAAGTTAGCCCAGCGACCCACCGCCAGGACCCCCCACTTAAATCGCTGACGACGCAGAGACCAGAACGTTGTTGATTGCTTGATTGTTGCAGATTTCTTGATTGTCCATTGTTGATTAAGGCATCATATTCTGCCGCCATAGCGGCACACCAATTTGGATCTCGGAAAGCCTGCGTGAAACAAGTAGGCTCGACGAGAGTCTGTGTACCTGCTGTCAAAGCAAAAGTTTGATTCCTTGTGAGGACTCATCGGTGAATCGTGCCATCTCTCAACCGAGTGACCATGGGATGTGCTGGGGCTAGAATGTCCGAAGTAGAGGAGTTGGAAGTGTCAGGCTCCAGAGTTGTGGAGGGAGGAGTTGCAGATGACGTCGGTGAGATAGATGGTGAGGACCCAGGGGCAAGATCTACTACTGTAGATGTGGAGTGCTATTTAGAGTCGTTCAACGGTGGTAGAGGCTGGTCCATCGGTGGTAAAGGTAGTACCACACTTGTAGGTGGAGGGGTAGAGCATGGCGATGGAGATGGTGTATCGCCAAATGGAAAGGTGTGTTTGTCGAAAACTGCATCAGCCGCAATGTAGATTTTGCTAGTTTGTGGGCAGTAACAACGATAGCCTTTGTACCCTGGAGGATAGCCAACAAAGATGCAGCAGTGTGATCTTGAGGCAAGTTTGTGAGTGGTATAGGGCCGCAAGTATGGAAAAACTGCACACCCAAAAACTTGGAGGCGTGAAATCTCTGGTGGTGTTTGGAACAGTGTTTGCCTGGGTGTGAGATTGTTGAGGAGAGGAGTCGGTGTCTTGTTGATAAGATGTACTGCCGTTTCAAAAGCATATTCCCAGAACTGGTAAGAAACTGAAGCGTGGGACACAAGAGCTAGGCCTGTCTCGACAATGTGGCGGCGTTTGCGTTTAGCGGCGCCATTATGAAATGGAGCATATGGAAAAGATACCGTTGATGAATACCATGTTGGAGGAGATGGTTTCGCACTTCGGTAGAGCGGCGAAATTCTAATGCGCCATCGCATTGAATTGTCTTTAAGTGTACGTTGCAATTGAGTTTTTGCAAATTTGTGAAAAGCCTTAAAAATATCTGCAAATTGATCACTGAGTGGTGAAAGGATAATACCAAGTGAACCGAAAATGGTCATCGACAAAACAACGGAAGTGATAGGGGATGGTCCCCAGACATCAAAGTGAACAAGTGAATTTAGCTCTAGAAGGGGATGTGGGATGGGTTGGCGTTTACTCTTGCTAAGAGCACAGGCCGTACAATGGGAGGGAGATGACTTGGAAAATTGTGTTTGTGTGGATTGAAGCAGACGAGTTATTCGATCAGATAACACATGACCCAGGCGTTGATGCCATAAGTTGAAGGAACTAAGGAAAGTTGGCGGAGACTTGTCAGAGGTGGAGACCCGATATAGACCATTCTCAAGATGACCTCGGAGGAATACCTGACCAGTATGAACACACAGAGCAACAAATAAGGTGGGGTAAAATACGAAGACCTGTTGTAGACACAAATGTACCTGTGTGAGTGATGGGAATGGAAACTCCATCACCCACAGTCAATTGTTGATTCCCGGTGTATGGAGTGACTTGGGAGAAGCCGGAAATGCTGTTGGTGATGTGGTGGGTGGCTCCAGAATCTAGATACCAAGATTGAATATCCATCGCAGAAGGTGGAGTAGTAGGTGAGGCATAATAAGCTATGGGTTGTGCAGTTTTGATTGGGGCCGAATAATGTGCCTGAGGTGGTGCCGGTGTAATAAACTGGAGATTAAACTGCTGCTTGCAATTGTTCGCTCGGTGACCTTGTCGTCAGCATATCTGACAGAATGGACCTGAATTTTATCGCTTGCCACCTCCGCCAAACGACCGGCAGTTTGGTGCCCTTGTTTTTTTTTTTTTTGGTAAGGTAAAAAATTTATAACTTTCAAACAAACAAGTTTAATGGGGACAACATGTCAAAATGGGGTCAAAGGCCTTAGCGGGAAATATACAACCAACAAAAAGAGGAGTATACAAAAAGGAAACAAACAGCCTAACTAGTAGCTGAGCTAGCGTCAAAGATCGTGGCAGAGAGGCCCCAATTCCTTTGGATTCTCCGATTTGGAGGTGTGTCAGGAATTGTCCCCATGGCAAGAGCTTTGTCTTTCACAACCTTGAGAAGGTGCTTGAACATTCCTGGGATAAAAACATCCTTGTTCCTGAAGATGGAGTTGTTCCTTTCTGTCCATATGATGTGACATAAGGCTCCAAATGCAAATCTGGAAATATTATGGGCAAAGGAGGAAGAATTACAGACTTTCATTGCCCAGGTAACAAGATCGAGCCAGGCCATATTACGCCATGGGAGGTTGCATCTAGTCGCCTAGAAAAAGGCAAGCCTTCTTGTAGCGGAGCACTCGAAGAATAAATGGTTGATGGAGTCCGGGACCTCACCGCAAAACGCACATACAGCGGCTTCAATCCTACGATTTTGTAAGAGTAATGTCTGAGTGGGCAAACGGTTAAGAGATATAACCCACGGTAGAAAGGCGTGTCGAGGGGCCATATGTTTATCCCAAACAAAGGAATGCCATGGGATTGATTGTCTTGTGGTTCTAATATGGTTCCATGCTCGGGAGACAGAAAAAGGGAGAGAAGGGGATGGAGCCCACGTCAATACATCCGGAATGTCATCCCTGAAAATAGGATGTGGATCGGTCCAGCTAAGGATGGTGTCAAGCACTTCTGAAGGAAGCCAAGTACCATTATAGAAATCTCGAACCGAGGACTCACGGGGAATCCTAGATTGATAGATGCTGGCATTGGAGAAGATCCGGTATAGGGGGCCTTTGACATGCCACCAATCAAACCAAAGAGAGACCGAGCGACCATTACCAATAGTCCACCGAAATAATCCTTGGGCATTGGGGCGCAAATCTAGGAGTTTCTTCCAAGTCCAGGAGCAAAAGGTGGGTTTCGAAACAATCCAGAAGTTGGATTTGTGTAAGAAAGTGGAATGAATCCATTTACACCATATGGCTTCCTTATCAGTGAAAAGAAGCCATATGTGTTTGAGAGTCATAGCTGTATTGTACTCCTGAAGGCGTCTAATCCCCAACCCTCCTTCATTCTTAGGGAGACATATGGAGTCCCATGCAATCTTAGCCCCACCTGTATCAAGATCCGGCCCTTTCCATAAAAACTGCCTCAATATTTTCTCAATACCTTGAATCACCGATTGGGGAAGAGTAAATATGGTAGCCCAATACACATGAATGGAGTGTAACACTGATTTGATGAGCTGAAGGCGCCCTGCAAAGGATAAAAAACGGTATGTCCAAGAGCGGGCACGGGCTGTTATAGTATCCACCAGGATCTTGCAGTCCTCTTTGGTGAGCCTGGTTGAGATGATAGACACACCTAGGTACCGGAATGAAAGTGTGCCTTGCTGAAACCCAAAGCAGTGTAAAAGCTGCTCATGAAGGCTCAGCGAACCACCAGAAAGGAAGATGTTACTTTTCAAAGAATTGGGGAAAAGGCCTGACCAGAGGGAAAATCTTTCTAGGGCTGAATGGATTAGTGCCCTTGTTGGTGTCGGCAAAATTGGATTAGTGCTGGATGGACTTGCATTTGATGGGCTGAAATTTTGAGTGCCCCCTTTAGACTGTTGAGACGTGAATCTCGACTGGTGAGATACAAAAGCCGCAGGTGCAGGGGTATTGGAGGTCACTTTGTTGATTTCCAGTCTTCCTTCGTGTTGAAGGAGCAAACCATGAAGAGCGTCACGTGAGAGTGCTCCTGATTGAGAGACGACGGAGATCGCTGTGTCCAAATCGGAAAATTCTGGTCCAAGACCACGGAAGATGTGCCTGTGGTACTCGTTTGCTGATAGGGGTTCTCCAATGGTGGCTAATTGATCTGCGATGGTGGCTGCCTCGTGAAGAAATTCTGTTATTGTGCGGCTTCCTTTCGTAATGGATTGAAATTGAAGTCGCAAAGCCGACGCCCGTGCTGTTGATTGTGGAGCATAAGAGTCGGAGAGGTATCTCCAGATGGCTGCTGCAGAGGTGTGGTTCGTCAATTGAGCGACGATAGGAGAGGTTGGTGAATTGAGAATCCACCCCATCGCGACTGAGTCACGGATTTGCCATGCCTTGTATTCGGGATTAGGCACCAATGTGCCGTTCTTGTAAGCATGTGAGATGTGTTGAAGAGGAGCTGGTTCTGAGCCATCAAGAACAGAGAGCAGATTGGCTGCAAGAAAATATGGGGTAATTTGGGCTTTCCAGATAGTGTAATTTTGCCCAATGAGTTTTTCCCCTATGGTGGGTGGGGAGTGAAGATTGAGTGTCGAATTTGGAGCTGCAATATGTGGAAAGGCAGTGGTAGTGATTATTTCTGAGGATATAGGAGTTGAGTTAGTGTTGGATCGAGGGCTTTCGCTGGTATGCTCTGATACCATGTTTGAAACTAAGAATAGTGAGGAAGAATTGAACAAAAGAACAAAGGAAGGAATGTGTGAATAATCTTTCTGTGTTTTGTATTTTTTCGGTAGTGTCTGTATACAATTACAGAGGCTCTATTTATAGACTTTCACAAGAAGATCAATGTCTACACTTAAGGGGGTTTTGAAAGGAAACGTAATTCACTGATTGGGAATTGATGTAGTAATTTGTTGATGCTTGATTTGTGGGGATTTGATTCTGTCAATTTGTTTCTTTCTTTGGTGGAGATTATGTTGTGGGTTTCCTTCTTTGCTTGATTCTTCCAATCTTCCTTCTTTGGTGTTACCATCGTTGGTGGAACTAGAATGTTGTTGATTGCTTGATTGTTGCTGATTTCTTGAATTTCGGTGATTGATTGATTTCCTTAACAGTTTCTTCTCCTTTGTAAAACGCGAAACGTTTGTCTCACTGTTTCGGGAGTCATACTTCGAAGAAGTTGTGGAGCCAACATGTTATGAAGCCTTATAATCTGCTCCTCCTAACTGATGTCCTTAAGTTCTTTCTGCAATTCTTCCGAGCTTCCAAACTATAGGTGCCAAAAGCAAAAACGGAGGTATCAGCCAGATACAAATCCATCATGGATCTACACACAGAATTCTTGTATTCTCCAGAAGTTCATCCAGACGAACCTTCCCAGCATCAAGAAAATGCATGAGCATAAAAAGCTCATCCATATATATATTTTTTGGTAAGGTAAAGATTTTATAACTTTTCATTGAGCCAATTACAACCTAAAGCTAGAGGTACCCATCGACCCAATATGGACAACTTGTCAAAATGGGGTCAAAAGCCTTAGCAGGAACTATACAACCAAGGAACAACTTTGAATAAGTAAAAAGGTAAGAAACCAGCCTAAGATAGGGCTGGACTAGCGGCAAATATAGTGGCCGAGAGGCCCCAATTGCTTTGCATTCTCCGATTTGCAGGTGTATCAGGAATAGTCCCCATGGCTAGAGCTTTGTCCTTGACAACCTTGAGAAGGTGGTTACACATTCCTGGGATAAAAACAGACTTATTCCTGAAAATGGCATTGTTCCTTTCCAACCATATGATGTGGCATAGAGTGCCAAAGGCGAATCTAGATAGGCTATACGCAAAGGAGGATGTATTGCAGACTTGCATTGCCCAGGAGATAAGTTCAGGCCAGGCCTTATTACGCCATGGAAGGTTGCATTTAGTCGCCCAGAAAAAAGCCAGTCTTCTTGTAGCCGAGCATGCAAAGAACAAATGATTAATGGAGTCCGGGACTTCACCACAAAACGTATAAACAGCGGCTTCAATCCTTCGAATTTGTAGAAGTAAAGTTTGAGTGGGTAAACGGTTAAGGGAAATTACCCACAGAAGGAAGGCGTGTCGGGGGGCTATATGCTTATCCCACACAAAGGAATGCCACAGGGCCGGTCGTCCGGTAGTTCTGATTTGGTTCCATGCACGAGCGACGGAAAAGGGGAGAGCGGGGGAGGGGGCCCACTTCAAAACATCCTGAATGTCATCCATAAAACTAGGATGTGGATCGGTCCAGCTAAAGAAGGTATCAAGCATTGTTGAAGGTTGCCAGATGCCATCATAGAAATCCCGCACCAAAGTTTTACGAGGAATACTGGATTGATAAATGATTAAATTTGAGAATATCCGGGAGAGGGGGCCTTTAGCATGCCACCAATCGAACCAGAAAGAGACCGACCGCCCATTTCCAATTGTCCACCTAAATAAACCTTGGGCAGTCAAGCGCAAATCTAGAAGCTTCTTCCAAGTCCAGGAGCAGAAGGTGGGTTTTGAAACAATCCAAAAGTTGGAGTTGTGTAAGAAGGTTGAATGAATCCATTTAACCCACATGGCTTCCTTATCAGTAAACAAAAGCCATATGTGTTTGAGGGACAAAGCTGTATTGTACTCTTGGAGACGACGAATCCCCAGTCCTCCTTCCTTCTTGGGGAGACAAATAGAGTCCCAAGCAATCTTAGCGCCCCCGGTACCAAGTTCAGGGCCTTTCCATAAGAATTGTCTCAAAATTTTCTCAATTCCTTGAATCACCGATTGGGGAAGAGAAAAAATGGAAGCCCAATACACTTGAATGGAGTGTAGCACTGATTTGATGAGCTGGAGGTGCCCCGCAAAAGATAAGAAGCGATGTGTCCATGAGCGGGCACGGGCTGTAATAGAATCAACCAGGATTTTGCAGTCCTTTTTGTTGAGCCTGGATGAGATGACAGGCACGCCTAAGTATCGGAATGGAAGTATGCCTTGCTGAAATCCAGAGCATTGTAAAAGCTGCTCAAGTAGAATTGGCGATCCTCCAGAAAAGAAGATATTACTTTTGGATGAATTTGGGTAAAGTCCAGACCAAAGGGAAAACTTTGCAAGAGCCTCCTTGATCAACTCCGCCGATCTTAGATGGCCTTCCAAGAAAATGAGTACATCATCCGCGAAAAAAAGATGAGAAACCTGGGTTTTTTTACACCTCCAGTACCACCGGAAGTCTGGAGTATCAGTTTTTTCCTTAATCATGCCAGAAAGGACTTGCATCACCATAATGAAGAGATATGGCGATAACGGGTCCCCTTGTCTTATACCGCGACTGCTAGAGAAGTATCCATGAAGTTCCCCATTAATCGATATTGAAAATTTTGGAGTTGTGACACAAGCCATTATCAACCGGATGAAGAAAACCGGGAATTGGAGTGCCTTTAAGGTTTCTTCAATGAAAGCCCAGTTAATGGTATCATACGCCTTCCGGAAATCCACTTTTAAAGCACATTTTGGTAGATAGGCCTCGTGATGAAAACCAGCAAATAGCTCTTGGTAATCAAAATATTATCAGTAATTCTACGCCCTTTAACAAAAGCTGTTTGAGAGTGGCTAATCAAGGTTGGGAGTACTTGAGCAATATGTGTTGACACTTAAATTTTGCTCAATCATTTAGGGTTTTATCGCATAAAAAAATTAGGAATTGATTTTTCACCCCTAAACAAAAATATTTTCATTAAATTTCATGGCATATAGATATTAGGCGCATTTGCATTAGTAGAATTTAGTGAAACATATTTTCCTCTTATTTTATTTCATTTTTATTTTGTGTTAAAAAATCATTATAACCTTTCTTTTTAAAAAAAAAGAAAAAAAAGAAGAAAGTAAAAAGGGAGCCCTTCCCCATGGACAGAGGCTCTACCTCTTTGACTTACGAAAAAGAAGAAAAGGGCGAAGAGGACGAAAAAGAGGGGTTCTGCACAAAGCCAAAAAAAGAATGAGAATAGACGGAGGGGCACGCCTTTCTTGCTATCTCTCTGGTCTCCATCGACATTCACACGAAAAAGGAAAACTTACGGTCTGCACATGCAGAGAGAGAAGAGAAAAAGGGTTTTAAAAACGGTGGTGGTTTCAACGTTCGGGGATGGACGGAGATTCACAGAGAGCGAGACAGGGAGAGAAAGAGAGGGAGAGATCGGAGAGAGATCGAAAAAAATTTGAGACCGAGGGCTCCCGAGAGAGAGAAAAAAGAGAGAGAGAACTCGGCCACATCCCCCGGCACTCGTCGGTTAGTATCGCGGCCGAGAATCGCTCTTCCTGTCCCCTGCGCCATTTTTTTTTAGATTTTTATCACATGTTATTAGCTTGTTTTGGGTTGGTCGTGGAGGATTCCAAAGGAAAGAAGGTGTTCTGGGTTTTGTACATGGGAAGAAGACGTCTTGGAGAAGAGTTCAAAAAAAAAAGAGAGGAGAGAACAGAGGTGAAACCGTGAGAAAAAAAAACAGAGAGAAAGAGGAGATCGGGAGAGAGTTGAGGGAATCGGAGAGGTCCAAGTCTCGCCCGCTCTCCGGAGGGCCGCTCGAACCGACACCGAACCTCCCAGCTGTCGCACCTCGCTCCGGTCGGCCGTGAACGAGGTGGGTTTTCATCACACCTTGCTCTGTTTTGGGTTTTTGTTCCCCTGCCTCTCGGGTGTCGGGCACACCGAGCCTATTCGGTGGTCGCTCGGCCCCATCGATGGATGCTTGTACTCATTTGACATTCAATGAGATTAGCTCAAATGTTGTATGTCGAAGAGAACCCATGAACCGTGTCAAAATCAGCCCTGAAAATCCAACTCTCAGTCACCTCCCACATGCTCGATAAAATGCCTGAGTAAAAGCCGAAGCTAAAAAAAAAAAAAACGTTAAATCAGTGCATAAGATCTTCGATTTATGTTTTATTAGCTTGGGATTGATGTTTGGTCACTGACTCTTTGATTCCGTGTGATTTTATGGCATGTTAACTCCGGTACGAGTCGACCATGCGTGCATTCCGCACCCGCCGGAACGCTCTCCGTTGCCGGATCGATGCTCGCGGCTTCAAGCCGCCCCCGATTAATTCACTACCTCGGTTTCTTGTCTGGTGTGTTTGGTTGTTTAGGCTTAGTGTTTTTCTTGTGGGTGTGAAGTTGGTGGTCGAAGGATGAGTTTTTGGTCGCCGGTGGGGAGGGGTAGCTTTTCTTCAAGTCGCTGGCACAGTCGCCGGAACGCCAGACGCCGGTGACGGCATAAGGCCAGCGTCTGCCATTGATGCTGGCGGCCCAAGTCGACGGTCGGAGGTGGACATCCTCGTTGCCGACTTGAAGGAGAAAGTTTTCGGGAGTAGAGGTCTCGGTGAGGAGCATAAGGGGGATGTGCATGGGAATACAGGGGAAGAGAAAAAGAAAAAGAAAAAAAAATAGAAAAAAAGAAAAAGAAGACCAAAAGAGAGAAAAAAAAGAATAAAGGGGAAAGGGGAGTAAAAAAAAAACAAAAGAAAAGGAGAAGAACGTGCATGGGGAAGGCACGCAGGGGGAAGACCAGAAGAAAAGTAAACAAAAAAGAGAAGCAGAAGAAAAAAGGTGGAAAAGTCAAAGAGTCCAGGGAAAAGATCACGTGAAGATTGAGGAGAGAAAAAATGAAAAAAAAAAGAGAAAAAAAAGAGAGAGAATAAAAAAAAATAATAAAAAAGAGAGGGAGCTCGGTTCGCGGGTGCAACCGAGTAGGGTTTATGTTTAATGTTTAGGTCTGAATTTAGGTTTATTAAGTTTTTTTTTTCCCTCTCTAGCTCATGTTTGATCGCGCATTATTTGGTTCACGCACTTTAAATTTCGTGTTTAATTTAGCGTCGCATGTAATTGCTTTTGCATGTTGGGATAGATGTTGCTCATTGCCTCCATTAGCTTGGTTAGGAATAGGATTTTGAGAACCCCAATTAGTGTAAACATGTTAGGTGGTGTTTGAACAAGGTTAGGTACCGAAATGGCACTAATTGGTTAATTAGTGTAATCGAGTCCCTGTATCTGTTAAATCTCTGGTTTGCAGAAGTAAAGCATTTCTCCCATGCTTTACTTGGGTGTCTAGTCGACCTACCAAAAACTGATTAGTGGCGACTCCTAACTGAAAATGATTTGTATGTTAACAACTTAAACTTAAGTCGCGAATTGGTATGGGCATGGGAGAGCTCGAGTTAGGTTTAACTTAGTAATCCATTAGCCTTAACCCGTTAGTCGGCGGGGCCGGTTCGGGGAGGTCGCGACAATATGCCTAGCCAAGATTTTGGAAATGCACTTATATAATGTGTTACAACAGGCTATTGGCCGGAAATCGTTCATGGATGAAGCATTTGAGGACTTTGGCACCAATGTGATAATGGTACTATTTAACTCCTTAAGCAAGTGGCCGGTTTGAAAAAAGGACCTAACCGCCTCTAGTATAGAAGGTCCGATAATCTCCCAAGAGGACCTAAAAAAGTCCACATTATAACCATCCGGACCTGGGGCCTTCCCTTTCGCAAGGGAGAAGAGTGTCGACTGGATTTCCTCATTCGTTACCGGTTGTGATAAGAGGTTCCGTTGGTTCTCATCCAATGTCCTTCCGATGAAAGAACTTATCTCCCAAGGGGGAGCCTGATCAGGATCAGTCCTATCAGTGAGCAAATGTTGGAAGTGTCCAACAATATGGTTCCTGATCTCTATTGGATCAGATAGCATGGTCCCATCCTCTGCAGAAACAGATAGGATACGATTTTGTAATATCCTTTTATTAACATAATGATGGAAGAACTTTGTGTTCGAATCCCCTTCTCGAAGCCAGCGGATTCTGGATTTTTGCTTGAAGAACGACTCCTCTTGTAAAAGCTCATCCATATTATTCTGAAAATATACCAAATAAGCAGTTGTGAATAATTGTTGCTGGTAACTTGAGTAAAACAACCACAATATAAAACACGGACAAGAATAAAAGAAAAGCTAGAAAAGGGAAAGAATTCCATACCCAAGATATCAAATCCTAAGTTCTGTTACCATAACTAAGACACTGGTGCTTGGCTTGACTATTCCACGCTCCTACCCAACATCCAAAGTTTACTCACAGCGAACCACCCAAACCCCACGTCACTCTTCTAAATTAATTACACACAAAATTAAAACTCGTCCTGACTCCAGCAAGAAAAATAAAGCAACTGAGAGTCTAATCCACGAAAACGCTACACCGACATTTCCTGAATGAAAAGATACTACAAGGTTGTTTACTAACTATCGACAGAAACAGTAATTAGAACGCAAAACTCACGTGGTTGATTCACAGAGACCCATGTCCATAAGAAAATATTGACAATATTACCTAAGAAACTCAGTTGGCGTCACAAACTTAGCCGCTCAAACCCTAGCCCCTACTAAGTTAGTATACCCCATCCTCACACCGATTTCAGCACACGTCACAGGGAGGTGAAAAAAGAATACACGTAGAAATAAAAAAAAAAAAGCTAAACCTAGCCGCAAATGAAATTGGGTTTGCTTATCCCGTCTGTGTGTACCGCAATAAAAAAAAAATTCTTTCCACGAATCAGGTTAAGAAATTGAGTAGTAGGCCATAATACCAGAAAGACGTGGGCTGCAAACTCATGACATTTGGCTTGCACCTGAGGTAAACTATAACTCTCCCTCGTCTAAGAAATAAAAAAGATGGCCCAGTCGTGGTTCTGTCTCTCAAAGGCTTCGATGGTCCATCAGTCAAATGTCTGCAAAGCATTCAAGTATGAAGTTGTTATAAGATAAAAACACTACACTATTTGAGTGAATGCAGATCTAGATATAACTGGAAAGTTGTTCATGTGAATCCTATTACCTGGCAGCACTGTCATTTAACACTTAGGACGCGATAATGTTGTAAACGACTCACATTAAGAGGGGTTCCAGTCAAAAGGACTTCATGTCTGCTTGTGCTTTAACGAATGGAACAATTCGGGATCCTCATTTTGCAAACGATGACCTTCATGAACAATCTGAAAGAACCGATTGTGTCAAGCCCTTCAGCATGTTGTATACTATTTATGAGTTTGATAACCAACAAAATCTTATCATGCATCCCCACTGTATCGGCTTCAATGATGCCGTGTCCTGATTAATCACCCCATATGATATTAAGAGGACATCGAGCTTTATGCTGTCTTGCTTGGTTTCAATAACCAGCTGGCCCTTGAGCTTCTTTCTTGCTTTTGGGAAAGCAAAATTCGCAGTCACGTATCATGGCATGGGCTTGGGCATGTTAGTAATTAATCCAAATTCATCAGAAGTTGTCGATTCATTAAATTCAGCGGTGCACGCGTTGAAGAAGAGTCTTCATTGTAGCACTGCTTTAAAGAAGTCTGTTCGTATTACAATGTCTCGATTGCTCGTGTCTCTAGGTCTAATCAATGTTTTTGTAAGTTCCCAGGAATCTATCTCCTTGGAATGTTAGAAATATTTAATAAGTCATTAAGTGCAAGAGCCATGTATCAAGCCTTAAAAAAGGCGAGTCATGTAATTGTTCCCAACAATGTGAAATAAGGTATGATAACGAAAAGGCTTCTTCGTCTCCTTCTCTGAAGTGTTATCGATCCGAGTTATTCACCTTCAAACTCTGTCGATCAAAGTTTAAACTTGTCGATTCGAGGCTTGCTCCCATCAGGGCAGAGGATACCTTAACAAAGAAAGTAGAAGCTGACATAATCATGCTCACCGATACTGCTGATAAATATGATTAAATAAGAGTTTAACATACATACAACATTCAATTGAGGTGGCCAGGTAGCTAATTACCGTTCCCAATTCCGCAAAGTAGAAAGTGGAGCTACAGCTGAGAATGGATATAAATTTTCTTCAAACAGAGATGCTAAAAAAGCAATACTCTGCATAGTTTTACCTGCAAAAAACATAAAGAATAGCTTACTCAGAAAACAAAAAAGCAATTTGAGTGCACAATTTTCGTCGTGACGAAGACTTACCAACCCATCTCTTCAGCAAGAATTGCATGTGTCTGTTCAAACCAATAGAGCCCCAGAAAGTTAAGTGGATACAACGAACCTTCAATATCACAAGAAGCAGACAGACAAAGATAAGGAAATAGGCGGAGGATAAATCGAAGCAACAGAATGCAGCACCAACAAATACCGAGAATCATGCCTCCTGTAAGAGATATTGTCAATCTAGAGGAAGTCGGCGGCAGAACTCTCCGGAAATGCGACCCTCTCCCCTTCGTGAACCTCTCTCTATTGCGTCTGAACAGAGAGAGAGAGAGAGAGAGAGAGAGAGAGAGAGAGAGAGAGAGCATGCGTTTGGCTTCCTGTTGTTGCAGAGAGTGATGCCTGAAGTGCTTTCGCCATGCATTTATCTGAAAACGAACAATGGAGTTTGACTGGGTCGGGGTTGGGGTCAACGGAGTGGGGCCCACCAGTACGATAAATTTATGAATTTTCTTTTCTTGTTGAGGATTCATATAAATCCGTGTGAATACGTAATCTGTGTAATTACTGCGGTAAATCCTAGGGGTGTGCAAAAAACCCGGTACCCGCCCAACCCGTCCAGGATCGCCCAGAACCGGACCAGGACCGGTGGGTTCTAAGGGTTTCGGTCCGGTTCCCGATTCCAATTTTTTGGAACCGGTGGGTACCGGTCCGGTTCCCGGTTCCGGATGTGGAACTGCCCACCCGCCCACCCGGACCGGACCGGTATAATATATATAATATAATATTTTTAATTTAAAAATTTCAAAACCCTAAATCAAAGTTGTGAACTTTGTGGGCATTGAAGACCATATTGCATGTTCCCTTTGTTGAAATTTGCTAGTGATTTGGTTGTGAAAATGCTGGTCTTTTTGTGAATTTCCTTGCATATTGTGGGTTGCATTCTTGTTATTGAAAGTGCTCGTCCTGCTCGCTACTAGCCTTTTGCCGCTCGCCACTCGCCGCGCTCGGTCTGATCCGAACCCATTGGGTCGGTTGGTCCCGGGTTAAACTTAGTACAAAAAATGAAATAAAAACATTATCGATTGGTCCCGGGTTGATCTTGGACCGGACCGAACCCATTGGATTGGTCCGGTCCTCGGTCCTAGGTTCAATAGGGTCGGTCCTCGGTCCCAAAAATTGAGGACCAACAGTGTGCCGGTTGGTCCTAGGGTTAGTGGGTGGACCGGCCCAACCCGGACCATGCTCACCCCTAGTAAATCCTGCCTTAATTGTTCGATCCGCCATAATCCAAGAGAAAATTTTTTGTGATTATATGTAGTCCTCCTCTTGTGACTACAGGTGAGCAAGAGTAGGGTGAGATACTTACAACCTCGTCCTTTAATCAATCAATTTTAACATTTTTAGTATTGTGCTAGTTCGAATTCAGTCGTATCTGTAAAAAGATTTGGATTTCCTTCTAAACATGCGCTTTTCTCCATTTGAAAAAGAATATGAAATCTCTAGCTCATTTCAAAATTGAGCAATGAGTATGGGGCGAGTCAATAAGCTTACAGCTATCCAAATGATCTCATGAGAATCTTACTCTTATTTATGAGTAAAATCAAAACACAAACCCAATTTTCTTTTAACCGAAATTTACATGTTACTTATCTAAACATACCCATTTAACTCGTAAGTCACCGCAATAATCGCGTTGTTATAATTCTTAAAGTGTGAGATTTGCTTGCAACACTTTTACGAGGTTCCTTAATCGAGCAAAATTATACTTTTCATATTCAATTTCTAAAATATACGCTAAACCTCCTCAAATTTTTTATATATGTTTAACTTTCTATATGTTATTAACGTGAGATGCACTTTCGTGATTTTTATAAAATGGCAATTTGAATCATGAGAAGCTCATGTACAATCGCCATACGCATCCCATCGAGTCTTGATGTTTAACGGAACTATTTTTCCAGAAGAGTCACGTTTTCCTTCATTTCTGGTTGGAGGAAATTGTAGATAGATCGGTAGATCATACACATGATATTCAACCAGATTGGTATTTAGTCAAATTTACACGCTCATAATATTCATAACCCGTAACCCACCAATCAAGAAACATGATTGGAGGGACGGAGGAAAATACAGCAATTTCGCAAATGTCGAATTTAACCACAAAAATACCGCTTTATTATTGAGTATATGTTTGTTTCGTGGAAAATAATAGTTTTAATGATATTTTTCTAAAAACGATTGCTTGCCTCGCTTGAAATTATTACTCAATGAAAAATGTTTACATTATCTTTTTTTTTGGTAAAGAAAAAAAAATGTTTACATTATCGATAATAATTTATGTCTAAATATTTTCACGAACTATAAAAATATTTTGCTTCCATTTATTTTCCTAAGTAGTAGAATTTTGAAGCAGTTGGCAACTGTATAGTCGTAGAATTTTGAAGCAGGTTGAGACAAACCTGCAAGCCCTGAGGCCCACAAAACTTGCCTCGTTATGAACTAAAACCAGTTCGTTCCAATTGGCCTTATCGGAGCATTTCTTGAATCTTAGAAAAAAAAAAGGGGGAAATTTCAATGTCATGGCCGGAAATGGCCTGCAGATTCATCACTCCTCGTGAATGGACTGAAATCAGCAAAACCCTCTTTCTTCTCCTTTCTCTTAATCGCAGCCCGAAACTGCTGGTTGTCAATACACTACACGACCTTTTGATAGAGCTATATTCTTTTTATTGAATTACATCTCGTGACAGACGCAATTTGACCCTATTTTTCTTTTTTACCCCGAACATCTGTGGTTAGATATTTGAACAATAAAAAGCCAATTCAGGTTTGCCAACACGAGAGTCCATTGTCTGTTGTGTCTTTTCGTTAAATTTTTTCTTTGGGATGAGGGGATTGAGTTCTAAAACTTATCCAGTTGGTATAATCAATTCTTAAAACTTGTTAGCATTTTTCATTTGTCAACTTATACAGACTTAATGGAATAACTCAATTGCATCAACTTGACAAGTTTTAGGACTTGATTGCACTTTTTAAAAATTTCAGGACTCATCAATTGTATTTCCGTAACAAGTTTTGGGACTTAATTGTACTTTTTGAAAGTTTTAAGACTCAATCGTACTATGATAAGTTTTAAGACTTCCAGTATCATTATCCCTTTTCCCTTTTGTATATAAAGTGATATGATGATGAAGTATAAACAGCGAGATGGATTGGCAGGAGCAAAAGAGTGGGGAAGAAAGGGAAAATTATTGAAACAGTCTTAAATCTATTGCAATTATGTCAATTCAGTCGTATATCGTTTTGTATTTGTGCCAATTTAGTCAATCTAGCCAATTTTGGCAGGCCTACGCTCTACTCAAGGGGGACTGTGGACTATGATAAATTCGGACTTCATGTGGTGTGGAAGTGGAACAATGGTCTACTCTTTGCATGTGATTTGGCACCGTTCTTTTTAATTTTTTTGTTAAACAAATAAAGGTTGCATTCATAGTCAAAATAAGTATACTAATAAATCAGCAAGCATGAGCAAACTGAGTATTAGTGTTATTAGAAAAAAAAAAAAAGGTGCTGCCTAATCCTGGATTAAACTTGAATCCACAAGAAACAATTACACTCAATGCTTTCCATGTCTCTCGCAAATTTTTACATGTACGCATTCCAAAGCAAAACACAAAAATAGAATACTTATATGCCAAAAAAAAATGACGAGTTAGGGTGCATTTGTTTTACGGAAAACTCAATGATTAAGGAAAATGATTTTCCGGAAAGCATTTTCCAATAATACAATTAGTTTTTCTTTATTTGGTGATATATGATTGAAATCATTTTCTAATGTTTAGATTTCATTGGAAATAATTTCAATCTCGTGACTTTATTTTAGGAAAAAAAAATCGAACTTTTTAATAATTTTCTTTTTTCTTTTTTCTCTTTTCTTTTTCTTTTCTTTTAAATATTAAAAAATTCAAGATCAGCAATTCCGGAAAGTGTTTTCACTTTCTTAGATTAGGGAATTCACTTTCTAATTTTATAAATGAATGTTTTCCTTGACCAGAAAGTATTTTTGGTTCACTTATCATTTTCGACAAACAAAATGGTGAAAGTCCGGAAAACACTTTCTCTCAAACAAATGCACCCAATCCCTCTCTTTTCCAATCCAATCCCTCCACGACCGCGAACCTTAGTCAACAGTAGCATCACAACAAACTTCCAATTGGTTACATATTCTCCGACGTCAACATGGACTTCATTTTCAATAGGAAACAGCAAGTCTTGTGGGAAATTAATTTCCATTTTTTGCATCACTCACGATTCCGTTGGAAAGAGTCTAATATGGACTTTCCTAATATGGCCTTGATTACCATTGCAATTCTATCGTAGGTCGGATTACAAATCAATCGGGATTAATTTTGAGCCGTAATAAGCAATTATATTATATTAGCATCAGAAGAGTAGTCAAACAAAGGCATCAAATTCTCGAACTTGAAGGGGGGGGGGGGGGGGGGGGGGGGGTTTGATTGTGAGTGATCAAATTTGATTAGAGGGTTTGAGTTTATGCGAATTGTTCTGACTAATGAAAGGGATTCAACGTTCCTTCTTTTCCCCTTGTTTGGGGACATTTTTCAATTTTTTAGGGGTTTCGTCAGGAGGCAGCATCATTTCTCTTGATCGTTCGGGCTTTACATCCTGGAGATTTACTGGAAAAGGAGAACCTAGGAGACGTATTCGAATTGGCATGTTCACGCTGAGTAGCTTAATGTAGTCCTGGTTTAAATTTGTCGCAAGCCGAGGCGCCATTTCTCTTAGGTTATAGTCTAATTCTAAGTATTTAGTTTCCTGAACTCTTGGGTTAAAACATCTTATTTTGTTTTGGAAACTCTGATCCGGTTTCATCCATAAAAGTTGACTCGTTGGAATGCAAAGTCGTCTTCGCACCATCCTCTAGGCTTTTGTTTTTTCACTCTATGTTCACAAAATAAGCAATTATTGCCTTATTTATTTAAACCAAATAACTGATTATACTGCCATGTGCTCTCATGGCATAAGTACGATTCATGAATATCAGCAGAATTACCTGAATATGACGCTGCCATATATTAATATATGAGGCTCAATGGTTTTTTAGGGGTGATTTTTGTAATGTGGTTACATAGCTTCATATGCATGATTTACTTCAGGTCGAGTCATTCATGTTTTCTTACTTCTAGCAGGCACCAATGAGGGGCCTACTTTCTCTGCGAAAGACGTATTTGCTTAGGGGGCATGTCGACAGGTGAGGAATAGGTGTTAGGTCATTCAGCACTGAAGGTGCCAAAACTGCTAGTACCCCTCTGCCGCCTCCACCAACACCACCACCACCACCTCCTCCTCCAGAGAAAACCCATTTTGGTGGACTTAAGGACGAGGATCGAATTTTCACCACCTTGTATGGATTGCCTGACCCTTCCCTGAAAGGTGCCATGAAACGTGGTGACTGGTATAGGACAAAAGATTTGGTATTAAAGGGCACTGATTGGCTTGTGAATGAAATCAAGAAGTCTGGTCTCCGAGGGCGTGGTGGTGCTGGTTTTCCATCTGGCCTGAAGTGGGCTTTCATGCCAAAAGTATCAGATGGCCGTCCTTCGTATCTTGTGGTCAATGCCAATGAAAGTGAACCGGGAACATGGAAAGATAGGGAAGTTACGCGTCACGATCCTCACTAGCTTCTCGAAGGATGCTTAATTGCTCGTGTGGGAATGAGGGCAACTGCTGCCTATATTTATACAAGGGGTGAATACGTAAATGAACGTAAAAATCTTGAACGGGCCAGAAAAGAGGCTTATGAAGCTGGAATGTTGGGAGTGGATCCGGCTATGATTTTGACTTCCGCATCCATTATGGTGCTGGAGCTTATATTTGTGGTGAAGAGACTGCACTATTGGAAAGTCTTGAAGGGAAACAAGGGAAGCCAAGGTTAAAGCCACCTTTCCCAGCTAATGCCGGCTTATATGTCTGTCCTACCACTGTTACCAATGTTGAAACTGTGGCTCTTTCTCCTACGATTCTCAGACCAGGTCCAGATTGGTTTGCCAGTTTTGGAAGATAAAACAATTCGGGGACAAAATTGTTTTGCGTGACGGGTCATGTAAACAAGCCTTGCACAGTCGAGTAGGAAATGAGTATACCATTGAAGGAGCTGATCGAAAGACACTGCGGCGGCGTTAGGGGTGGATGGGACAACTTACTTGCAGTAATACCCGGTGGTTCGTCTGGACCGCTTCTCCCAAAGAACATTTGCGATGATGTGCTGATGGACTATGATGGTCTTAAGGCTGTCCAGTCTGGTCTAGGAACAGCAGCTGTTATAGTGATGGATAAATCCATTGATATTGTCAATGCAATCGCGAGGCTTTCTTATTTCTATAAGCATGAGAGCTGTGGGCAGTGCACACCCTGCAGGGAAGGCACAGGATGGCTCTGGATGATTATGGAAAGGTTAAAAGTTGGGAATGCAAAGTTGGAGGAGATGGATATGCTGCAGGAGGTGACCAAGCAGATTGAAGGGCATACAATATGTGCTTTAGGTGATGCGGCAGGTTGGCCTGTCCAGGGTCTCATTCGGCATTTTAGGCCGGAACTCGAGAGAAGGATTAGGGAAGGTGCTGAGAGAGAGTTGCTGGAGGCTGCTGCTTAGATTTATGCTCAGGTTTCTACTCCAATCTCTTCTCAATTTATTTCCTGTGCTATCCCATAAATAAGTGGGACGCAATTATGGCTCACGTGTTTACAAACTCATGTGCTCTCTCTATTTTTTTTCTGTTTCTTTCTGTCATTAACTAGACTCTGTTAGATTACAGAGTGGCTGGTGAGATAATGATGGATGGGTGGGTCAAGTAACTGTAAATTTAGACCAGCAAGATGAGAAATGCGGGGTGCTGAAGGACTAAATGTTGCTTTAGTTGCCAGTTTAAATATTCAAATAGGGAATGCTCATTGCTTCTATTTCAATATTCCTTGCTCGCATTTGCCAAATGGTGAGGCAGAGGGGCTTAAATATGACACACTGCTGAGCTCAAGGGACAATTTGAATCTGCTATGGGGACATTTATTCTTAGGGTCATACTTGTAGGTGCGTGGTTGTATATTTTTGCTGTGATTGTGACGTTACTATTGATTTCTTATTGGGGCCTGTTTTGGTCCATTTTTCTCCATAGGTAAATCCCTTTGTTGGCGGTTAATGTCGGAATAACAAGAAGAACTACCCAAAATATGGGTTGATGGGTGGGTCTAGCTTCTGAGTCTTTTGCATTTCTATTTCTTGCTAAGCTGCACAGTGAGTTTATTCACTGCCAAGCAAACTTATTCTCTCTCTCGATTATCTGGACCGGAGTTATGTACTTCATTTCATAGAACATCGTTTGTGAATGTGTCTGCGAGATTAATCAACTTCTAAGGGCAATGTGTCGTAATTTCAGATGCTTAAATGAGTCGGCACTCAAAGAGATCAATCTTCGCATCAAAGTAAACATTTTAAGTTTGTCTCAGCAAAGCAGTAAGCGAAAGACAGACATGCGTGAGTTCTAGTGTGCTAGTGGTTGCGACGCTTGAAAATATCCGTATTCAAGCTTTCAATGATCGAAAAAAATTATCAAACGAAGGGCTGAACTGGAAAAAGAAAAGAAAAAAGGGCCTTTTGGTCTTTCTATCCGGAACAGAAAAGGGTTAACTGAATTCCAACGGTCTTTCTACCCGGAACAGAAAAGGGTTAACTGAATTCCAAATAAAAAAACCACCTTCCGCTTTCTACCGCCTCCGTCTTTCTCGAGCCCTAACCCTAGCCTCCGCGTCTCCGTCTCCGTCTCCGTCTCCCTCTCCCTCTCCGTGTTTCTCAAACCCTAACCCTAATCTCTCTCGCTCGCTGCCATGGATGGCAGCATAACCTTGTTCGCAGGGCATTACTATGCCCTGTTCGACCACTCGCGGGGAAAAGTGCTGAACTTCTACAGGCCGTTGAGCTTGGTGACCTTCCGCCATAGGCAAGCCGCCGGCATATTTCAAATTGCAAATCTGCACGCCACGGAGCCGGCAACCCGCCACCGCGTCGGAGTATTGACCGTCCATGTCATCCCGGATAGGCGTATCGATGTCGCGAACAGGGGGTTAGTTCATTTCATGAACGAACCACTGCAAGTGTTTTTTCAGGTACGATGGATGCATCTTTCTCTGTTTTCGTTGCTCGACAACCAACCTCATAGTTGTTCATCTTTTTAATTTTAGAACTTCCTTCTGCGTCCAACCCCGCAAGGGGATTTTCACATCATGAGTGAAGTGATGTATCGAGAACCGAAACAGAACGATAACGCAGAAAATAGAGAAAATAGACGATGCACGAATTTACCCAGGTTCACCCTCGAATACGGCTACGTCCTGCAAAGAGATTTCACAATGATTTTAGGTTTACAGCCACTCAACTCGTTACAATGATCAGAAAAACGAGCAAAATATATATATGCCCCAAACGGGCCCAAAACCTAAATCTATATGAAATCTCTTAATCTCGCACCATACGGGCCAGCCCAAACCCGTTGAGGTTTCGGGGGCGCTGCCCCCGAGCCCCCGCCCGCTCACCGGCGAGCAGGGCAGCTGTCCGCTGACTTATTCTCTCTCTCGATTATCTGGACCGGAGTTATGTATTTCATTTCATAAAACATCGTTTGTGAATGTGTCTGCGAGATTAATCAACTTCTAAGGGTAATGTGTCGTAATTTCAGATGCCTAAACGAGTCGGCACTCAATGAGATCAATCTTTGCATTAAAGTAAACATTTTAAGTTTGTCTCAGCAAAGCAGTAGGCGAAAGATAGACAGGCGTGAGTTCTAGTGTGCTAGTGGTTGCGACGCTTGAAAATATCCGTAGTCAAGCTTTCAATGATCGAAAAAAATTATCAAACGAAGGGATGAACTGGAAAAAGAAAAGAAAAAAGGGCCTTTTGGTCTTCTACCCGGAACAGAAAAGGGTTAACTGAATTCCAACGGTCTTTCTACCCGGAACAGAAAAGGGTTAACTGAATTCCAAATAAAAAAACCACCTTCCGCTTTCTACCGCCTCTGTCTTTGTCGAGCCCTAACCCTAGCCTCCGCGTCTCCGTCTCCCTATCCCTCTCCCTCTCCGTCTTTCTCAAACCCTAACCCTAATCTCTCTCGCTCGCTGCCATGGATGGCAGCATAACCTTATTCACAGGGCATTACTACGCCCTGTTCGACCACTTGCGGGGAAATGTGCTGAACTTCTACGGGCCGTTGAGCTTGGTGACCTTCCGCCATAGGCAAACCGCCGGCATATTTCAAATTGCAAATCTGCACGCCACGGAGCCGGCAACCCGCCACCTCGTCGGAGTATTGACCGTCCATGTCATCCCGGATGGGCGTATCGATGTCGCGATCAAGGGGTTAGTTCATTTCACGAACGAACCACTGCAAGTGTTTTTTCAGGTACGATGGATGCATCTTTCTCTGTTTTCGTTGGTCGACAACCAACCTCATAGTTGTTCATCTTTTTAATTTTAGAACTTCCTTCTGCGTCCAACCCCGCAAGGGGATTTTCACATCATGAGTGAAGTGATGTATCGAGAACCGAAACAGAACGATCAAGCAGAAAATAGAGAAAATAGACGATGCACGAATTTACCCAGGTTCACCCTCGAATAGGGCTACGTCCTGCAAAGAGATTTCACTAAGATTTTAGGTTTACAGCCACTCAACTCGTTACAATGATCAGAAAAACGAGCAAAATATATATATACCCCAAACGGGCCCAAAACCTAAATCTATATGAAATCTCTTAATCTCGCACCATACGGGCCAGCCCAAACCCGTTGAGGTTTCGGGTGCGCTGCCCCCGATCCCCCGCTCGCTCACCGGCGAGTGGGGCAGCCGTATGCTGACTTATTCTCTCTCTTGATTATCTGGACCAGAGTTATGTATTTCATTTCATAGAACATCGTTTGTGAATGTCTCTGCGAGATTAATCAACTTCTAAGGGCAATGTGTCGTAATTTCAGATGCCTAAATGAGTCGGCACTCAAAGAGATCAATCTTTGCATCAAAGTAAACATTTTAAATTTGTCTCAGCAAAGCAGTAAGCAAAAGACAGAAAGGCGTGAGTTCTAGTGTGCAAGTGGTTGCGACGCTTGAAAATATCCGTATTCAAGCTTTCAATGATCGAAAAAAATTATCAAACGAAGGGCTGAACTGGAAAAAGAAAAGAAAAAAGGGCCTTTTGGTCTTTCTACCCGGAACAGAAAAGGGTTAACTGAATTCCAACTGTCTTTCTACCCGGAACAGAAAAGGGTTAACTGAATTCCAAATAAAAAAACCACCTTCCGCTTTATACCGCCTCCGTCTTTCTCCAGCCCTAACCCTAGCCTCCGCGTCTCCATCTCCGTCTCCGTCTCCGTCTCCCTCTCCGTGTTTCTCAAACCCTAACCCTAATCTCTCTCGCTCGCTGCCATGGATGGCAGCATAACCTTGTTCGCAGGGCATTACTATGCCCTGTTCGACCACTCGCGGGGAAATATGCTGAACTTCTACGGGCCGTTGAGCTTGGTGACCTTCCGCCATAGGCAAGCCGCCGGCATATTTCAAATTGTAAATCTGCACGCCACGGAGCCGGCAACCCGCCACCGCGTCGGAGTATTGACCGTCCATGTCATCCCGGATGGGCGTATCGATGTCGCGATCAGGGGGTTAGTTCATTTCATGAACGAACCACTGCAAGTGTTTTTTCAGGTACGATGGATGCATCTTTCTCTGTTTTCGTTGGTCGACAACCAACCTCATAGTTGTTCATCTTTTTAATTTTAGAACTTCCTTCTGCGTCCAACCCCGCAAGGGGATTTTCACATCATGAGTGAAGTGATGTATCGAGAACCGAAACAGAACGATAACGCAGAAAATAGAGAACATAGACGATGCACGAATTTACCCAGGTTCACCCTCGAATAGGGTTACGTCCTGCAAAGAGATTTCACTATGATTTTAGGTTTACAGCCACTCAACTCGTTACAATGATCAGAAAAACGAGCAAAATATATATGCCCCAAACGGGCCCAAAACCTAAATCTATATGAAATCTCTTAATCTCGCACCATATGGGCCGGCCCAAACCCGTTGAGGTTTCGGGGGCGCTGCCCCCGAGCCCCCGCCCGCTCACCGGCGAGCGGGGCAGCCGTCCGCTGACTTATTGTCTCTCTCGATTATCTGGACCGGAGTTATGTATTTCATTTCATAGAACATCGTTTGTGAATGTGTCTGCGAGATTAATCAACTTCTAAGGGCAATGTGTCGTAATTTCAGATGCCTAAATGAGTCGGCACTCAAAGAGATCAATCTTTGCATCAAAGTAAACATTTTAAATTTGTCTCAGCAAAGCAGTAAGCAAAAGACAGACAGGCGTGAGTTCTAGTGTGCAAGTGGTTGCGACGCTTGAAAATATCCGTATTCAAGCTTTCAATGATCGAAAAAAATTATCAAACGAAGGGCTGAACTGGAAAAAGAAAAGAAAAAAGGGCCTTTTGGTCTTTCTACCAATAACAGAAAAGGGTTAACTGAATTCCAACAGTCTTTCTACCCGGAACAGAAAAGGGTTAACTGAATTCCAAATAAAAAAACCACCTTCCGCTTTCTACCGCCTATGTCTTTTTCGAGCCCTAACCCTAGCCTCCGCGTCTCCGTCTCCCTCTCCCTCTCCGTCTTTCTCAAACCCTAACCCTAATCTCTCTCGCTCGCTACCATGGATGGCAGCATAACCTTGTTCGCAGGGCATTACTATGCCCTGTTCGACCACTCGCGGGGAAATGTGCTGAATTTCTACGGGCCGTTGAGCTTGGTGACCTTCCCCCATAGGCAACCCGCCGGCATATTTCCAATTGCAAATCTGCACGCCACGGAGCCGGCAACCCGCCACCGCATCGGAGTATTGACCGTCCATGTCATCCCGGATGGGCGTATCGATGTCGCGATCAGGGGGTTAGTTCATTTCAAGAACGACCCACTGCAAGTGTTTTTTCAGGTTCGATGGATGCATCTTTCTCTGTTTTCGTTGGTCGACAACCAACCTCATAGTTGTTCTTTTTTTTAATTTTAGAACTTCCTTTTGCGTCCAACCCCGCAAGGGGATTTGCACATCGTGAGTGAAGTGATTTATCGAGAACCGAAACAGAACGATCACGCAGAAAATAGAGAAAATAGACGATGCACGAATTTACCCAGGTTCACCCTCGAATAGGGCTACGTCCTGCAAAGAGATTTCACTAAGATTTTAGGTTTACAGCCACTCAACTCGTTACAATGATCAGAAAAACGAGCAAAATATATATATACCCCAAACGGGCCCAAAACCTAAATCTATATGAAATCTCTTAATCTCGCACCATACGGGCCAGCCCAAACCCGTTGTGGTTTCGGGTGCGCTGCCCCCGATCCCCCGCTCGCTCACCGGCGAGTGGGGCAGCCGTATGCTGACTTATTCTCTCTCTTGATTATCTGGACCAGAGTTATGTATTTCATTTCATAGAACATCATTTGTGAATGTCTCTGCGAGATTAATCAACTTCTAAGGGCAATGTGTCGTAATTTCAGATGCCTAAATGAGTCGGCACTCAAAGAGATCAATCTTTGCATCAAAGTAAACATTTTAAATTTGTCTCAGCAAAGCAGTAAGCAAAAGACAGAAAGGCGTGAGTTCTAGTGTGCAAGTGGTTGCGACGCTTGAAAATATCCGTATTCAAGCTTTCAATGATCGAAAAAAATTATCAAACGAAGGGCTGAACTGGAAAAAGAAAAGAAAAAAGGGCCTTTTGGTCTTTCTACCCGGAACAGAAAAGGGTTAACTGAATTCCAACTGTCTTTCTACCCGGAACAGAAAAGGGTTAACTGAATTCCAAATAAAAAAACCACCTTCCGCTTTATACCGCCTCCGTCTTTCTCCAGCCCTAACCCTAGCCTCCGCGTCTCCATCTCCGTCTCCGTCTCCGTCTCCCTCTCCGTGTTTCTCAAACCCTAACCCTAATCTCTCTCGCTCGCTGCCATGGATGGCAGCATAACCTTGTTCGCAGGGCATTACTATGCCCTGTTCGACCACTCGCGGGGAAATATGCTGAACTTCTACGGGCCGTTGAGCTTGGTGACCTTCCGCCATAGGCAAGCCGCCGGCATATTTCAAATTGCAAATCTGCACGCCACGGAGCCGGCAACCCGCCACCGCGTCGGAGTATTGACCGTCCATGTCATCCCGGATGGGCGTATCGATGTCGCGATCAGGGGGTTAGTTCATTTCATGAACGAACCACTGCAAGTGTTTTTTCAGGTACGATGGATGCATCTTTCTCTGTTTTCGTTGGTCGACAACCAACCTCATAGTTGTTCATCTTTTTAATTTTAGAACTTCCTTCTGCGTCCAACCCCGCAAGGGGATTTTCAAATCGTAAGTGAAGTGATGTATCGAGAACCGAAAGAGAACGATCACGCAGAAAATAGAGAAAATAGACGATGCACGAATTTACCCAGGTTCACCCTCGAATAGGGTTACGTCCTGCAAAGAGATTTCACTATGATTTTAGGTTTACAGCCACTCAACTCGTTACAATGATCAGAAAAACGAGCAAAATATATATATGCCCCAAACGGGCCCAAAACCTAAATCTATATGAAATCTCTTAATCTCGCACCATATGGGCCGGCCCAAACCCGTTGAGGTTTCGGGGGCGCTGCCCCCGAGCCCCCGCCCGCTCACCGGCGAGCGGGGCAGCCGTCCGCTGACTTATTGTCTCTCTCGATTATCTGGACCGGAGTTATGTATTTCATTTCATAGAACATCGTTTGTGAATGTGTCTGCGAGATTAATCAACTTCTAAGGGCAATGTGTCGTAATTTCAGATGCCTAAATGAGTCGGCACTCAAAGAGATCAATCTTTGCATCAAAGTAAACATTTTAAATTTGTCTCAGCAAAGCAGTAAGCAAAAGACAGACAGGCGTGAGTTCTAGTGTGCAAGTGGTTGCGACGCTTGAAAATATCCGTATTCAAGCTTTCAATGATCGAAAAAAATTATCAAACGAAGGGCTGAACTGGAAAAAGAAAAGAAAAAAGGGCCTTTTGGTCTTTCTACCAATAACAGAAAAGGGTTAACTGAATTCCAACAGTCTTTCTACCCGGAACAGAAAAGGGTTAACTGAATTCCAAATAAAAAAACCACCTTCCGCTTTCTACCGCCTATGTCTTTTTCGAGCCCTAACCCTAGCCTCCGCGTCTCCGTCTCCCTCTCCCTCTCCGTCTTTCTCAAACCCTAACCCTAATCTCTCTCGCTCGCTACCATGGATGGCAGCATAACCTTGTTCGCAGGGCATTACTATGCCCTGTTCGACCACTCGCGGGGAAATGTGCTGAACTTCTACGGGCCGTTGAGCTTGGTGACCTTCCCCCATAGGCAACCCGCCGGCATATTTCCAATTGCAAATCTGCACGCCACGGAGCCGGCAACCCGCCACCGCATCGGAGTATTGACCGTCCATGTCATCCCGGATGGGCGTATCGATGTCGCGATCAGGGGGTTAGTTCATTTCATGAACGACCCACTGCAAGTGTTTTTTCAGGTTCGATGGATGCATCTTTCTCTGTTTTCGTTGGTCGACAACCAACCTCATAGTTGTTCTTTTTTTTAATTTTAGAACTTCCTTTTGCGTCCAACCCCGCAAGGGGATTTGCACATCGTGAGTGAAGTGATTTATCGAGAACCGAAACAGAACGATCACGCAGAAAATAGAGAAAATAGACGATGCACGAATTTACCCAGGTTCACCCTCGAATAGGGCTACGTCCTGCAAAGAGATTTCACTAAGATTTTAGGTTTACAGCCACTCAACTCGTTACAATGATCAGAAAAACGAGCAAAATATATATATACCCCAAACGGGCCCAAAACCTAAATCTATATGAAATCTCTTAATCTCGCACCATACGGGCCAGCCCAAACCCGTTGAGGTTTCGGGTGCGCTGCCCCCGATCCCCCGCTCGCTCACCGGCGAGTGGGGCAGCCGTATGCTGACTTATTCTCTCTCTTGATTATCTGGACCAGAGTTATGTATTTCATTTCATAGAACATCGTTTGTGAATGTCTCTGCGAGATTAATCAACTTCTAAGGGCAATGTGTCGTAATTTCAGATGCCTAAATGAGTCGGCACTCAAAGAGATCAATCTTTGCATCAAAGTAAACATTTTAAATTTGTCTCAGCAAAGCAGTAAGCAAAAGACAGAAAGGCGTGAGTTCTAGTGTGCAAGTGGTTGCGACGCTTGAAAATATCCGTATTCAAGCTTTCAATGATCGAAAAAAATTATCAAACGAAGGGCTGAACTGGAAAAAGAAAAGAAAAAAGGGCCTTTTGGTCTTTCTACCCGGAACAGAAAAGGGTTAACTGAATTCCAACTGTCTTTCTACCCGGAACAGAAAAGGGTTAACTGAATTCCAAATAAAAAAACCACCTTCCGCTTTATACCGCCTCCGTCTTTCTCCAGCCCTAACCCTAGCCTCCGCGTCTCCATCTCCGTCTCCGTCTCCGTCTCCCTCTCCGTGTTTCTCAAACCCTAACCCTAATCTCTCTCGCTCGCTGCCATGGATGGCAGCATAACCTTGTTCGCAGGGCATTACTATGCCCTGTTCGACCACTCGCGGGGAAATATGCTGAACTTCTACGGGCCGTTGAGCTTGGTGACCTTCCGCCATAGGCAAGCCGCCGGCATATTTCAAATTGCAAATCTGCACGCCACGGAGCCGGCAACCCGCCACCGCGTCGGAGTATTGACCGTCCATGTCATCCCGGATGGGCGTATCGATGTCGCGATCAGGGGGTTAGTTCATTTCATGAACGAACCACTGCAAGTGTTTTTTCAGGTACGATGGATGCATCTTTCTCTGTTTTCGTTGGTCGACAACCAACCTCATAGTTGTTCATCTTTTTAATTTTAGAACTTCCTTCTGCGTCCAACCCCGCAAGGGGATTTTCAAATCGTAAGTGAAGTGATGTATCGAGAACCGAAAGAGAACGATCACGCAGAAAATAGAGAAAATAGACGATGCACGAATTTACCCAGGTTCACCCTCGAATAGGGTTACGTCCTGCAAAGAGATTTCACTATGATTTTAGGTTTACAGCCACTCAACTCGTTACAATGATCAGAAAAACGAGCAAAATATATATATGCCCCAAACGGGCCCAAAACCTAAATCTATATGAAATCTCTTAATCTCGCACCATATGGGCCGGCCCAAACCCGTTGAGGTTTCGGGGGCGCTGCCCCCGAGCCCCCGCCCGCTCACCGGCGAGCGGGGCAGCCGTCCGCTGACTTATTGTCTCTCTCGATTATCTGGACCGGAGTTATGTATTTCATTTCATAGAACATCGTTTGTGAATGTGTCTGCGAGATTAATCAACTTCTAAGGGCAATGTGTCGTAATTTCAGATGCCTAAATGAGTCGGCACTCAAAGAGATCAATCTTTGCATCAAAGTAAACATTTTAAATTTGTCTCAGCAAAGCAGTAAGCAAAAGACAGACAGGCGTGAGTTCTAGTGTGCAAGTGGTTGCGACGCTTGAAAATATCCGTATTCAAGCTTTCAATGATCGAAAAAAATTATCAAACGAAGGGCTGAACTGGAAAAAGAAAAGAAAAAAGGGCCTTTTGGTCTTTCTACCAATAACAGAAAAGGGTTAACTGAATTCCAACAGTCTTTCTACCCGGAACAGAAAAGGGTTAACTGAATTCCAAATAAAAAAACCACCTTCCGCTTTCTACCGCCTATGTCTTTTTCGAGCCCTAACCCTAGCCTCCGCGTCTCCGTCTCCCTCTCCCTCTCCGTCTTTCTCAAACCCTAACCCTAATCTCTCTCGCTCGCTACCATGGATGGCAGCATAACCTTGTTCGCAGGGCATTACTATGCCCTGTTCGACCACTCGCGGGGAAATGTGCTGAACTTCTACGGGCCGTTGAGCTTGGTGACCTTCCCCCATAGGCAACCCGCCGGCATATTTCCAATTGCAAATCTGCACGCCACGGAGCCGGCAACCCGCCACCGCATCGGAGTATTGACCGTCCATGTCATCCCGGATGGGCGTATCGATGTCGCGATCAGGGGGTTAGTTCATTTCATGAACGACCCACTGCAAGTGTTTTTTCAGGTTCGATGGATGCATCTTTCTCTGTTTTCGTTGGTCGACAACCAACCTCATAGTTGTTCTTTTTTTTAATTTTAGAACTTCCTTTTGCGTCCAACCCCGCAAGGGGATTTGCACATCGTGAGTGAAGTGATTTATCGAGAACCGAAACAGAACGATCACGCAGAAAATAGAGAAAATAGACGATGCACGAATTTACCCAGGTTCACCCTCGAATAGGGCTACGTCCTGCAAAGAGATTTCACTAAGATTTTAGGTTTACAGCCACTCAACTCGTTACAATGATCAGAAAAACGAGCAAAATATATATATACCCCAAACGGGCCCAAAACCTAAATCTATATGAAATCTCTTAATCTCGCACCATACGGGCCAGCCCAAACCCGTTGAGGTTTCGGGTGCGCTGCCCCCGATCCCCCGCTCGCTCACCGGCGAGTGGGGCAGCCGTATGCTGACTTATTCTCTCTCTTGATTATCTGGACCAGAGTTATGTATTTCATTTCATAGAACATCGTTTGTGAATGTCTCTGCGAGATTAATCAACTTCTAAGGGCAATGTGTCGTAATTTCAGATGCCTAAATGAGTCGGCACTCAAAGAGATCAATCTTTGCATCAAAGTAAACATTTTAAATTTGTCTCAGCAAAGCAGTAAGCAAAAGACAGAAAGGCGTGAGTTCTAGTGTGCAAGTGGTTGCGACGCTTGAAAATATCCGTATTCAAGCTTTCAATGATCGAAAAAAATTATCAAACGAAGGGCTGAACTGGAAAAAGAAAAGAAAAAAGGGCCTTTTGGTCTTTCTACCCGGAACAGAAAAGGGTTAACTGAATTCCAACTGTCTTTCTACCCGGAACAGAAAAGGGTTAACTGAATTCCAAATAAAAAAACCACCTTCCGCTTTATACCGCCTCCGTCTTTCTCCAGCCCTAACCCTAGCCTCCGCGTCTCCATCTCCGTCTCCGTCTCCGTCTCCCTCTCCGTGTTTCTCAAACCCTAACCCTAATCTCTCTCGCTCGCTGCCATGGATGGCAGCATAACCTTGTTCGCAGGGCATTACTATGCCCTGTTCGACCACTCGCGGGGAAATATGCTGAACTTCTACGGGCCGTTGAGCTTGGTGACCTTCCGCCATAGGCAAGCCGCCGGCATATTTCAAATTGCAAATCTGCACGCCACGGAGCCGGCAACCCGCCACCGCGTCGGAGTATTGACCGTCCATGTCATCCCGGATGGGCGTATCGATGTCGCGATCAGGGGGTTAGTTCATTTCATGAACGAACCACTGCAAGTGTTTTTTCAGGTACGATGGATGCATCTTTCTCTGTTTTCGTTGGTCGACAACCAACCTCATAGTTGTTCATCTTTTTAATTTTAGAACTTCCTTCTGCGTCCAACCCCGCAAGGGGATTTTCAAATCGTAAGTGAAGTGATGTATCGAGAACCGAAAGAGAACGATCACGCAGAAA
This sequence comes from Syzygium aqueum, assembly GCA_031216185.1. Lineage (NCBI taxonomy): Eukaryota > Viridiplantae > Streptophyta > Magnoliopsida > Myrtales > Myrtaceae > Syzygium > Syzygium aqueum. Next base: position 39,590,422 of record CM062238.1, on the reverse strand, counting down.
ATAGAGAAAATAGACGATGCACGAATTTACCCAGGTTCACCCTCGAATAGGGTTACGTCCTGCAAAGAGATTTCACTATGATTTTAGGTTTACAGCCACTCAACTCGTTACAATGATCAGAAAAACGAGCAAAATATATATATGCCCCAAACGGGCCCAAAACCTAAATCTATATGAAATCTCTTAATCTCGCACCATATGGGCCGGCCCAAACCCGTTGAGGTTTCGGGGGCGCTGCCCCCGAGCCCCCGCCCGCTCACCGGCGAGCGGGGCAGCCGTCCGCTGACTTATTGTCTCTCTCGATTATCTGGACCGGAGTTATGTATTTCATTTCATAGAACATCGTTTGTGAATGTGTCTGCGAGATTAATCAACTTCTAAGGGCAATGTGTCGTAATTTCAGATGCCTAAATGAGTCGGCACTCAAAGAGATCAATCTTTGCATCAAAGTAAACATTTTAAATTTGTCTCAGCAAAGCAGTAAGCAAAAGACAGACAGGCGTGAGTTCTAGTGTGCAAGTGGTTGCGACGCTTGAAAATATCCGTATTCAAGCTTTCAATGATCGAAAAAAATTATCAAACGAAGGGCTGAACTGGAAAAAGAAAAGAAAAAAGTGCCTTTTGGTCTTTCTACCAATAACAGAAAAGGGTTAACTGAATTCCAACAGTCTTTCTACCCGGAACAGAAAAGGGTTAACTGAATTCCAAATAAAAAAACCACCTTCCGCTTTCTACCGCCTATGTCTTTTTCGAGCCCTAACCCTAGCCTCCGCGTCTCCGTCTCCCTCTCCCTCTCCGTCTTTCTCAAACCCTAACCCTAATCTCTCTCGCTCGCTACCATGGATGGCAGCATAACCTTGTTCGCAGGGCATTACTATGCCCTGTTCGACCACTCGCGGGGAAATGTGCTGAACTTCTACGGGCCGTTGAGCTTGGTGACCTTCCCCCATAGGCAACCCGCCGGCATATTTCCAATTGCAAATCTGCACGCCACGGAGCCGGCAACCCGCCACCGCATCGGAGTATTGACCGTCCATGTCATCCCGGATGGGCGTATCGATGTCGCGATCAGGGGGTTAGTTCATTTCATGAACGACCCACTGCAAGTGTTTTTTCAGGTTCGATGGATGCATCTTTCTCTGTTTTCGTTGGTCGACAACCAACCTCATAGTTGTTCTTTTTTTTAATTTTAGAACTTCCTTTTGCGTCCAACCCCGCAAGGGGATTTGCACATCGTGAGTGAAGTGATTTATCGAGAACCGAAACAGAACGATCACGCAGAAAATAGAGAAAATAGACGATGCACGAATTTACCCAGGTTCACCCTCGAATAGGGCTACGTCCTGCAAAGAGATTTCACTAAGATTTTAGGTTTACAGCCACTCAACTCGTTACAATGATCAGAAAAACGAGCAAAATATATATATACCCCAAACGGGCCCAAAACCTAAATCTATATGAAATCTCTTAATCTCGCACCATACGGGCCAGCCCAAACCCGTTGAGGTTTCGGGTGCGCTGCCCCCGATCCCCCGCTCGCTCACCGGCGAGTGGGGCAGCCGTATGCTGACTTATTCTCTCTCTTGATTATCTGGACCAGAGTTATGTATTTCATTTCATAGAACATCGTTTGTGAATGTCTCTGCGAGATTAATCAACTTCTAAGGGCAATGTGTCGTAATTTCAGATGCCTAAATGAGTCGGCACTCAAAGAGATCAATCTTTGCATCAAAGTAAACATTTTAAATTTGTCTCAGCAAAGCAGTAAGCAAAAGACAGAAAGGCGTGAGTTCTAGTGTGCAAGTGGTTGCGACGCTTGAAAATATCCGTATTCAAGCTTTCAATGATCGAAAAAAATTATCAAACGAAGGGCTGAACTGGAAAAAGAAAAGAAAAAAGGGCCTTTTGGTCTTTCTACCCGGAACAGAAAAGGGTTAACTGAATTCCAACTGTCTTTCTACCCGGAACAGAAAAGGGTTAACTGAATTCCAAATAAAAAAACCACCTTCCGCTTTATACCGCCTCCGTCTTTCTCCAGCCCTAACCCTAGCCTCCGCGTCTCCATCTCCGTCTCCGTCTCCGTCTCCCTCTCCGTGTTTCTCAAACCCTAACCCTAATCTCTCTCGCTCGCTGCCATGGATGGCAGCATAACCTTGTTCGCAGGGCATTACTATGCCCTGTTCGACCACTCGCGGGGAAATATGCTGAACTTCTACGGGCCGTTGAGCTTGGTGACCTTCCGCCATAGGCAAGCCGCCGGCATATTTCAAATTGCAAATCTGCACGCCACGGAGCCGGCAACCCGCCACCGCGTCGGAGTATTGACCGTCCATGTCATCCCGGATGGGCGTATCGATGTCGCGATCAGGGGGTTAGTTCATTTCATGAACGAACCACTGCAAGTGTTTTTTCAGGTACGATGGATGCATCTTTCTCTGTTTTCGTTGGTCGACAACCAACCTCATAGTTGTTCATCTTTTTAATTTTAGAACTTCCTTCTGCGTCCAACCCCGCAAGGGGATTTTCAAATCGTAAGTGAAGTGATGTATCGAGAACCGAAAGAGAACGATCACGCAGAAAATAGAGAAAATAGACGATGCACGAATTTACCCAGGTTCACCCTCGAATAGGGTTACGTCCTGCAAAGAGATTTCACTATGATTTTAGGTTTACAGCCACTCAACTCGTTACAATGATCAGAAAAACGAGCAAAATATATATATGCCCCAAACGGGCCCAAAACCTAAATCTATATGAAATCTCTTAATCTCGCACCATATGGGCCGGCCCAAACCCGTTGAGGTTTCGGGGGCGCTGCCCCCGAGCCCCCGCCCGCTCACCGGCGAGCGGGGCAGCCGTCCGCTGACTTATTGTCTCTCTCGATTATCTGGACCGGAGTTATGTATTTCATTTCATAGAACATCGTTTGTGAATGTGTCTGCGAGATTAATCAACTTCTAAGGGCAATGTGTCGTAATTTCAGATGCCTAAATGAGTCGGCACTCAAAGAGATCAATCTTTGCATCAAAGTAAACATTTTAAATTTGTCTCAGCAAAGCAGTAAGCAAAAGACAGACAGGCGTGAGTTCTAGTGTGCAAGTGGTTGCGACGCTTGAAAATATCCGTATTCAAGCTTTCAATGATCGAAAAAAATTATCAAACGAAGGGCTGAACTGGAAAAAGAAAAGAAAAAAGGGCCTTTTGGTCTTTCTACCAATAACAGAAAAGGGTTAACTGAATTCCAACAGTCTTTCTACCCGGAACAGAAAAGGGTTAACTGAATTCCAAATAAAAAAACCACCTTCCGCTTTCTACCGCCTATGTCTTTTTCGAGCCCTAACCCTAGCCTCCGCGTCTCCGTCTCCCTCTCCCTCTCCGTCTTTCTCAAACCCTAACCCTAATCTCTCTCGCTCGCTACCATGGATGGCAGCATAACCTTGTTCGCAGGGCATTACTATGCCCTGTTCGACCACTCGCGGGGAAATGTGCTGAACTTCTACGGGCCGTTGAGCTTGGTGACCTTCCCCCATAGGCAACCCGCCGGCATATTTCCAATTGCAAATCTGCACGCCACGGAGCCGGCAACCCGCCACCGCATCGGAGTATTGACCGTCCATGTCATCCCGGATGGGCGTATCGATGTCGCGATCAGGGGGTTAGTTCATTTCATGAACGACCCACTGCAAGTGTTTTTTCAGGTTCGATGGATGCATCTTTCTCTGTTTTTGTTGGTCGACAACCAACCTCATAGTTGTTCTTTTTTTTAATTTTAGAACTTCCTTTTGCGTCCAACCCCGCAAGGGGATTTGCACATCGTGAGTGAAGTGATTTATCGAGAACCGAAACAGAACGATCACGCAGAAAATAGAGAAAATAGACGATGCACGAATTTACCCAGGTTCACCCTCGAATAGGGCTACGTCCTGCAAAGAGATTTCACTAAGATTTTAGGTTTACAGCCACTCAACTCGTTACAATGATCAGAAAAACGAGCAAAATATATATATACCCCAAACGGGCCCAAAACCTAAATCTATATGAAATCTCTTAATCTCGCACCATACGGGCCAGCCCAAACCCGTTGAGGTTTCGGGTGCGCTGCCCCCGATCCCCCGCCCGCTCACCGGCGAGTGGGGCAGCCGTATGCTGACTTATTCTCTCTCTTGATTATCTGGACCAGAGTTATGTATTTCATTTCATAGAACATCGTTTGTGAATGTCTCTGCGAGATTAATCAACTTCTAAAGGCAATGTGTCGTAATTTCAGATGCCTAAATGAGTCGGCACTCAAAGAGATCAATCTTTGCATCAAAGTAAACATTTTAAATTTGTCTCAGCAAAGCAGTAAGCAAAAGACAGAAAGGCGTGAGTTCTAGTGTGCAAGTGGTTGCGACGCTTGAAAATATCCGTATTCAAGCTTTCAATGATCGAAAAAAATTATCAAACGAAGGGCTGAACTGGAAAAAGAAAAGAAAAAAGGGCCTTTTGGTCTTTCTACCCGGAACAGAAAAGGGTTAACTGAATTCCAACTGTCTTTCTACCCGGAACAGAAAAGGGTTAACTGAATTCCAAATAAAAAAACCACCTTCCGCTTTATACCGCCTCCGTCTTTCTCCAGCCCTAACCCTAGCCTCCGCGTCTCCATCTCCGTCTCCGTCTCCGTCTCCCTCTCCGTGTTTCTCAAACCCTAACCCTAATCTCTCTCGCTCGCTGCCATGGATGGCAGCATAACCTTGTTCGCAGGGCATTACTATGCCCTGTTCGACCACTCGCGGGGAAATATGCTGAACTTCTACGGGCCGTTGAGCTTGGTGACCTTCCGCCATAGGCAAGCCGCCGGCATATTTCAAATTGCAAATCTGCACGCCACGGAGCCGGCAACCCGCCACCGCGTCGGAGTATTGACCGTCCATGTCATCCCGGATGGGCGTATCGATGTCGCGATCAGGGGGTTAGTTCATTTCATGAACGAACCACTGCAAGTGTTTTTTCAGGTACGATGGATGCATCTTTCTCTGTTTTCGTTGGTCGACAACCAACCTCATAGTTGTTCATCTTTTTAATTTTAGAACTTCCTTCTGCGTCCAACCCCGCAAGGGGATTTTCAAATCGTAAGTGAAGTGATGTATCGAGAACCGAAAGAGAACGATCACGCAGAAAATAGAGAAAATAGACGATGCACGAATTTACCCAGGTTCACCCTCGAATAGGGTTACGTCCTGCAAAGAGATTTCACTATGATTTTAGGTTTACAGCCACTCAACTCGTTACAATGATCAGAAAAACGAGCAAAATATATATATGCCCCAAACGGGCCCAAAACCTAAATCTATATGAAATCTCTTAATCTCGCACCATATGGGCCGGCCCAAACCCGTTGAGGTTTCGGGGGCGCTGCCCCCGAGCCCCCGCCCGCTCACCGGCGAGCGGGGCAGCCGTCCGCTGACTTATTGTCTCTCTCGATTATCTGGACCGGAGTTATGTATTTCATTTCATAGAACATCGTTTGTGAATGTGTCTGCGAGATTAATCAACTTCTAAGGGCAATGTGTCGTAATTTCAGATGCCTAAATGAGTCGGCACTCAAAGAGATCAATCTTTGCATCAAAGTAAACATTTTAAATTTGTCTCAGCAAAGCAGTAAGCAAAAGACAGACAGGCGTGAGTTCTAGTGTGCAAGTGGTTGCGACGCTTGAAAATATCCGTATTCAAGCTTTCAATGATCGAAAAAAATTATCAAACGAAGGGCTGAACTGGAAAAAGAAAAGAAAAAAGGGCCTTTTGGTCTTTCTACCAATAACAGAAAAGGGTTAACTGAATTCCAACAGTCTTTCTACCCGGAACAGAAAAGGGTTAACTGAATTCCAAATAAAAAAACCACCTTCCGCTTTCTACCGCCTATGTCTTTTTCGAGCCCTAACCCTAGCCTCCGCATCTCCGTCTCCCTCTCCCTCTCCGTCTTTCTCAAACCCTAACCCTAATCTCTCTCGCTCGCTACCATGGATGGCAGCATAACCTTGTTCGCAGGGCATTACTATGCCCTGTTCGACCACTCGCGGGGAAATGTGCTGAACTTCTACGGGCCGTTGAGCTTGGTGACCTTCCCCCATAGGCAACCCGCCGGCATATTTCCAATTGCAAATCTGCACGCCACGGAGCCGGCAACCCGCCACCGCATCGGAGTATTGACCGTCCATGTCATCCCGGATGGGCGTATCGATGTCGCGATCAGGGGGTTAGTTCATTTCATGAACGACCCACTGCAAGTGTTTTTTCAGGTTCGATGGATGCATCTTTCTCTGTTTTCGTTGGTCGACAACCAACCTCATAGTTGTTCTTTTTTTTAATTTTAGAACTTCCTTTTGCGTCCAACCCCGCAAGGGGATTTGCACATCGTGAGTGAAGTGATTTATCGAGAACCGAAACAGAACGATCACGCAGAAAATAGCGAAAATAGACGATGCACGAATTTACCCAGGTTCACCCTCGAATAAGGCTACGTCCTGCAAATAGATTTCACTATGATTTTTGATTTACAGCCACTCAACTCGTTACAATGATGAGAAAAACGAGAAAAATATATATATGCCCAAAACGGGCCCAAAACCTAAATCTATATGAAATCTCTTAATCTCGCACCATACGGGCCAGCCCAAACCCGTTGAGGTTTCGGGTGCGCTGCCCCCGAGCCCCCGCCCGCTCACCGGCGAGCGGGGCAGCTGTCCGCTGACTTATTGTCTCTCTCGATTATCTGGACCGGAGTTATGTATTTCATTTCATAGAACATCGTTTGTGAATGTGTCTGCGAGATTAATCAACTTCTAAGGGCAATGTGTCGTAATTTCAGATGCCTAAATGAGTCGGCACTCAAAGAGATCAATCTTGGCATCAAAGTAAACATTTTAAATTTGTCTCAGCAAAGCAGTAAGCAAAAGACAGACAAGCGTGAGTTCTTGTGTGCAAGTGGTTGCGACGCTTGAAAATATCCGTATTCAAGCTTTCAATGATCGAAAAAAATTATCAAACGAAGGGCTGAACTGGAAAAAGAAAAGAAAAAAGGGCCTTTTGGTCTTTCTACCCGGAACAGAAAAGGGTTAACTGAATTCCAACGGTCTTTCTATCCGGAACAGAAAAGGGGTAACTGAATTCCAAATAAAAAAACCACCATCCGCTTTCTACCGCCTCCGTCTTTCTCGAGCCCTAACCCTAGCCTCGGCGTCTCCGTCTCCCTCTCCGTCCCCGTCTTTCTCAGACCCTAACCCTAATCTCTCTCGCTCGCTGCCATGGATGGCAGCATAACCTTGTTCGCAGGGCATTACTATGCCCGATTCGACCACTCGCCGGGAAATGTGCTGAACTTCTACGGGCCGTTGAGCTTGGTGACCTTCCGCCATAGGCAAGCCGCCGGCATATTTCAAATTGCAAATCTGCACGCCACGGAGCCGGCAACCGCCACCGCGTCGACGTATTGGGCGTCCATGTCATCCCGGATGGGCGTATCGATGTCGCGATCAGGGGGTTAGTTCATTTCATGAACGAACCACTGCAAGTGTATTTTTAGGTTCGATGGATGCATCTTTCTCTGTTTTCGTTGGTCGACAACCAACCTCATAGTTGTTCATCTTTGTAATTTTAGAACTTCCTTCTGCGTCCAACCCCGCAAGGGGATTTTCATATCGTGAGTGAAGTGATGTATCGAGAACCGAAACATAACGATCGCGCAGAAAATAGAGAAAGTAGACGATGCACGAATTTACCCAGTTTCACCCTCGTATAGGGGTACGTACTGCAAAGAGATGTCACTATGATTTTAGGTTTACAGCCACTCAATTCGTTACGATGATCAGAAAAACGAGCAAAATATATATATGCCCCAAACGGGCCCAAAACCTAAATCTATATAAAATCTCTTGATCTCGCACCATACGGGTCAGCCCAAACCCGTTGATGTTTCGGGGGCACTGCCCCCGAGCCACCGCCCGCTCACCGGCGAATGGGGCAGCCGTCCGCTGACCGGGCAGCGGAACCCTCGTCGGTGGGCGCTGCCCCCGAACCCCCGCCCGCTGACCGGGCAGCGAGGCACCCGTGTCGGGGGCGCTGCCCCCGAACCCCCGCATTCCGCACGCATGGATCACATGTCGTTGGACAACACTTCAGTTTCCCTAGGCTCACGTGGGCGTACCCGGTGTGAGAAACAAGGGTGCCCGAAGTATTCGCCAACTCCAACATTCTCCCACTTGGTGGATACTTTGCGCAAATGAGAGCCTTTCCAATATCATTCTTCTTCAATCCAATTGCAGTAGAGCACCATTCAAACTTCGCACATGTGACGGCTTTAGTAAGGAAGTCAGAACTATTTTCTGCCGTGTCAACTTTTACAAGCCGAACCTCTTTCTTCTCTATCTTTTCTCGGATGAAATGATATTGTATATCAATATGCTTTGTGCGTGAGTGAAATGCTGGATTCTTAGCTAAATAAATAGCCCCTTGATTATCACATCTCACCTCTATGGCACCTTGCTCAAAACCGAGCTCCAAGCACAACCGCCGTAACCATACAGCCTCTTTTCCAGCATGAGTAAGAGCCATATACTCAGCCTCAGTAGAAGAAAGCGCTACGACGCTTTGCCTCCTGCTCATCCAACTCAATGCAGCACCAAACAATGTGAAAACATATCCGCTAGTGGACCGTCTACTATCAATATCTCCACCCCAATCAGCATCTACATGGCCTACGATATCAAGCATGTTTACATTCCCTGTACCTTCAAAACATAAAGAAAAATTCAAAGTTCCACAAAGATACCTGAAAACTCTTTTGATCGCATTCTAGTGTTCTCTACCTGGGTTAGACATGTATCGACTCAAGACTCCCACTGCTTGGGCTATATCCGGACGCATGCACACCATAGCATACATCAAGCTACCTACTGCACTCGCGTATAGAATTCGGGCCATCTCTTCAGCTTCTTCATCCTTTTTTTGGACATTGTTCCGCAGATAGCTTGGTCCCTAAAGGTATAGGGGTACCAACAGGCTTGCTGTCTATCATATTTAATTTCTTCAATATTTCTTTTATGTATTTCTCCTGCCCTAGCCACAGCTTCCGTTTCTCACGGTCCCTTCTAATCTGCATGCCCAAAATAAAATTTGCAGGCCCCAAGTCTTTCAGTTCGAACTTTTTGGCCAGCAAACTCTTCACGGAATTCACCATCTTCATACTATTCCCGATCAACAACATATCATCCACATATAGCATGAGAATGACAAACTGATCGCCCGCTCTCTTCACATAAACGCAATGGTCAGAATTTGAACGCACAAAATTAAGCTGGAGCATGTACGTGTCAAACTTCTAGTACCACATCCTCGGTGACTGCTTCAGCCCATATAAAGACTTTTTCAATTTGCACACCAAATTCTCCTTTCCACTTACTTCAAAGCCTTCTGGTTGCCTCATATATATCTCCTCCTCCAAATCCCCATGAAGGAATGCCGTCTTTACATCCATCTGTTCTACCTCAAGATCATATGCAGCTGCTATAGATAGAACAAACCGTATCGAAGTCAACTTCGCCACGGGAGAGAAAATCTCGTCATAATCAACTCCCTCAATCTGAGAGTACCCCTTGGCTACAAGCCTAGCCTTGTACTTCTCTACAGTCCCATTCGGTTTCAGCTTTCGCTTGAACACCCATTTACACCCAATAGCTTTTCTATCCTTAGGTAATTTACACAAGCTTCATGTTTCATTTTTATCAAGTGACTGCATCTCATCTATCATTGCGAGCTCCCACTGATTCGCATCATCCATAGATCTCGCCTCTTTTACAGAACTAGGATCATCTCCGGTAATGCTCAAAGCATGAAACGTACTCAAAGCACTAAGTGAGTATCGAAGTGGTGCCTTTCTTTCCCGCGTCGATCTCCTAAGAGCCGGCATGCTATCTGTATCCAGGTCTTCATCTGAATCTGCATCCTCGACTTCATTAACCGAGTCCCCATGCTCTGATTCAGAATCAGACTCTACTAGCGTGCCTTGTGGAACCATCTCCACATTTTCAGTTTTAGGACTTTCTTCAAGCACTGCCACTTTCTTGGGCTCGTCACTTTTCTGTGTGCCAACCTGGGATTGTGATTCACGAAAGACAACATCCCTACTGTATACAATGGTCTTTCATTATGGATTCCACAGCTTATAGCTTTTGACCCCTTCCTTGTATCCAACAAATATGTTCTTCTCAGACTTGTTGGCAAGCTTACCCCGCTTCTCCTTGGGTGCATGAACATATGCGTCACATCCGAACACCCGAACATGCGACAAATTCGGCTTCTTCCCAAACGCTGCCTCATATGGTGTACGATCCTTCACTGATGAGGTCGGTGACCGGTTCTTCAAATAACTGGCCGTGGCTACAGCTTCTGCCCAAAATTCTGTCCCCAAACTTGCCCAACTCAGTATGCATCTTGCCTTTTCTATGAGTGACCGATTTAATCTTTCGGCTACCCCATTCTGTTGAGGCGTATATGGAGTCGTCTTCTGCCTTGCAATACCATTATCCACACAAAATTGCTCGAACTTATCCGAACAGAATTCACCTCCGTTATCTGTACGAAGGACCTTGATTTTCCTGCCCAATTGGCTTTCAACCAAAATCTTAAATTCTCGAAATTTCTCGAATACATCTGATTTACTTTTAATAAAATAAATCCAACTATATCTCGAAAAATCATCTATGAACGATACATAGTACCTGGATCCTCCAATAGATAGAGTCGGAGTAGGTCCAAAGACATCACTGTGAATCAGCTCGAGAACCTCAGTTGCTCTAGTACCAGTGTGCTGGAAGCTAACTCGGTTCTGTTTTCCATGAAGACAGTGTTCATAGAACTCGAAACCCATAGAGCATTTTGGAATTCCTTCTACCATATGACTTGAAGCTAAGGTAGACAGTCCCTTTTCACCGATATGCCCTAACCTCTGATGCCACAACATAGACGTATCATGTCCATCTTCCTTGGCCTCTTCAGAAACGAACCCGCTACCAACTGTCACTGTTTCCCCGAGCAGCTTGTATAATGTCCCGTAACGGACTCCTCGTGCAATCACAATAGAACCTCGAGTCATCTTGCACGAATCCTTATCACAGCTAAAAATAACCCCCGAATCAGCCATCGTACCGACTGATAACAAATTTCTACTCATCAAGGGTATGTGCATCACGTCTAGAATAGTCTTCATTGTGCCATTACTCATCCTCAGCTTCACCCTGCCACGCCCGACAATTTGAACTGTAGTATCATCTCCGAGCATGACATCCCCACCATTATATTGCTCATATTCACAAAACCAGTGTCTATGAGGCGTCATGTGGTATGAAGCACCGATATCAATCAACCATATATCCTTGTCTGATTGCGCCATATACGCAGCAGCCAAATACATATCTCCCGCATCGACCTCTTTTTTACCCGAGGATGATTCAGCTTCTTTCTTAAAAACTGGCTTGTTTTTAAAATCCCGCTTCACATGGCCCCACTCTTGACATTTCCAGCACTGTACCCTCCTCTCCCTACTCTTCGATCGCCCACGAGATTTGGATTTGGATCCTCTCGGATTCAGAGTCTTCTCTGTTGGCCTTCCCCTAGCCGCCAATGCCTCTTTACCAGAATTTCTCGATCCCTTTCTTCGTGTCTCCTCCGATAACAAAGCAGAACACACACTTTCATACGATAATTCCTTATCCCCACCACCGATCACCACAATCAGATTATCCCATGAATCCGGCAGTGAACAAAGTAGTGTTATTGCCTTATCATCATCCTGGAACTTAACACGGATTGATACTAGTTGACTAATCAACGTGTTAAAGTTATACAGATGTGCAGAAAACGAGTCGCCCTCATGCATCCGAAGATTATACAGCCTTTTCCTCAAAAACAGCTTATTAACCAACGACATACTTTGATACAACGACTCCAATTTCTGCCATAGGTCCCTGGCTGTAGGTTCCCCCATCACGTTTGTCAAAATCGAGTCTGCGAGACAAAGCCGAATCAAACCCTTTGCTCTCCGATCAATCCGATTCCAGTCTTCAATCTCTTTTGGATCTGCCTGTTTGGAAGTTAAATCTGTTTCCTTCACCGCTTCCTTGCATATCACGACACCAGGTTGCGGAGCAACAGGCCGTTCCGTTTCGATTGCCAACCAAAGATCTCGATGACAGAGAAGATCCTCCATCTTCATCTTCCACAGATCAAACCGCGTTCCATCGAATTTTTCTATGTCAATTTGTGATCCTCCTGACATCTCGAATAAACCCTAATTCCTCGAACAACTCCGGCTCTGATACCAATTGAATTGATGTATCGAGAACCGAAACAGAACGATCACGCAGAAAATAGAGAAAATAGACGATGCACGAATTTACCCAGGTTCACCCTCGAATAGGGCTACGTCCTGTAAAGAGATTTCACTATGATTTTAGGTTTACAGCCACTCAACTCGTTACAATGATCAGAAAAACGAGCAAAATATATATATGCCACAAACGGGCCCAAAACCTAAATCTATATGAAATCTCTTAATCTTGCACCATACGGGCCAGCCCAAACCCGTTGAGGTTTCGGGTGCGCTGCCCCCGAGCCCCCGCCTGCTCACCGGCGAGTGGGGCAGCTGTCCGCTGACTTATTCTCTCTCTCGATTATCTGGACCGGAGTTATGTATTTCATTTCATAGAACATCATTTGTGAATGTGTATGCGAGATTAATCAACTTCTAAGGGCAATGTGTCGTAATTTCAGATGCTTAAATGAGTCGGCACTCAAAGAGATCAATCTTTGCATCAAAGTAAACATTTTAAGTTTGTCTCAGTAAAGTAGTAAGCGAAAGACAGACAGGCGTGAGTTCTAGTGTGCTAGTGGTTGCGACGCTTGAAAATATCCGTATTCAAGCTTTCAATGATCGAAAAAAATTATCAAACGAAGGGCTGAACTGGAAAAAGAAAAGAAAAAATGGCCTTTTGGTCTTTCTACCCGGAACAGAAAAGGGTTAACTGAATTCCAACGGTCTTTCTACCCGGAACAGAAAAGGGTTAATTGAATTCCAAATAAAAAAACCACCTTCCGCTTTCTACCGCCTCCGTCTTTCTCGAGCCCTAACCCTAGCCTCCGCGTCTCCGTCTCCGTCTCCGTCTCCGTCTCCCTCTCCGTCTTTCTCAAACCCTAACCCTAATCTCTCTTGCTCGCTGCCATGGATGGCAGCATAACCTTGTTCGCAGGGCATTACTATGCCCTGTTCGACCACTCGCTGGGAAATGTGCTGAACTTCTACGGGCCGTTGAGCTTGGTGACCTTCCGCCATAGGCAAGCCGCCAGCATATTTCAAATTGCAAATCTGCACGCCACGGAGCCGGCAACCCGCCACCGCGTCGGAGTATTGACCGTCCATGTCATCCCGGATAGGCGTATCGATGTCGCGATCAAGGGGTTAGTTCATTTCATGAACGAACCACTGCAAGTGTTTTTTCGGGTACGATGGATGCATCTTTCTCTGTTTTCGTTGGTCGACAACCAACCTCATAGTTGTTCATCTTTTTAATTTTAGAACTTCCTTCTGCGTCCAACCCCGCAAGGGGATTTTCACATCGTGAGCACCTTCCTCCTGACGCACCCTGCACCTGCACCGGCACCTGCACCTGCCGTGGAACAAGGGGAAGGGGAAAGCAGCAGTAGCGGAGACAGTGCAGTCAGTATAGAATGAATGGAGACAGACAGGATGGAGGGTAGTGTTAGGCAACAAACTCTATCTCACACTTCAACAAATCCCTAGCTAAAGACAATTATTTCGGTTTCTTTTCCACCGCCTTCAAAGGGCTTGGTCCTGTTGCTTTTTTTTTTCTTTAGATTTCACGGGTGCAATGCAGCTCATGCGGACTTGTGTTTGGCGGTTTGTTAATATTGACTAGAGTTTATTAGTTTTTTCAAATGCTGCCTTGGTTCTCTGCTAATTCTGTCAACTGCAATATGTATGCATTATAGCAGACTTAGGCGTAAAATTTTCAGCATGTGGAGGCAACGCTAAAAATACATCGATGCATCGAAAGACCAGCTATGAGGGAAGCCTCCTGATTAGAATGAATTTGCCGATTTCTTGTTTCTGCTCTGTCTGGATGGCCATACTTTTCCCCCCGGAAGAAAGTGACCGGTTCATCAGAACAGGTCCCTTCTGTTGTGACTGCCCGAAAGAAGAAAATTTCACCGCTCCGTGCATTTTTTAACATTTACCATCTTGCCTGGAAGCAACTTTAAAATTCAAACTCTTTGTTTGCTTCGGCCGAGTTTTTAGGATGCCTTCAGCAGGGGATATGGTAATATCTGCAGATAATGACCGTCTTGCCGGTTCAGTCCCTATATCCGTGACCCTTCTATGTCCTTTACGACCCAAATTACTTGGAACGAGGACTTCACAACTCTCTCTCCACTCCAAACACTCAGAACCTTGTCTACATTTTCGCAAATTATTCTGTCATCCATATGTGAAGTGCTAACTCCATCATCTTGACTTGCACTGTCACTGCTTTCGACTCTTGCTTGAGTGTTTTCGCTCTTACCATGACTCTCAATCATCAAACTCGCTTCCCTAGTGCCTAAATTGTTCAGTCTAGGCTCTTCCACATCCACACCTATGTATCCATTCCTAGCCTCTTTGACTATCGGCGCACGACATAGTGGACGATTCTTATGAGACCTCAAACAAGTATCAATGCAAGGGACATGAAATGCATGGCTACACTTGGGCAAAAGCAGGAGATTCTCGCCATCTTCGAGCTCACTGAGACAGACAGAGCACTCTGTCCCTTTGATCAGCCCTTCGCCCTTCTTGTACTCAAAAGCCGTAACGGAATCGATGACGGATTGATCGAGGCCGATCGTGCGGATGAACCATATCGGGTGGTCTAGGGGCGGTCCGTGGTCTTCATCCATGAACTCTTGCTGGGTATGAAAAAGAACTGGCGCGTCTCTAATCTTCCTTGAGCTGTTCTGCTTCAGATAGTGCTTCACTAGGATCAAACAGAGGATCCCTGTCAAGAGAACAGAGCCAAGAGCATAAGGTATGATGCTTTTGCTATCTTGGTGCAGACTCTTGCCGGATTTGTGCTTCAAAGGAGGTTGCGGCAGCGGCAGCAGCAGCAATGGTGGTGGCATTGGAAGAGGAGGACAATTTTCGAGAGGTTTACGGTCTGGGCTCTGATTGGGTGACAGCTGAAGCTTTCTGTGAGGAAAAGTCCGTTGAGCAAAGGATGGACCATAACCGAATAGAGGGGTGGCAAAGAATTTTCAGTTCAAGTGACTTTTTGAACAAGCCCTGAAAGGAGATGTTGACCATTTGGAAAATAAAGGCGAGAGAGTCGTTTTCATGGAAGTCTCGAAGCATTTACTTGGCGAGAGTCGTTTTCATGGAAGTCTCGAAGCATTTACTTGGCGCTCGTCTTGGCGTTTGTTTTGCGGGTCAGATACTCGTTGGAAAGGACAAGGTCATGACTCTGTCATCGATGATGACAGCTTTTGGACAAGCCCTGAAAGAGAGTTTTTGACTGTTCGGAAAAATGAAGGCAAAAGAAGAGAGTCGTTTTCATGGGAAGACTTGAAGCACTTACTTGGCACTTCCATTTTGTTTGTTTTAGGGGTCAAGTGCTCAATGGAAGGGGCAAAGTCACGTCTCTTTATTGGAAGTATTTCACGCGTTTATGTGATGCTTGGGTTGGGGCTATTGCTTTTAGCAAAATAATCTATTTTAGCAGTGTCTCTCTCTCTCTCTCTCCCCTCTTGTTTTGCTTCCTTGACATTCAGAGGTGATAGCATCGTCTAAGAGATCGAGTGAGTGCTTAAGCACTTAATTCGAATACACTAAGCTTTGTGTTTGAATTACGGCATTTTCTTCTTAGAGTAATCTTGTTGGCCGTAAACATCACCCTCTGGATGAAGCGATACCTGATGCATGCGAACTTAGCGATTTCTAGGCATTCGTGGAATTGAACGAGCCAAAGGTTCGGATACCCGTATCACTTAAGAAAAGGCATGCTAGACAGCATTTTGTGCTCACTTTCATGTGTCTTGATATGGTACAGGTCATTCACCGAGAAAATTCCAAAGGAATTAGTTTTGCGTGACTTGATCTCATGAGGTTGTTTTGGTGAGAAATTAATTCGAGATGTAAAGCATAAAGTTGGGCGGTTTTCGTGACTTTTGAATATTACTCTGTGGACTCAGACTCATGTAGACATAATGTTAATCGGCGTCAACTGAATCACGTCAAAGTGGAACACTAGGACAACTAGTCAAGTTGTGGAGATAAGTGTTACGTCCACCTATTTACCTGTTTGATTTTTGAGCTAGTGTTCTATCACTGATAATAATTTCAGGAAGAAAGATAGCATCGAAACAAATCAAATCTGTACTTGAGACGTGTGTATTTCTGCTGAGGAAATAGATTAACCTGCTTCAATTGTTAAAACATCAGATAGCATGATTGTCAGAGCTTGACTGGGATTGTGGACTGCATAAACTAGCTCTTCTGATCCCTTTCGATTCTGAGGCAATGTTATAGTGGCCAAAGACCTAGACTGGAGATGCTATGTTTGAAATTTGAATGTCCTTGCCTACTTGAATCCGAAGATTGTGATTGCAACTTCCTTCGTAATTTGAACTTGCTAAAGGTTTCTTTTGCCTAATATTTACTAGGCTTCCATAGCTCCCTTAGTCACCCCCTCCATCAGCCAGTGAAGTGATGGGAGAAGGAAGAAACGAAACAAAAGGACAAGGTCCCCCTGAAAATGATGGTTTTGGAGGTGCAAATGAATGCATCACCCAACATTGCATACATAGCTGAAACATATGGAACCTAAAGAGAGAGATCGTTTATTCATGAGTGCACTTCTTGTTTACATGTTACAGTGTAAGAGGTATGTGAATTAACTGTATTTACACAGCATACATGTAGAAACGAAAATCACGAATAGGCTTAACTTATTAGAGTCGAGCAATACTTCGATCTGTGGTCGGACAATGTATCTTCAAAAGGAGCAACGGCCCTCACTGGAGTCAGTAGATTTCATAGATTGTACAACTAATGAATAACAACAAGCTTCGACCAAGCAAAACTTCTCATGAACTCACTAAGAATTGCTAGTTGAACATCACAATGGGTTGACGGGAAAGTGCAGGTGAAATGGATGGATGATGGCAATCGAGTTGGTACTTGAAGGCATCAAAGTTCAACAGGATAAATTTGCATACATTCACGTTCGATGGTGTTTCAGATTTGCTCGTCGTTATGGTTCTTGGGAGATTAGAAGAGTTTCGCGAGTCATTTTGATGTAGTCCTGGACACTGCCGATACATGTTTCTTTAATCTGAAACCTCATGTTATTCTCTAATTGATCCAACAGGACATTTAGTGGGTACTCTGTTCAGACTTTGATGTTTTTTCACAGGTAATTTGCACAGAGCATCTTCAAGGGAGGATAGAGTTGATCCATGCCCTACACAAGGACAGAAAACTGTCCAACCCACCAAAGCTAGCAAGGTTTATGCTTCTTTATCTGTCAAGCTGTCCTAGATCTCTTCCTTTATACATCCCTCATCTTGCTAAATTGTAGTCGACTATTGATGCAGTCGCCGCCGATCATTTGGGGGGAGCATGACGAAGTATTTCCGATGGAGTTGACTGAAAGATTAAAACGGTTAACCTATCATACTATCTTACTGTGCCATCACACTGCAGACCCTTTTTGCGCGAGGCACGTTGCAATTCAGATCATAGAGTCCAGATTATCTCATTTTGTTTGCCTGTAATGACGTTCCGCAAGTTAATCAAAAGGACTCTGGACAGTTTAAGTAGTTGTTTACCCTATCAAACGGCGTCAGCCAAGCTGAAAAAGTCAGCCGCTCTCATTTTCCTCTTTTGAAAGTTTACAGACACACCCTATAAATTCGATCTGAATTGTCCACATTGGCCGCTGTCTACATTTTAAAAGTCCCACATTGTCCGCTGTCTGTTTACATGGGACTTGGAATTTCCCGAACTTGGGAATGTAGATGACATTCTTTATGCATTTTGATTGAACTTCAAGCCCTTCTGATGGGTGTTGCCTTATGTTTTTTCATCAAATTACAGGAATGTGTCCGTCCAATTTACCCTTTCCCTTTTGTTGTATTGAACAGTCGTGTGTGACAGAAAACAAAAGGAATTGGAGAATTTTTGATATTGTATTGATCTATCTCAGTATACATGTACATGATCTATTTATAGTGTATGAATAAGAAAGACAAATGGGAACAATATACAAAAGATTACAATTTCCTATTTATCAAAATCAATCATGGATTGACTAAATCAATTAGTCAATCAAGATCGGTGCCCATAATCAGAATCTTCAATAATATCAAATCACATCTCCAACACTCCCCCTCAAGCTGGTGGCCTATATATGTCAAGGACACCCAGCTTGCTCAGTAGGTATGTATGATGCCTTTGACATAGTGGCTTAGTAAAGATGTCTGTAGGTTATTCCATAGTTCCAATTCCTTTTCTTACAAGGATCCCTTCTCGAATCTTATCTCGGGTAAAGTGGCAATCAACTTCTATGTGTTTTGTTCTCTCGTGGAAAATTGGATTTGCTGCTAATTTGAATGCGGCATCATTGTCACAAAACAATTCACTTGGTCCATCGACTTGAATCCCAAGATCCAAGAGTAGTCCTCGTATCTAAACTATTTCGCAGATAGTCTTTGCCATGGCTCAATACTCTAATTCAGCTGATGATGATGATACAGTTGACTGTTTCTTTGTTTTCCACGATAATATGGACTTACCCAATTTGATGCAAAAATCAGTGATGGATCTCCTAGTCATTGGGCAAGTAGAATAGTCTGTATCACAGTAAGCTGTCATTTTCATGTTGCAATCAGAAGACAAAAAATATACCAAGTCTTGGGCATCCTTTTAAATATTTTACCACCTTCAGTGCTACATTCATATGAGATTGTTTTGGATTATGCATGAATTAACTGAGTATTTGTCATTTGTGGATAACACTATGGACATTCTGACATGGGTTCCTATCCTCTCAAGATCCTTCTCCATTGCCTCTGCTTGGAATTATATTAGAAGGAAAAGACCTCCTGTTCCTTGGCATTCCTTCATCTGGGATCGCCATATTGCACCTCGACATTCCTTTCTCCTTTGGATTGTCTCACTCAACAGGCTGCCTACCCAAACACTTCTCCTCCAAAACCGTAGGATAGACACTGCATTATGTACATTCTGCGGTACAAGGCCGGACTCGGTCAACCACCTTTTCTTTGAGTGCTCTTCCACAAAAAGATTGGCCTCCTTCTGGGCTACTAGATGCAGTCTTCCATGGCGCAACAAACCGTGGTTCGAACTTATCTTGTGGGCTAAGAACAGCTTCGGTGGCCTTTCTTTTGCCCATTGCATTGCCCGGTTCTCCTTTGGGGCTTTAATACATATTATTTGGACGGAGAGGAACAATGCACTCTTCAGGAACAAGCAGATATTCATCCCAGGAATGCGGAAACACCTCATCAAAGTTGTCAAGGACAAAGCTAATTCGATGGGGGTTGTTCAAGACACACCTAGGAATTGAATCCTTCAGAGGAAATGGGGTCTTTCTCCTTCTATCTTCTTGTAAACTTGTCGTCCTCTTTCCTTGTAGTTCCTTTGTTGTACTTAGCCTAGTTTGGCTTTTTGTAAAGTTCTTGTAGAATCATTCTAGGCCTTACTAGGTCCGGTTTGGTTCCTTTGTTGTTCTTAGCCTGGTTTGGCTTTTTGTATAGTCCTTGTCAAATCATTCTGGACCTGTCAGGGTCTAGTTTGGTTTTGGCCTTTCTTTGTATTTGGTTTGATGAAAAGTAATACAATACTTACCTTTACCCAAAAAAAAAAACTGAGTATTTGTATTGCATAACATATGTCAGGTCTTATCATAGTGAGATATATCAGTTTCCCAACAAGCCCTTGATATCCCGATGGATCCTTCAGTAATGGATCCTCTATAGAAGAAGATGAACCCATATCATACTCATGTGTTGTCAGTTTGGTATTCTGCTCAATTGGTTTGGCGGCTGGTTTACATCCTGACAATCTTGCTTCAGAAACAATCTCCAAGATAAATTTTCGTTGACTAAGGTTGATACCTTTGTCAGATCGAGCAATCTCAATGCTAAGAAAATATTTTGGAGGTCCCAGATCTTTGACATGAAAAGCAGAATGTAGATACTCTTTGAATTTTGCAGCATGAGAGTCATCATTTCCCATGATAAGTATGTCATCAACATATATCAGCAAATAAATTGATGAAGTACCTGCAGTCCATGTGAATAGAGCATAATCATGTTTGCAATGTTGAAAACCTGCACTTGTTAGTGCAGTAGTGAATTTGACATATCATTACCTAGAAGCCTGTTTCAGCCCATATAGGGATTTACGGAGACGACATACTCGAGACTCCCCCTGTCTGTGTAAACCCTGTGAAAGTTCCATATAAATTTCTTCATCGAGATCCCCATGTAGAAAGGCATTGTATACATCCATATGATGTAATGGCCAATTGTGAATGGCGGCAATTAATAAGAAAGAACAAATTGTTACTTCTTTTGCAACTGGAGAAAAAGTTTCATGATAATCAAACCCTTCTCGTTGTGTAAATCCTTTAGCAACTAAGCGAGCTTCGCTAAACAGAGCCATCGGCTTTGAATTTGATTTTGTATACCCATTTACAGCTAATTGGTTTTTGATGTGATGGCAATGGAACGATATCCCAAGTGTGGTTTTCCATAAGGGCATTAAGTTCAGAAGCCATTGCATTTTGCCATCGAGGGTCGCGTGCTGCTTCATTGTATGAAGATGGCTCATGTTCTTCTGAGATGCAACTAATGCAGCACATATGCTCTGGTGACAATTGACTAAATGAGACATATGAGGATACAGGATATTGTGTACCTGAAGAACTTAAAGTAGAACGTATATAATCCTTTGTCCATGTAGGTTGACGAATGTGCCATTTAAAGCGTCGAGGTTGCTCAATTTGGAGTTGTTCAGGTACTGGTGGAGACAATTCTTGTGCAAACTATGGTGGAGATGATGATACTGTAGTTGAATCAATATCTGTAGATGATAATGCTGGTGATTCAACTATTTGGCTTGGAGAATTTCTCATAACTTGTATAGGTGGTTCTGGTGTGACTAGAACATATTGAGGAATCATAGACAAGTCCTTATCTGACAAGAATTGACGATAGTCGGATGAAGACAAGGATGATTTAGATGAGGATGCCATTTTCTGGAATGGAAATACGTCTTCGTGGAATGTAACATCCCTGCTTATAAAGAAATGCCCTATAGATAGTTCTATAATTCTGTATCCTTTCTGAAGAGGAGGATATCCCATGAAAATGCATTAAATGGCACGGGGATCCATTTTATTCCGAGGGCCCACAATTGTTGCATAACATAGACAGCCAAAAACTCCGAGATGATTAATTTCTGGCTCTTTTCCATAAAGCATCTTAAAAGGTGTTTGGCCATCAAGAATTCGAGTTGGCATGCGTTTAATCAAATAGGCTACCGTGACCACACAATTTACCCAAAAAGTCTCGGGTATTAAAGCTTGGTATTTTAACCCTCGAGCTACTTTTAAGAGATGTCTATGTTTGCATTCAACAACTCTATTTTGTTGTGGAGTGTAAGTGCAAGAACTTTCATGAAGTAATCCATGGGAAGATAGAAAAGATATGCAATTAGAAGTGAAGAATTCACGTCCATTATCTGTACGAATTCGTTGGACAGATTTATCGAACCGATTGCTAACTAGAGAAATAAAATTCGACAGATGAGAAAAAGTTTGGCTCTTAGATTGCATAAGGAAAACCCAAGTAGCTCGGGTGTAATCATCAACGACTGTGAGGAAGAAGCGAGACCCATCACGATGAGGGGTATGATAGGGACCCCAGATGTCCATATGAAGCAAGGAAAAGAGACTCTTTGCTCGAGATGTATTGATTGGAAAAGATGCTCGAGATTGTTTAGCCAAATGACATATTGGACATTTGGATGAGGGAAACGTGCACTATGGCTCAAGCGTTGATGAAAAAGGAAAATTTTATCATGAGTGATTGCATTACAAGAAATGCTTTTATTTAATAAATCTAAATCTCCTGGGGAATTCCTCCAGAAATATAATCCTTGTGCAATACTACCCAAGCCCATTAGCTTCCCAGTTGAATGGTCTTGAAAGAAGCAATTTTCTGAATTGAATATGGCATAACAAGAATTGTCTTCACAGACTTTTGAGACGGAAACGAGGTTGAATTCGAAATCGGGAATGTATAGAACATTTTTTAGGATAAAATTGGGACCAAGATGAACAGTGCCAATTTTAGTAACATAAGTGACATTCCCATTTGGAAGACGTACGGATACGTAAGATTATGGATCATGAATGTGGGAAAGTAACTTCTTATCGCAATTATGTGGTCACTGGCTCCTGAATTGATTATCTATGCATCAACTGAAATCGAATATGTCTTGTATAGAAATGTACCAGAGAAACTTGCATTCTTGTCGCTGGTCTTCAATTGACTCAGAGCTTTCATAATATTCTAATATTGCTCTTGAGTAATTGTCTGATGTGCTCCATTAATTTTTTGTGCAGAGATCTGATAAGCAGAAATTTCCTTTTCCTTTTTTTCTTTATCACTTGATCTCCCATGTAATTTCCAACATATGTCAATGGTGTGATGTGGACGTTTACAATATTCACAATATTTATTTTTGAGTTTAGAATTTTGCCCACTAACCTTCCTAGATGATGTGGAATTTCGTAGGCCGTAGGATCCCTTATAGATCGGTGCCGACGTGGCCTGATGATGGCCATTGGATTCGGTTGGGCTGATGGATGAATATGGACCGTCTGATTCCATGCGTTGATCCCAGCCATCCATTCGGGAAAACCTAGGGCATCCCTCACCTTCCTTCCCCACGGCAGCCAGTCTTCTGTCTATAGCGCTCCCGAAGGTTCTTTGTCCTCCGATCGTCGTCTCCGCCGCAGCAAGGCCGGATGGTAAGGCGGCAAGGGCAATTCCTTCGGTCATCCTTGCATGCTCGATTGTGGCCAGCCGCTGACTCTCCTCCTGAACGGCCAATTGGTAGATCCGGCTGAGTGGTGGTGGGGGTTCCATCGCAAGGATTTGTGACCAGAAAGATGAATACGAATCATTGAGAATCAGTACGAACCTTGTGGCTTTCTCTCTTTCGTTCATTTCTTTATACTGTCGAAGCGTAACCTCGGGTCCCTCGAGCTGCTCCTCAGCCAGCTTGAGTTCATTCCATATGGTCGAGAGTCGGTTGAAGCAAGCGATAACCGAGAGGTTCCCTTGCTTCAATTCCGACAAGGCCTGGGTTATGGTAAAAATCCTTGCCCGATCAAGTCGTCTGTACATCTCGCGAATATTCTCCCATATTTTCTTTGCATCTTCAGTCGATGGAAGGCCAGCCGCAACATCGGGGGCTAGGCTGTTTTCGATCCAAGTGCAAACTAGTTGGTTGCACTTCCGCCAATGTCTCTGAAGTCGGTCGTCGGCTAAAAATGGAATGACTCCGTCAATGAAGCCGTCCTTGTCTTTAGTGACAAGGGCTGGCCGGAAGTCCCGAGCCCAGGTGTTATAGTTCTTCGGTCTCGTAAGCTGCAAACCAATGAGCTGTAGCTCTGGTCCATCTGCCGGCGAGGTGTAAAGTGGATTGCCGGGCTTAGGGCGGCCGCCGCCGCCAACTGGAAACACGTAGGGTAGGTATCCGGGTTGAAGAACCGGGTAGGGATTCGTCCCTTGACCCAGTGGGATGGGTCCGGGTCTGTGACCCGTGTTTGTCCAACCCAATCTGCCATTCGGGTCTAGCCCATCTCCACTGGGCAAAGTTCCGAGGCCTTGTACGCCTTCCTCTCCAGGTGGACCATGTTGATAAGGTGCAGCCCATGACTGTCCTGGCCCCGTGGCCCACTGACCTTGAACGTGTTACCAGTGAATTGGAGGCCATTGGGATGGGCCGGAAACCTGAACTGGAGCAGGGACAAATCCGGCTGCGTGTTGAATATTGCCATTGTGCTGAGTTGAAGACTGCCCATCTCGAATCGAATTAATTTGTCCTGATATTGTTTGATTTTGAGGTGAATTAAGCAACTCCTTGTTTGAATTTGTTTGACATGGTATCAAGAAACAAAAAATTTGAATTCCTACCGGTTTGTTTTGCAAGGATCGCAACAACAAAAGCAAGAATAGAACCGGAGGCAATTCCAGAATTGCGGAAGCTATGCCAGGAAAGAAAGCTATGATACAATGACAGAAAACAAAAGAAATTGGAGAATTTTTTATATTGTATTGATCTATATCAGTGTACATGTACATGACCTATTTATAGTGTATGAATAAGAAAGATAAATGGGAAACAACATACGAAAGATCACAATTTCCGATTTATCAAAATTAATCACGGATTGACTAAATCAGTTTAGTCAATCAAGATCGGTGCCCACAATCATAATCTTCAATAATATCAAATCACATATCCAACAGTATGTATGGAAATGCGCAACTAGTGGTAATAAAGGATGCAAGGCACACCATCAATGCAGAGAAGCCCAAAGAGACGTACAAGATCTTGAAAAGTTTCCTCGTCGATCCGCTCGCTCCACAGGGCGAGGAAACCATATGAACAGTGGAAAGACGGACCGAAGGTTTTGAATTTTCAAGGTTTCAATCATATAATACTCGTGGAATGGGTCGCATTTTGGGGAGATCACTGGGATTTTTGAATTACTAATGGAACGCATGCAAGAATGTAAAGAAAGTAAAATATCTTTATTGATATTATTTAATGCTGCATGATTTAACTTACCATGTCGAAGGAAGCGGTGCAAACTAACAGAATGGAAACAAGAAGAGGGAAATCTTGAACCATGGGGTTTTTAATTCTTCTTCTTTCGATAGATTTTCGGAATACTTGGGAATCCGGTAATAGTTCCCTTTGAACTAATCATTCAAATGGACAACCTCCTTAATAAATCTTTTGAAGTCGTTGTGCGATGACCATCTGTGACGGGCGGCTTCCATAGTTCTCTCCTTCCACTTCTTAGCATTTGCCCTCATCTTCTTCCCGCCAACCCCTTCCATCACTTCCCAAACAAGAGCTTCTATTTCCTCACACCTCACATCCTGGTTCACTTCCATTCCTATCCCCCATTCCATACATGCGTACCGACAGTTTTTCTGTTGCTCGGCAAAGAACGGCCAGCAAATGAGAGGAACGCCTCCGCAGATACCTTCCAAGGTAGAATTCCACCTGCAGTGCGTTGGGATCCATGAGTCAGGACTTGATCCTGCAGACACCAACTCGTCAAGAACCCTGTGTCTTTCACTTCCTCCAGGAACTCTGGTGGTAGATTTGCGGAATCACCCTTCACAACATCAGGCCTGATCACCCAGAAAAATGGGTGCTTGCTATTTGCAAGCCCACAAGCAAACTCCTTCAGGTGTTCCTAAGTAATCACAGTGACGCTCCCAAAGTTGACATACGCAACCGACTTGGCTTCTCTCTGATCGAGCCATTTGAGGCAGCTGTAGTCTTCTTTCCCAGACTCGACCTGAAAGACTTGACAGAGCTTGAGGGAATATCCTGAAAGAGAAAGGAAAGGGGCCTGATACAGTAAATTCGAGGGGACATGTCTGCTATTTTCTTCAGCGCTTCGTGTTCGAGCTCATTTAAAGTGTTGAACAAGATAGCAGATGATTTCAGGCAGTGCCGTGCTTCTTCTCCTAAGAAGTCAAACATGACGTCCTTCAGGTCTGTGGTCTGCATGAAGCTTGGGATGTCCCGGAGTCGGATGTTCTCATGCCAGGGATCCAGTCGACAGGATCATCGAGCTTCCCGTTGTTCACGAAGTCTTCATCTGTTACATTTAATATGTGGCGAGTATCCAATCCAGAACTTTAACAAGAGAGACAGATGAATGGAACTAACTCATGAATGGAGAGAAAATAAACAAATGAAGAGCTAGTGAATTCATCAGAGAGAATAAAACATGAAGTAATAAATAAAGTATGTACCTTTGAATGGAACGATCCCTCTCTTAGCAAGCTCTGTGTACTGCAAATAACCCATGAACCCACAAGCTGAGGCAGCACAGAACTGAACCTCTGGGACTCCAAGCTGTCTCGCAGCTTTACTGGCGAAGCTCGTCACCCCATCTGATATCACACAACTCACAGGCGGAACAACCTCGTCACTCTTGATCCTGGCAAGCAATTTCTTGAAAGAAGCCAAGCAGTTCTTCCGGGTTGAGTCAAAGAGGGCCGGGACGTCCTGTGTCGCGTCACAGTCTGACAGCGGGAGGCCGTCAGGGATCGTCTCGAAACTGAAGTTTTCGAGGTCTCGGAGTTAGTCGGGTCCCTTAGACCGGAGGAGGCGGCGGTGGTTGAACTCGGTGTTGACGAACGTGACGAAGACGCCGCGCGCGCATGGAGGAGCTTGGCGAGCTGCGACATGGGCTGACGTTGCCTTGGGCCCGGAAGGGGACACACACGACGAGCGCAAGTGCATGCGATTTTCTTGATTCTCGGGGCGACGAACCCATCACCTCTCCCTGTCTCTCCCTAGGGCAAGATCCAGAAATGTATACTGAGTGATGGAACTTGAAATGGATCTGAAGTCTGCCAAACCTATTCAATTTCGGTCGGTCCTTTCAGATGTTATACTAAATGCGCAAAAGAGAGGTTCTGCAAGAAGCGTTGGACGAGGGAGATGCACATATGTTTATATAATACAACCTCCGGTGATTGGCGTATTT
Source organism: Syzygium aqueum (assembly GCA_031216185.1). NCBI lineage: Eukaryota > Viridiplantae > Streptophyta > Magnoliopsida > Myrtales > Myrtaceae > Syzygium > Syzygium aqueum. The sequence goes on along the minus strand of CM062238.1, from coordinate 39,563,501 downwards.
CATTTTTATACCAAATTATAGAGTGCCTAGGGATACTCTGGTGTTTTATATTCGGCCGATCCTAGATTCTTGGAAGAAGACGGCAACATCAGTTTCCTAACTGATGAGAGAACAACTGGATCGAAAAGGAGAAATTCATAGCGAATGTCTATTGTCTAGGGCAAAAACATTCTCGCATTCATTGTTTTCCTATGGTTTCTTTCTTCAGGTAAGTAAGTGTCGGGTGTACGAAGTATCTCATTCATGTCACGGATATTTGCTCGAAGCTCGGGCAAGGAGTCGAATATTGAAATTATTTGCACTCGATGATACGAGAATCGAAATTTATGACGATGTTTCTTAGTCTGCACACGGGTCATTCTTTAACCTAGTCTATGCCCATGATTTTTTTTATGCGATTTCCTTGTTCGGTAGTTAAGTACGAGAAAATATCTTCTGTCAATCTCTCGAAAATGTGGAAGATCACAGTTTAAACGCATCCTATCAATTAAGGGATATGGTCACTCGCTACGAAATTATTATTCGCATTCAATCTCACAATCGCTATGATCGGATACGTCCAAAACATCTCCGCGGAATTATTCGTGCAAACAGACAAAAAACTGCTGAGCAATGGTCCGAGTTGCATCCGATGCAACTAGGTCCATACATTCACAATCCAGCAATTCTGGCCATTCTTAAAACGCATCGAGCTCGTCTAATGATGTTTGGTGATGGGGTTCGAAATCCGTCCTTGAAGAACTCAAGCGTGAAGACTAGTCAAAAGGACAAAAGAGTCACGTCCTTACGTAGCTTTTGGGGTGGATCACATCGTACTTGTACCTAGGACCTTTCAGATGCATCGGTCAAGGGCGAGAGATTTAAGATAGAAGGGGAAGGAAGAGATCGAGGAAGACGTCGAGGGTGAGAGACGACAAGGAGAGATGTAAACTCTTCAAAGCGATCTAATGCGAATTGAGCCCTAGGACTATGATCGGCTGCTAGTGCTATTGTTGTTAAGTAGCGACGTTAGAGATACAAGAACTAACTTCTAAGGTGTGGGATTTTCGTGGTTACGATGAATGGGTATATAAACAGGCGGAGCATGATCAGTGTCCAATTCATGTGTGTTTTAACGCATTAGATGCAATTTGAATCGTTCTTTTTCGTCTAAATTTGTTGATTGTTGAGAACAATTGTACCCTAATTGTCCTCTCTTTGTAAATTGGAAGGTGGGAGGGGCTGTCCTTCCCTTTGTTGTACTTAGTATTTTGTATTTATGACATCTCCTCATCTCTATTGCAAAAACAAAATAAAAAAATGATGGTGGATTTATCCTACAACTTATTAGTTACTTACCGACCCTTTTCATAAAATTACCAACTTTTTTGTTAGTTTGTAAATTACGACCTTTTGTAATGATTTAGAAACTTTTATTTGCATAACTTACTAACGTTTCGAATTTACTAACTCTTATTAAAAATTACCTATGTAAATTAGATTCTTCTAAACTTTTGCCATATTAAATTAGCCAGTAGTTTTGGGTTACCAATTTGAGTTACTGACCAAAGTTTGATTGCTTTTTTTTTTAACTTACCAATTTTTTTATTAAGGTACCAACTTTTATTCACATTGCTTAGCAACTCCATATTTACTAACTCTCTTTATTGATTACCGATCTAAATGAGCGTCACTCGCCAGCTTTTTTAATTTCGGATCTCTCATTTGAGTAAGTTATGGAAGTTTTTATTTAATTTACAACTTCCTTATTGAGTTACTTAATTGGAAAAACGCTTGTAGGTCACCGAAACAAAGGTTGATAATATCATATAATAGTTGAAAAATTTGACGAAGAAAGGCAAGTAGAAGTTAGTAAAAGATAAGAGAATTACCAGAGAAGAGAAGTTGGTAATTTAAGGCGCAACTTTTCATAGCTTTTTTACTATTCAACATTTAATAAGTTTTTTACCAAAAAAAACATCTAATAAGTTAAACAGCACAAAGATTCCAAGTGTCCACTACAAAATTCACAAGTCAACTCAATTCATATCTCGCATTGCTCTGATTGAATCGGTGGGTGAGTGAGGTTGGGTCAGTCGTTACATTCAGTTAGATGAAAAGAAACGCAATAGACATAAACACGAAGAACCACATTTTGATTTCCCAACAGTTTTTGTCCACATTTCGATTTGTTTAGACTTTTAATTCGTTCAATATGATCCTTGAACTATTTTCAAATATTAAATATAGCCCTTAAACTTTCAGTTTGTTCAATCTAATTCTTAAACTTTCCATAACAAAATCAACTCAGTCCTTTGGTACTGTTAACAAGTTTTCATAATTGCAATATTACCCAAATCTTAGAATATCTTTTCATTATGTTATCTTTTTATTACCCTTTTACTTATTTGGGTTTTATAAGTATTACGATAGTTCCACTTAAGCAAATTTTAACTTATGATCTTTATAATAGTAAAAGTAGAAACTTCTTTAGAGCTGTATTGGGTGATACTCTTGCCATTTTATGTCTATGTATAGATATCTAGAAACGATATTAAGCATTCCATAGATATTCGCACATACATTAATCTAAGTCTAAATCTTGTTCCTTATTTTAGAAAATACAAAACACAAAAAGTGCAATATAGTCCCTTAAATTTTAATTTGTTTAATCTAGTCCTTTAACTTTTCACAACAAAATCAAATATGTCATTCCGTATTATTCACAAGTTTTCATAATTACACTACTACCTAAATTTTGAAATATTTTTTCATTTCAATCCATTTCCTAAATCAATAATTTTATCTTTGTGGTCTTTATGATAAAACGGTTCCATTATCTATACAAGTAAAAGTAGAATCCCATTTTAAAGTTGTATAGGGTTGACATGGGGAAAATTAGCCAAAAAGTCATAAATCCATTGCACTTTTGCCAATTCGGTCTAAAACCTTTCAATTATGTCAATTGAATCCTAAATCGTTTCGCGTTTTGCTAATTGAGTTCATCCGGTCAATTTTGGCTGGAAATTGCTGACGTGGATATTGGCTATCTTACGTGGCACAGCCGACGTTGACGTAGATAATTTTTTAATATTTTTTTTGAATTTCTTATTAAATTTTTTATTTTTCCTTTTTCTTTTCTTTTCTTCTCTTTTCCTTCTTTATTTTTTTCTTTTTCTCTTATTTTCTTATTTTCTTCTCTTTTTATTTTTCCCTCTGCTGGCCTCAGGCAAGGAACGCTCGGGTCTGGGTTGGCAAGGGCCACCCTTTGCTAGATTGGGCGAGGGTTTACCCTCGCTAGCCCAAGCGAAGGAGACACTCGCCAAGGGTTGGCGATTGCCAGCCCGAGCCCAGGTGTCCCTCACCTATGGTCGGTGAGGGCGGCAGCAACGAGGCCCGGTGATGGTTGGCGGAGGGAAAAAGAGAAAAATAAAAAAGAAAAAAGAAAACAATAGAAAAGAAAAAGCAAATAAGGAAAAGAAAAATAAAGGAAATTTAGAAAATTAATAAAAAAATTCGAAAAAAAAAATAAAAATGTCCACGTCAATGTTGGTTGTACCACATAGGACAATCGACATCCACGTTAGTGATTTTCCATCAAAATTGATCGAATGGACTAAATTGGCAAAACTTGAAACGGTTTTAAACTCAATTGGCATAATTAAAAAGTTTAGGACTGAATTAGCAAAATTGCAACGGGTTTAGGACATTTTGGACAATTTTCCCGATAGACATTCTTGCTATTTCAATTCTAAGTGTTTGCATAGGATATCTATAAAAGATATTAGTTAATCTACAGATACTCACACTTATGTTAATCCAACTTTTATTTCTAGCTTTATAAATTGATAAATTTTCAAGCTTTTGCTTTTTCGTTTTTTCTTAGTTATTTTTAATTAAATCTATGTCCTTTAAATGAGCAAGATTTGAAAACTTCATTGAACAAATTGAAAGTTAAGTGATTAGATTGCCCATTTATGATATCTAGGGCATAGATTGTACGTTTCATAATAGTTTAGGGACTTATGGTGACTTTATCCCTTATTACAAGTGGACTACATTTTTAGGAAAAATTCAAAAACCACTTTCAGTGAGTAAAAGTCCAATGATGACATTACACATTAAGGAAAAATTTAGTTACTATTATATTTTCCTTTGTAATATGATTTGTGGCTCTATGGGAAGATAGCAGATAAGAAACAATTTAAACTATCCTTCCCTTTGTTGTACATTTTGTATTTATGACATCTCCAAATTTCTACTGAGAAAAGAAGGATGGCGATCACTTCTTTTTACCAAGTAACTTGTTGGTAACGTATCAACACTTTTATGAAATTGCCAATTTTTTGTTATTAGTTTCTAAATTACCAACTTTTATTTGAATAATTTACCAGCATTTATATTTACAACTCTTATATAAAATTATCGACCTAAATTAGTGTAACTTATCAACCTTTGTTATATTAAATTACCAAATAGTTTTGGATTACCATCTTTCATTTGAATTACTTATCTAAGTTTAATTTTTTCAATTTACTAATATATTAAGTTACCAATTTCTATTTACCTTGTTTAGCAGTAATTCCTCATTAACTTACCTTTCTTAGCAATTAACAATTTAAATTAGCATGACTTGCCAACTTTTTCCCCCTTACATTACCACCTACTATTGAATCACCTCTCATTGAGTTATTCACCGGCATTTATTTATTTCAATTTCCTAGCTTTTCTTACAATTTACAAATTTTTATTTGAATTCTCAACGGCAGCTTACTGTACCAACTCTTTCCAGAAATTACCAAGTTTAATTTTCTTTTAATAAAAAACTTTTTTTGTCTTTTACCAGCTTTTATTTGTTTTTTTAACTACGTATTAAATTTATTAAAATGTATGTGAAATTACCAACTTGAATTTAAGTGATTTATTAATTTTTTTCTGCCACGTTATGATTTTGCTCAAGGTTACCAACTCTCATTTGAGTTAGTCATCAAAACTTATGCGCTTTTATTTAAATTACCAAATTTTCTACTGGATTACTTAATTGAAAATTTTTTTGTAGGTCACCGAAATAAAGGTTGATAATAGCATATAATAGTTGGTAAATTTAAAGCATTGATAAGAAAGCTAATTAGAAGTCAGTAAAAAATAAGAGAATTATCGGGGAGAGAAGAGAAGTTGTTAATTTAAAGCATAATTTTTACTATGGCTCAATATCCTAAAAAATCCCAACTTTAGGTCCAGTATCAATTTTACCCTAAACTTTTTTTTGTCTCATGAAATTTCCAACTTTTACTTGTGTCCCAAATCTACCACCTTAACCCTTTGTCCAAAATCGCGGTTAGTGATCCTAATGGCATTTCCGCGTTATTAATGAAATTCACCTCAGCAAGCTGGCTGACATGGACAATCATCTCCAAAACTACATCTTCTTGGATGAGCAATTAGGGTGGGCTTTTCAATTGCTCTCACTCTTCAATATCTCGCGCGCTCGGGAGTCTTCTATCTCTCGTGCTCAGATAGTCTTCAATATTGTGCTTGAAGGTTAGGTCTTTCGTTATCCTCCTGTTTACCGTTTCGTAGATGGCTAAGCGAAAGCCAACTTGTTAAGTCTTGTCATCACTTTTCATTTCAAAGGTTAATGATACTCCTCTCATTTGCTGTCCGTAGTCTTTTAAAGCAACTGTGCCAGCAATTTTTTAATTATCATTAATCCTTTTTTTTAGATTACCTTTGTAGGTCGACTGTTGTTTTACTCGTAGTTTGCTCGTTGAAAATTGAAGTTTTACTAGGTTGAATCAAAAGCAATGGCGAGTTTATTCAATGTTAACCCTATTTTCGAATAGTGTTGTGAAAATAATACATGTCTAGAAAAATACTAACCAGTGTCATCTCCTTCCCAATGATAGCGGAGTCTCTATTGAAAAATACATTGGTCTAGACACCAGTGGCCCTCTTTAAGGTCGCGAGCTTAGTTGTAAGCATAGAGAGAAAGGTAATAGAAGGAGGCGACAATGGAGTTCGTGAAGGCGGTGGAGTTCATGACGGCTGCTACGGCTTGAAGAGGTTTCACTTCTGATGCTGCGGAAGAAGAAACAAACAAAGAGGGAGAAAAAAGATGTAAAAATTAGAAGAATGAATCTCACAATTAGAGATTTACAGCGCTGATGTGTCCATTTTTAGAAGGAACAAATTTAAGATATTTGCAACATAAATTATAAGGATCTCACTTATGAATCAAAAAAATTGTTAAAGATGTATTTATAGGCATTCGCCATGATTTTAAGTGAATGCAACAAGTCAATTTTGTCCTAAATCAAGAGATCACAAGTGGAACTTTAAAGATTGCGTGTTCGACATATTATCTCAACTTGAATGTTGCTTATAAGAGAAGGTAGAACAGAGGCTATTCTATTAGCCAAAATCTTATTTTTTCATTGGTAAGGCTTGTTAAAGTTTGAGGTTAGTAAACCTTATTTTTTTTCATTGGTAATAGAAATAGATAGATTAGTAAAGCCTTCCTAACCTACTTCAGAAGATACAGACACACTCAGAAGCGACTAAACTCAACAAGTTGACCTTCACTTACCCATCTACGAAACGGTAAACAGGAGGATAAAGGAAGACTAACCTTCATGCGCGAGACTGAAGACTATTCGACAACGAAAGATGGAAGACTCCCGAGCGCGAGATGTTCGAGCATCCCGAGCCTAGTGTCCCAAGCACGAGAGATTGAAGAGTGAGCACAAAATGAAAGATCCGAGCAAGATGCAAGGGAGACAATATGAAGAGTGAGAGCAATTGAAAAGCCCACCCTAATTGCTCATCCGAGAAGACGTCGTCTTGGAGATGATTTGTCCATGTCAGCTTGCTGAGATGACTTTCATTAATGACGTGGAAATGCCACGTAGGATCACTAATGGCGATTTGGGACAGAGGGTCAACGGTGGCAGATTTGGGACACAACTAAAAGTTTGGAATATTTTAAGAGACAAAAAATATTTTAAGCCAAAATAAGGCTTGTTAAAGTTTGAGGTTAGTAAACCTTATTTTTTTCATTGGTAATAGAAATAGATAGATTAGTAAAGCCTTTCTAACCTACTTCAGAAGATAAAGACACACTCAGAAGCGAAACTCGGCTTAATCACTAAATGACGGAAAGATTTAAATGGGACACCTTGGGTCTATGAGACAAATCACTCATGTCAAATTGACCTGACATTCACAATTTCAACAAAAGGGTTATACTCCACATGGAATGATTATGTAAATCATGTTTCTTGGAAAAAAAACAGATCATATCAACCACGCTCAATATCGAGGCTTTCCACAGTTGAGTCAGCAGTTGGCGTTAGTCTGTTAGAGATCTTCTCTGATGCATATTACGCTCGTCCAGCTGAGCAAGTCGAGCACGACTCAAAATCAAGTTACCATGATTTATATTAAGTTAAGAGGCCTCTTTGAGTACTTACACCAGAACCAGCCACTAGATAATGTTCAGGGCTAGTTAAGCCTTTAATCCTGGCAAAAAAGGATTGACAATCTCCCCACCAGAGAGAGAGAGAGAGAGAGATCCATTCATTGCATGGGGGAACTGTACATCTCTTTTTTATCTCGAGAAAATCAAAAGCAGATGATTCTGCCCAGCAGAAAAAGAAGATACCACAGAATAATATACAGATTGTGATGCCATCTAACACTGGTAGACCGAGTAACTCTTGCTCTTCCATAAAAAACCCCATCCTTTGCTTGTTTTCCTCCTAAATATAGACTTACAAAGCGGCTTGTCTTCTGGAGCCGATGACACGGTCCTGTGACTCGTTTCCTCTGGCTGATGATGATGCCGCTCGCTCAAATTGGCAGGAGATTGATCTCGTTGCCGTTGCTCACGGAATAGCATCGAAAGTTTCTGAGCCTTTTCTCTCCCTCTTAGGGTCCCATTCACCGAAATGGATACCAATGCAGGTATAACACCTTCTTGTAGCACCATTTCTTGTTATTTCCATTACACAAAACTAAAAGACATAGGGTTGACCATGCTCTTTGTGCTTTCCGTGGTTTGGTGCCAGATTCGATAAATCACTTATTCTTTGAATGTGCATCTACTAACAGATTGGCTGCTATGTGGGCAACCAAATGCAGCCTACCTTGGCGAAATAGACCATGGCATGATCACATTACTTGGGCTATGAATGTTTGCGGTGGAGACTCTTTTGCACACCGTATATCCAAGTTTTCCTTTGGTGCCTTATGCCACATCATTTGGACCGAGAGAAACAATGCTATTTTCAGGAACAAGAGCATTTTCACCCCGGGCATGCGCAAGCATCTTGTCAAAGTCGTCAAGGACAAGGCCATCTCTATGGGAGGAATTGATGACAACTTTAGGAATCGAGTTGTGCAAAGGAAATGGGATCTTCCAACTACGATCTTTGTTAGGAATAGGAATAGCTCCTAGTACTCGGCCGTGTCTGTATTAGGTTGGCCCTGCTTGTGTCGGTTTGGTTACTTCCAATCTCCGGATTGGTTGGTTTCCTCGCTGTTAGCTCCTATTGGCTTCTTGCCTGTCTCTAGTTTGTGCCTTCTGTTTAGCCCTTGCGGATCCTCTCTTGACCTTGTATAGTCATCCTTTTGACTATAGTAGGTCAGGATCTGGTTTGCGCTTTAGTTTGTATTGGTGTATTTGATAAGTTATATACATTCTTACCTTACCAAAAAAAAAACTAAAAGACATAACGCAGCCTGCTCCTGCTAAACGGGCTCTCTAGTGTCAAGTACCGTGGCCAGTACACTTATGAGTTCAGGGCAAGATACCACTTCATCTTTTCCTGATTGGCATGAAGCTAAATTTATAAGGACTGCTATTGACTTTTCTGTCCACATTTGGTCGCTAGAATCCGCAAGAAGAGATTGAAGGCCACTGATAATGCCTGCTGAAAGCAGTTTTCCAATATTGTCAGGGTGAGTGGAGAGATTGTAAAGGGCATGAAGAACATCAAGCTTGCACTGAGGGTACAGCCTGACTCGTGCCAGTTACGGGCTTGGCATTTTCAAGGCAGGAAAGATTCAGATAAAGAGGCGTTGCTGATGGATAAGACCTGTGGTTGGATATCATTTCCTCGAGAAGTGGAATGACTCTGGCAGCTAATATCAACTCCTTGTTCCTGAGGAAAAAGAAGCAAGGAGAACACATGTTAAGCTACTGATGTGTAAGAACGATGCAACGAAGTACAGAGGAAGGTGGAGAACTGGAAGATAAAGAAAATGAAGGCAAAAATAATCATGTTGATGGTACTTAGCATATAAAGAACAGCATAGTAATCTCTACTATACGAAAAGACAAAAGCAACACTTGAAACATGTCACTAGTGAAGGACAAACTAGAATCATTTTTAGTCTTCCCCGTTAGTTTTCAAACATTCAAGCTGTAAGTAGAATGGAAAAGAAAAATACCTTGTGCTTAAAGAGAAGCCCTCAGAGGACGTCAAAATTGAGTAGAGGAATCAGAGAATAGACGGAATAGCGGAAAACATATATGACAAAACGACAATATTGATCCAAAATGCATGAAACTCTAGTCCTATGGTCAAAGAAGGGAAAAGGAAGCCATAAGGGTAGAAACAATATCGATCATTTCTGCTGACAACAGCAAATTCCTGTTAGCTGTTAATAAAAACAATACAAACATAAAACATGGAGCCCAGGCGCGAGAAACTCTAGTACTGTATCCACTGACCGGCCCAAAAGGGATACTATAGCATCCACTAATGACTGAATACCCTATTGCTTTTGCCGCATAAATAATTGTCAAAATGCCCAAAAGAGTATTGAGACCCCTCAAAACAGCGATAGACTAAAAGACAAACCTGTTAGTGTTGACAGCAAGGTTGAACAGAGCCATTGCTCCAACGTCCTGAGCCATTACATTCCTCTCTCGGACAGCCAACTCCAGAAACTGTAGAAGGGCTTCAACAAGGCCAGTGGCCCCCATGAAAGTTCTAGCCTCCTCGTCATCCTTTAGCCAAAGCCTGATTTGTTCTACCACTTTGTGCTTTCTGCACAATTCCTCTCGTCCATTTAGCACTTCAAGAAAATGGTCGTGTTTTGTGAAAAATATTGACCTCAGGCACTTGTTCCTATGCAGAAAAGTTTTCTTCCTCATCCTCTTCCTCCTCAGTGGTACCACTCTCCTCCAAAGGAACCACTTTGACCCCCTTTGACTTTCGGGAGGGGACACTGTTCATTGATCTTGAATTTTTGGACTCAGACTCAGACAATGCCAGCCTCCAATAATTCAAATCAAGAGACTCTGGAGGCCCATCTGGGACAGGAACACCATTTTGCTCGAACCAGCTAGCAACAAGTCCTGTCACGCAGTAATTAGGAGTCAAACAAAGGTGAGACAGCTTCTGTTGAGTTTTAGGACAGGTGTTGTGCCCATCACTAAACCATTTCTCAGTACAGATCCTTCCATATTTCTGTCCAGAAGAAATAATAACCGGATCATACATAAGCTGCAAGGATATCGGACACCTCAACTCTTCTGGTGGAAGTGGCATCTGGCCTGATTTCCTGGTACTCGGCCTGAAGTTAAAAGAACTCAGCTTTGATAGCTTTCTTTCAAATGCTTGACCATTGCCCACGGTGCCTCCCTCATCAAGGGAGCCCTAAACGGTTGGTGAACAAGGAGTTGATCTCTGCTAATCATTGTCGTCAGAGAAGTCACTCCTGTATAACTTCAAATACTTTCGTATTAGATGAAAAATATAAGCCACAATTGATTCCTTTCATGTATCTTCCTCTGCTCTAGCTATTACAATAAGTTTCTTTAGAGCTCTTCTCTCTGTAAGAGCCGCTCTAGAAGAGGTGATTCCAAGTTGAGTAGCTGCTTGATGGAAAGACTCAAGTTCATTATTATCGTTAGAATCATTAAATTTTCTTCCTTGCTGGAGCAATGCAATTATTTCCTCGCCAACTTGCTTCTCCCGCGGATCAAGCGAAAACACAACAGACAGCCTCCAGTTCGGCAACAATCTCCAATATCTGCAAAAATAATATTCAGTGTACGGTTTAAGCCCATTTCCGTTTAAGCAAGAGAGACTCATGGACCATTCAAATTACTTAAAATGAAAATAGAAAAATACAACATGCAAAGTAATAATATTCAATAAAATTGCCAAAGCACTTGGAAGGGCAACGAACTTGTAGAAACATTTACATAATTGCCATAAAGAATGTTCCATTAAAGCAGTAAAGAGTAAAAGTGTAGGTCTCTCAGGGCCCCTCATCTGAAGCTTCGCTTACTAAGTAGATAAACAAGCCAATCATCCACTTATAGATCATCCTAGTCAATTTCCTCTCAATTTAGGAGAAAGGTCTCCATAAAAATCAGCTTGATTTAAAAAGAAAAAACGAACTTGCTCATGTATCGATAGTAGTCTAAACAACTAAAAATTACCTGACAACTGATAGACTGCAGGACAATGTCTTCAACTCTTCTGAGGCTATCTGCAAGAGCAGACCGAGCCTTTTCAAACTGAAGATCACAAAGAAGAGAATGGCATCGCTCAAAGTTCCAAGAAGAACGTCACCGGGTAAGGTTTGCTACATTCTGAGCAATGCTGAAGTATATTCTTGGTTTTTCCCAGGGCCACATGCAATGAGCACAGAGCCTGAATTCGAGGGTTAGCTTCGTAACTAGAGCCTTCTAAAAACTAGAACAAAACTTCATCCATGGTATAAATTTTACAAAACATGAGCTCGATTCAACTTATCAATCGGCATCACCAAAAAGCCACGGTAACAAGTACGAAAACTACCCTCTTTTTGTTGTGCCAACAAAATAAACAATTGAATTTTTTTCGAAAGAAACGAGTGGTCTTTTAGATGGTTGAGAAAGTATCGGTACAGGAATATTGGCTCCGGCACAATATTGACTGGCAGCCTTAGCTTCTAGTATAAAGATCACCTTAGAAATCAATTCTTTTGGCAAAATTTGCGCTTATGTGGTCCATTTTACACGTTGGTTTCGCTAGCTGCAAAATAACTTTCTTCCGCTTCAACAACGTCAATAGGTCGTGCTAACGTGGAAAACTCCTAAGCAAGTTTCTACGGTCTGCCACAGGAGAAAAAGAAAATTGGAGCAATTTCCATCGTCATAAAAGAAACGAACTTGTTCGGTTTTAAAATCTGAACGACAACACAGTTATTGAATTCCGAGACAGCCAAGAAAATTCGTAAGATGATCAATGATAACAGGTGACGGGGGGCATAGCTACTTATAAAAGAAAATAAAAATAAAAAAAAATTGAAGAAGCAGTTGAGCAGGCGGAGGGGCTGAACATGGAAAAGGAAAAGAAGAGAGGGCTTTTTAGTCTTTTAACCCGGCGGACCGATTTCGGGTCGGTCGGTTTTCGGCGGGAATTGCAGCTAAAGAGAAAACTCTCGAAGCCAAGCCCCTACCTTATTAGGGCTTTCTCTCTTTGTCTTGGGGGTACCGTCTGGCATCGCGTGGGTCCGAAGCGGAAGAAGACGACGATGGAGGAAGGAAACCAGGATCTGAAGATAGCGGCGGCCAAGCGCTTCCTGGAGAACTACTACAGGACGTTGGACGCGAACGGGGCTGATTTGGCGAGCCTGTACCGGGAAGAGTCGGTGATGATCTTCGAAGGCCGGAAGTTGCAGGGCAAGGAGGCTATCCTCGCCGAACTCACCTCCCTTCAGCAGTGCCGGCACCAAATCCTCACCTTGGGCTGCCAGCCCACCCTCCTCGGCAGCGGCGACTTGCTCGCCACGGTCTCCGGCAACATCTGGCTAGACGGCAAGCAGGACGCCCGCCTTTTCGCCCAGGTCGAAGCATCCATTCGTAATTTTTTTCTTTTTATTTAATTTCTTTTTGAGCGTCGAAGGAGGATGGTGGTTTGGATGAGATGGGCACTTTTGTTGATTGAATATCACCACCTTGGATTGTTATAGCCGGAGAGCATCTGTTTCTGTCTTATAAGAAGATTTATGGAGAACCGCATTGTATTGTTGTTGCTCCTCCTATGAAGTTTCCGGAAAAAAGAAAAGCTAACTTTTGGGGTGACGCCTAAAGAAATTTACCTCTTTTTTAAAGTTATTATGTCTCGTGAATTCTTTGCAATTTCTCTATCAAATTGGACTCGTCGTCCTCGATCGATCGATTGTATTCCATTTTGATACTACTGAGTCGTGTACCCGTTGTACATCTCGAGTTTCTCTAACGCTCTGCTCTTATCCTGCCCTCAGATGTTCATGTTGGTCCCAACACCAGAAGGAAGCTTTTATGTATCGCGCAGCACTTTCCTATATCTCGTATCCGAATTGCGCAGGACCTTCACGGCTTGATCGGGAATGGAATGTCCAGGACGAACAGGTTCCTCTAGGAGGCCGGGGGCAGTTTCAGTCTGTTTTATTTTCAATATTTTACTGCACTGTCGTTTGAAACAGATTTCTATATATATCTTGTGCGTTGCAACCGTGTTTTCCTTAACTATGTCTGAGGGCTTGCAGTTTTACTTGGACCCATTATCGTTGATCGTGTGCGCGTGTTTTCCTTAACTATGTCTGAGGGCTTGCAGTTTTGCTTAGACCATTATCGTTGATCGTGTGCGCGTGTTTTCCTTGACTATGTCTGAGGGCTTGCAGTTTTGCTTACCCCATTATCGTTGATCGTGTGCGCGTGTTTTCCTTGACTATGTCTGAGGGCTTGCAGTTTTGCTTACCCCATTATCGTTGATCGTGTGCGCGTGTTTTCATGGTATCATCAACTGATTTAGCCCGTCAAGATCTTCGTCAAGACCTTGAAGGGCACCAACTTCGAAATCGAGGTGTAGCCCGAAGACGCGGTCAGTTTCTTCTTCCCGCTTTTGTTGGTTTTGAAATATGGTTTCGTCACGTTTGTGGGCTTCTTCAATTGGGGAAATTCAAATGCTAACCAAGGTGTGATGTGTATGCACTTTCGTTTTAGCAACTTATTCTGGCCTAGATCTTGACAATAAGAAGCACCTAGGTACTAGTTGAGAATGTATAGGCGCTTGTGCTCCAGAAATGCAGTATTTCACCTGTTTTGCTGTTGTGGAATCTAAATACAGGCTTCTGCACTGGTTTGGTCGTACTTGGATGTTGCTGTGCAAAACAGAAATAGCTTAACCAATTTTAGTCTTTAGAAATCCCGAAAACTTTCGAGTGCCCGATGAGTTTTCTCACCACATGCGAAAGAAATGGTGGTCAAAACTGAAACAAGAACTTGCGAAAGGATTCAGTAAATTTAACTTATTGTAATTCGGATCTTGCACAAGTTATAAGTCACTTGACCACACAAGCATCCTTAAAGAGTTATGGCTCGTGCACTGAAGTATTAGAAGTCTTGAAAGGGCGCCCATTCGAATAAAAGTAGAAGAGGATAGGATGATTTTTATGAGGAGGAGAATACATGTAATTTTGCGTCACTTGAACAAATTTCTTTGAGGAGACACTAAATTGAGACAAAACCGGTCCATGTCACATTCAAATCCGAGAGTTCACACAACATGACAATTAGCCGGACAAACTTTTTTATTTCTCTGTTCCCTACAGACTAAGAGGTTGAAAATGCTACCTCCATTATTTTAAGATTATGGCTTTCACCCGTTCGTTGCAGTCCTAATTACTTGGAAAATCAGCTGTTACACGCAAGGAAAACAAGAGCAGCCCGAACTATGAACGATTCCTGACAAGGACTGTAATCGGCATTAACATCAAAGAGTGCTGCAACTAAACGTTGGCATATCTAAAGAGGTGCCCTGTTTTCCGAAAGTCACAAGGTCAATGGGGTCCGGTGCAGCTGGTGCAACGGCACAAAACTTACAACGTCTTCAATCCCACACCCCTTCGAAACCAAGGGACTGCATTGAGGAAGACTAAGTGGTCTTCCAATGTTGAAAGACTGATACAGGGTTAGGATACGATGGAAACCTGGCGGTTATCTAGGATGATTATAGAAGAAAAGAAGCAACGTCTCACATGAGCCAAAGACGACAAAAATGATAAACCCGAGCGACACAGGACCAACACGATAGCCCTTTCCTTTCTTGGTGGTTGTTTCAGGCACAGCTCCTCCGTTAGTAATATTCTTTTCGAGCCTGTCCACCTTCTCATCTGCGAATTACCTTGATGTAGTCTAAGAGAGAACAATCGTTCAGCACCTAAACGTTGCACACCAACTTATTTTCAAACGCGCTTGGTCTGAATTCTTCTAAAATGAATTTGGGTGATCAGAATCAGCGTCATTATCCATGCCTAGCAAATTTTCTCACTCTAGCTGTACCAGCACGAAACAGAAACTACCATACAACAAAGACCATGTGTTACAACATTCTTCCATCAAAGCAACTCTTAAGTTATCAAAATTAGCAACATATGATGGATTTCCACATTCCCCTACAGACATGGTGCGTGTGGGCGAATGATTCCGGGAATGGAATTCTGGGATATGTGTATGGATGGGTGTGTGTTTATGGGATGGTTGTCAAAGGATGTAAAGGAAACCAAAGGAAAGAATACGATCGACACCAAGTTACAAAGGGCGCGCAATCAACTGAGGATGAGGATCGGGATCAACGAAGTTCACCAATGAGGTTTAAAGGACAAACCACCCGCCAAGGTTAAAGGACTTCGAGATAAGAGAAGCTCACCACTAAGGCCTAAAGGAAATCCACCAACTGAGGATAAAGCGCTTATTAGCTCACCGCCGAGGAGCAATCCACTCTTCAAGGATAAAGAAACCGATTTAAGAGTTATTCACTCTCCAAAGATAATCGCTCACACAAAGAAAAATCTCATGTATTTTCATTCAAAGTCGTCTGCCTTACAATGGAGGACTCTACTCTATTTATAGGGGAACTAGGACATAGAAAATAACCAAATATTAAAGACCTAGAAACTAGAAGCAATTAAAGTACCTAGGAACTAAAGACTTTAAGTCTTGAGACTTGCACTTATAAAGACCTAATCCGCCAAGGAGACCCTATCTCACCATACTTATTTATCCTTGTGATGGAAGTTTTCTCAGGAATTCTCAAGTCTAAAACGGAGACTCCAGACTTCCACTGGTTTTGGCGGTGTAAGCATACCCGCCTCTCACACCTTTTCTTTGCGGATGATGTCCTACTATTTTCGGAAGGTCATTTGAGATCGGTGGAGCTAATCAGCGAGGCTCTCCACACTTTTTCTGAATGGTCCGGATTAACACCCAACGCTTCCAAAAGTAACGTCTTTCTATCCGGAGGTACCGCGGGCTTACGGGATCAAATTCTCCGATGTTTTCGGTTTCAGCAGGGCTCTCTCCCGTTCCGGTACCTAGGTGTGCCCATCATATCCACTAGGTTGAGCAAAGCGGACTGTAAAGTTCTGATTGATGCTGTCACCGCTAGAGCCCGCTCTTGGACACATCGGTTCTTATCTTTTGCTGGCAGACTACAACTTATCAAATCGGTCTTGTACTTCATCCAGGTTTACTGGGCCGCTATCTTCTCGCTGCCAAAATCGGTGTTATATAGAATTGAGGCTATTTTGCGCCAATTCCTCTGGAAAGGTCCGGACCTGGGTACTGGTGGTGCGAAGGTCACTTGGAACTCTGTTTGTCTTCCTAAGGATGAAGGGGGACTAGGCATTCGGCGGCTTGTGGAGTATAACAACGCGATGATCCTAAAGCACATTTGGCTCCTTTTCTCAGACAAGGAATCTTTATGGTGCAAATGGATTCATTCTACGTTCTTAAAGAAGTCCAACTTCTGGACCGTCTCCAAGCCCACTTTCTGCTCCTGGACTTGGAAGAAGATCCTTGCAATACGGGATTCAGCTTATACCATGTTTCAATGGAAGTTAGGTAATGGGTCTTCTGTATCTTTCTGGTTTGATTCATGGCACTCCAGAGGCCCTCTCTACCACCTGTTTAGCAACATGGATATCTATCACTCGCGCATCCCTCGGGACATATCGGTGCGGAATTTTTATGAGGGTTCCTGGCAACCTTCAAACACCCTCAACAACATCCTGAGCTGGGTGGATCCTCCCCCGATCTTCTCCAACGATGTCCAGGACTCCTTTTGCTGGACCCCTCATCCGTCTAAAACCTTCTCGGTTGCCCTTGCATGGAGCCATATACGACGGAAAGGTCGGCCCGTTCAGTGGCACACATTCATATGGGACCGAGATGTTGCTCCGCGCCATGCTTTCCTGTTATGGGTGATCTCTCATAACCGGTTACCGACTCAGATATTTCTATCTCATAATCATAGGATTGACCTTGCTCTTTGCGCCTTCTGTGGTTCGGTGCCTGATTCGATAAATCACCTATTCTTTGAATGTGCATCTACCAACAGATTGGCTGCCATGTGGGCAACCAAATGCAGCCTACCTTGGAGAAATAGACCATGGCATGATCACATTACTTGGGCAATGAATGTTTGCGGCGGTGGCTCGTTTGCACACCGAATATCCAGGTTTTCCTTTGGTGCTTGATGCCATATCATTTGGTCCGAGAGGAACAACGCTATTTTCAGAAACAAGAGTATTTACATCCCGGGCATGCGCTAGCATCTTGTCAAAGTCGTCAAGGACAAGGCCATCTCTATGGGGGGAATTGACGACAACTTCAGGAACCGTGTTGTGCAAAGGAAATGGGATCTTCCGATTACGATCTTTGTAAGGAGTACGAATAGCTCCTAGTGCTCAGCCGTGTCTGTCTTAGGTCGGCCTTGCTTGTGCCGATTCGGTTATCCCCAATATCTGGATTGGTTAGCTGTTCCTCGTTGTAATCTCTTTCTGGCTTCTTGCCTGTTTATAGCTTGTGCTTTTTGTATAGCTCTTGCGGATCCGCCCTTGACCTTCTATAGTCATCCTTCTGACTATAGCAGGTCAGGTTCTGGGTTGCGCTTTAGGTTGTATTGGTGTTTTTGAAAAGTTATTTACATTCTTACCTTACCAAAAAAAAAAAAGACCTAAGAACTCAAAAATGCATTGATGACACTTAGGAACTACGTGCAATAAAGACATGGAGATTTGAAATCTTGATTCTTCAGCCTTGTGGTTCTTCTCCCAAAATTCGTGCTCCACTTTGACCATAGGATAACTGCCTTAATAAATTAGCAAATGTCATAGGAAAGTACTTGGAACAACCTCCCATCGATATGTTATCGATCCGCCTTGAAATCAACAATTAATCTTGGTGAAATGATATCGAATTGGCTAAGTAAAGAATCGACAATTCGTTTAGTCAATAATTTGGTCGATATTCTCATTATTGATGATCCACCGAACCATGTTAAGACCGAAATCTACCTTACCTTGACTGAACATCGATGGTGCTGAGTCGGATGCTCCCGCATCAAGACATAAGTCAGGGACAGCAAACTGACTTCAACATTCCTAAAATTAATAAAAATCAGGGACAGCTAACCGATTTCAACACCCCTAAATGGCCATTAATCAATAATGAATCCTCCTAATCAATGCTCCATGGACTTAATCTTCCTAGAAAGTCGCTAAATTTCCAAAGGCAACAAGCTTCTCAAGGACACGTAATGATATGTTGCGAAGCTAATGGGCTCAAGCTCAATAGATTGAGCGATTTGCGAGTTGGAGTCTCGATCTTTCAAGAGTACTATCGACAAAATTACCTTATCCTTTATCAACATCAATTCAGCAATTCTGACTAGTACATCTTGCATTCTAAGTCCTTCCTATGGAACACCATCTGCAATCGACCATCGTGAGAAACAAGGCACAAGAAGCACCAAGATAATTAACAAAAACTGATACACAAAATCCTAGATAAGAAAGCCCAGGTCACAAGCACTAATTACCTGAAAAGTATGGCAAGTCTGTAATTTCTTCAGATATATGAGTCAAGAATAGTGTTCCATAGCTGTACGAACAGAATCCCCTCCTTAGTAACACCAATTATAACTAGAACAAGTACAGCTTTGGAGGCTGGGCAGGGCGGTGGCGACGCCGCTGACGGTGGGTATACTTTACAGCTAGAATACCACTTAAACATGTATGACACACATTTGTTATGCCAAATATCATTTTTCATGCACTCTCTGTCTCGTGTTATGTATACGCTCAATACTTTTTAAATGAAAACATTTTCTTATTAATAGTTAATCATTGCTCTGGAGGAACTCGTTAAAGGCAGGATTCTGATCAAAAGGAGCGGGTTAAAGAAGAGGAGAAAGAGAGATTCTTTGTACGTAAAACAACATATATATACTTCTAAAGCAGAGACAATAGTAAATCACTTATGGCATGGATAAAATAGTTCACAAAAGAATTCCAGTCCCCATAAATGGCATCATGGATAGCACGTAGAGATGCATGGCATTGGTAAAGTGCCAGAACAGACATAAGAAGAAAAGCAAAAGAACATGTCGCCTATAGCAAGAAATCATTCCAAAATTATTGATCATATTGCAGAACATAATCTTTGCTCATGGAAACCCATACTAAAAATTCTTACCTTATTATCGGCGAGGCTTGGCGACTGGCCAGAGGAGGAAGAAGAAGGGAGGAAAATGAGAAAAAAAAGAAAAAGAAAATGATCTTGTTTCAGAAATTGTTCTTGGGAAGAAATAGATTTTTTTTACTTCTTGTTTTTATTTCAAATCTATTTCCTGGCCACTTTTCTATTTCGGAAAATAGAAAAATTAACTGATATTACCAAATGAATTTCTGTTCTATTTTTGTTTCGAGGAACAAAAGAACAAAAAAAATAGAAAAAATAGCATGGTTACCAAACAGGTCCTTAGCAATATGATCAGAAATCATTTTTCCTTTTCAATTGATATTTTTGGCAAGGCCTAAGTAGGAACAGATCTAAGAGTAAAGATCTTGGTATGACCGAGCTGAATCTACCTCAAACATTTGTATTTATTAATGGACAAACATATATGGGGGATATGTGCACTAGAAGTCCTAAATTTTGTTACGAAAGTGCAATTGAGTCCTAAAATTTTAAAAAAGTGCAACAAAGTCCTAAAACTTGTCACGAAACTATAATCGAGTCTTAAAATTCGCTCAAACCAAATTGCTCTAGAAGGACTCTCTAGTAACCTAAAAATTAAGTCCTAAAACTTGTTATGAAACTACAATCGAGTTCTAAAACTTAAAAAAAAAAATGTAATCAATGGAAGAACTTAATTGAACCAATTTGACAACTCAACTGCACATTTTGAAAATTTTAGGACTTAATTATAATAAGTTTTTGAACAATTCAATATGACAAGTTTTAGGATTTGGTTGCACTTTTTGAAAGCTTTAAGACACAATTGCATTTTCATGACGAGTTTTAGAACTTCCAATGCATTTGTCCCATATTCATAACTATATATATAGTGAGGGAAAAGCCTAGATATGGCTCCATAGAAAATGCCCGTTGATTTTTCATACCATTTTAACCCGCTCCACCGTATACTCGTGTTGCCTCACCCCTAACAGAGGAGATAAAACAAGCACGAAGTGCGTTTTCGGGCGTGGATGGGGTCTTGCCCCCACATATGGGAAGGGGAGGGGATGTATCTAGTCATCTTTTCCCCCCGCCCGCTCTGCAGCTTAATTATTTTAAATATTAGAATTTATTGCCTTCTATGTTACGTTTTATATAATGCAGGTCTTTCTTACCTTTTTCTAGGATTAAAGAATCGCATAACACCACTCGCCTGGGTGGCGCTGCTGGAGCGGGCACTCTTCCTCTCGCAAAAGGTTGAGTGTTCGAATCCCGGGCGCCGCAGGGTGACTTAACCGGTAGCACGTGTGTGGTAGCTAGCACGTGTCGCCCCCAGGATTTACCTCCCGGCTGTCGGCCGTGCGGGGTTCCCTGGGTTACCACAAAAAAAAAAAAAGAATCGCATGGCACCAAATTTAAATAAGTTTGTTTATTTAATATTATGCATAGCTTGAGCATGTTGCGGGACAGGGGAATGGGGATGGGGCCTACAAACTTGCCCGATGTGGGGCTTGGAAAAGATATAGGGCCGAGATTTTAGTAAAATGCTCCTTTGAATTTTCATTAATTTTTTTCCCATTTGGAGGAAGAAAACAAGTTTATTCGTCCTATGTGAAGAAAAAATTACAAAATAAAAAATCGCGCAAAATTCAAATAAAAAAGTTTGCTTATAAATTAGGGTTGAGAGAAAAAAAATATGTTACAAGATGTTTCGCTGAAATTTCTCCCACGACAAAATAGCTTTCACCGAAGGTCCTTCTTTGGTTTTTATTAAAGGAGATAGGTTTTGCACCAACTCCGGACATGAAATATCAAAGCGAACGAGGGAATCAACAACTTTACTTCAGATTGAGCTACACAAATTCAAACTGTACCGGAATTTAATCGACGACAAGATCTGGAAAATATAATTGTTACAAACAAACCAAGTGCAGACAAACTCTGCCGAAATTTATTAACTACAAAACTTAAGTACATAAAGATATCATGTCAAAATTTAATCGACGACACAACACTCGAGATAGAGATACACGGTGGAATTTAATAGACAATGTGGATATGGAAACTACAGTTAAGAAACACGCTATAATTTAATCGATAACGCGATTAATGGAAAGTAAAGACATAATGTAGGAAAATAAAATACCGAAAGATAGTATATTCGTTTGATTTGTGCAGACGTGGGGAGTTTAGTATCGGGAGGGGCTAGCCTGACGGTCCTTTGCAAAATGACAGAGTGACTGTCAAAGGTCAGCCACAAGATCTGTTTTGAGGAGACAGTACACTTCGTCAGCTGATTTTTTTGACTCTGTCTTTTTTTTTTCTACGTTTCCTTATTACAAGCTCAAATTGAGAGACAAAATCATAAGAGGCCCACAAAATCAATTTTCTTGAATATAAAGAAAGAAAAACTAAATTAGATGCCGAAATATAAATAATTATAAGTACAAAAATATTATCACTTATTAAAAAGAAATCATTAATGTCTTTATACAGATATATTAAATTTAAAAGATAAAAAAACCACTTCAAACATTGGCTTTGCAACTAATAACGAAATGATTGTGCAATGAATTGGTTTCTCATTCCTTTCGCTCAAACCAAATTGCTCTAGAAGGACTCTCCAGTAACCTAAAAATTAAAACCAATGATATCGATTATGCATAAAACAAATAAAGTAAAGAAAATATCAAAATAAGAATAATGAATTAGTAGAGAAAAAATTTACCCCATGGATCCAAATCTCGTAGATGAAGATGTGTTGGGACCTAAAACATTAGCAAATCAATCTTAGGATCACATGAATCAAAGCTAAAGTTAAAAAAATGATTTTCGATCAATTTTTATACAAATTTTACCTAATATAGCTTCAACGTTTGGTTCATTGAGAAGATTCACGTGACCGCGAGACACCGGACCCTATATCATTTCATATGGATAAAAAGTCAATTTATAGTAAGGTACTTTATCTCAAAACAAAATAATTCCCAATTGAGTGAAAATCAATGAAATTCCTTGTACTCTCGTCCTGACAGATTGTATTCGTTAATTCAACCGGTAGAGCTATGACATATATTTCCAAAGAATTCTACATAATTATTGTAAAATAATTTGGAAACACCATACTGTGCGATCCAGATTCACTCGAGAGCCATCCCGCATCAAGTGATCAGGGGTTGTTTTCTTCTACCGGAAATTTCAAATGCATTAATTTAGCAAACTACTATCAAGCTGAAAACAAATATATGAGAAGAATTACGTCGCGTTAACTAGAATTATTAGTGAAAAAGTTCTTAAGCTTTAAAGTCTATTGTTTAATGCAAACAATAATAACAATGTATCTTTAATGCAAAATAAATAAATCTACCTTTGTAGATGCTTAGCGTTTGGGTTTCTCAATTGGATTCTTGAATCGATTTTCTCTTGGACGACCAAGTCTCTTTCCTTGGATTCGATCCTTTAGGTGCTCTTTAGCCCGATCGAGGTCCACAATCTGAATCTTTTTATTTGCTTCCTCCAACACTTGCAAAACAAATTTAGAATGCTCTATGGATTTTGAACCTTCTTGTATGATCTGGATAGCATAATTAAAAAAGTGATCATATCATTCGTTTAGATTGTCAAAATTAACACCATTAGATGTGGAGCTTGAAAGTTATGAATGCTTGAAATCCTTTCTCCATCGAGACAATATGTAATTGCTCGGTATCTCATTTTACTCCAATGTGATGAAGAACACGTAGTGCATGTCTACAAAGATAGCCCTTAAAAGCAAACATTCCACATATGCAGTGAACTTCAGTTCCCATGCTACAATACAAAACCTCAAATTCGACAATTTTGGAATGACCACTATCATGACCACCTTGACGCTCTTTTACTCTGAAAGTTGATGCTACTCCACCTGTGTGCACTTGAGTTACGTTAAGGCAATACACCATTGTCTGGAATCAAAATCGGCACGGGATTCTTTTTGATACTTGTCCTTGAGTGCAAGCTCATAATTAGAGACAAAATCACTCAAACATGTTTGTCTATGTACATATATATATGTATATATATATATGTGTGTGTATATATATATGTATATATATAAGCATTCGTACCCTCACTTCTTTGAGTAGTTGACATGCCTACAAAAAATGTAATTTTCAAATATACCGGCACCCATTTTTCCCGTTCCTCATACAATGTTCGAAGCCACTTATTATCATGGAGTCCATGTGCATTAATCAGCTCCTTCCGAGCAATGTCAAAATCACTCACGTATAGTGAGTCGTAAACTGCTCTCTCTATTGCTAACTCTATATCCTTATATTGAAGATGACCCCCTAATTTTTGCGGCAATTTTTGCATTATATGCCATAAACAAAGGCAATGACGAGCAAACGGAAATACTTCAGAAATTGCATTTTGCATTGTTTATTATGATTTTATCTCTCAATTTGAGCTTGCAATAAAGAATTATAGAAGTCCAAAAAAAAACAAGGAAACGTATGTTCAAAATTTGAAACCGGTTGAGGAAGTTTACCGGTTTCCTCCGCAAAATCTTGTGGCTGACCTTTGACCGTCATTCCGTCATTATACGGAGATGATCAGCTCAGCATTTTCCTTTAGTATACAACCAATGGTATTTATAATAGTAACGTGGTAACTGCTTCCCAGTAGTTTCCATTGGTCGCACTCTTCTTGATCGGATTTCAACGGTTACCTCCATGCTCTTCCACTTCCAAAGTCTCGTGCTCATATCCCTTGATCTTGTTCCTAAACAGTGGTTCCTTCAAAAGCGCACACCAGTTGATCCAGGTCGTCTCGCGATTTTGCTCTAAATCGTAATCGTTCCATGACTTTGCTCCAAGTGGTAACTGCTCATCGGCAATTGCCTCGTGATCTTGTCGCCCCATGATCTCGCCTTTGAATGGTAACTGCTTTATAACCCTACTCCCAAGTTTGAATGGTAACTGCTTTATAACCCTACTCCCAAGTAATTATCATCCAAACCATGCAAGGATATACATGTCGATTGCTTTTCGATCCTCAGTTGCTCTATCCCCTTGTGATATTAAATTTGCGATTATCTTCCCGTGTTCCTCATGCCTTCAAAAGCATTTTGATGTTGTGAGATTTTGTGAGACAATAGCCAACTGTTCTAAAAACTTAAGCTATTAGATAAAGGCGTGGCTTAATATTTAATTACTCTAACACTCCTCCTCATGCTTAGTCTGATCGTTTTACCTAGTACTAAGCGTGGACATATTTAATTGGGAAGGCAAATGGGGCTTGAAAAAATTTGAACTCAATACCTCCAGCTTTGATACCAAGTGAAGAATAAAGCGGAAAATAGAATTTATGTATATTTTTGTGTGTTCGATTTTCGAAATAAGCAATGAGACTTTCTGAGCAGCAATCAAGGACGACGGTTCGGCGTCTGTCCGGCGGAGAATGGACATCCCGCACGGCTGTGGCTGCTGGCTACGTTGTTAAAACTCCGTGGCCCCTTCCTAAAAAAATTAGCTCTAATACCAAGCGAGATTTTGTGAGACCACAGTCAACTATTTTAAAAGCTTAAGCTATTAGATAAATGCGTGGTTTAATATTTTATTACTCTAACAGATGTTTTGCTGCTTTTCACTCATCAGTACCCATATCTATAGTCATTCGTCATCGTATATCAAGAACTGATTGGCAATTTTCGCCATTATGGATCACTGATGTATGCTAATACTGGTTTATAAAAATGAAAATTAGCCTATGGCAAGATGGCACGTTCATGGTAATCCTCGTACATCAGCCATGTGATTATTTACGTTCACATGTTGGTCATGTGCTTGTCCCAATCGAAAGTCTGGCAATTTTTTTGATGTTCACACTAGTATCTCGATCAGCTATCTTAAAGGGAAACAGAAAAATAGAACCAAAAAGTTCACCAACAAGAAAGAAAAATAAAAGGAACGAAATTGGACTTATATGTATGGAACACATGAATATATTTATATACAATTCTTTTATATTAGGAAATCATCTATTCATGTTCCTCCCTTTGCTCGACCTTGATGTGACACGTTCCAGCATTGTCATCGTTAAAGTAATTAAATATTAAACAACGTATTCTTCTAAAAGCTCAAGCTATTAGATGAATGCGTTGTTTAATATTTAATTACTCTAACACTAAATATTAAACCACTCATTTATCTAATAGTCATATATAGTGTGTCGAATCGTATTAAGAAATGCTAAGCATCAACTCCCAATGTTATTATTAGACAGGACAAATCATTCACCAGAAATTAAAAAAATAATTCATCTTTTTGACCAAAAAATTTTGATTTAGAAATCTCTTTTTGGTCTGTAGTCGGCCCCCATGAAATATGTTAAATATCTCACACCATCTACCAATATCCTTCATGGGTTTTTTTGTGAATATAGCGGAACTACATGCAACATCACCCAATCGTATAGAATCATATTAACATAACTAATCATGCCGAAAGAAAAGTGAAGAAAAAATATACATTAGTTGTGTGGCTGACGTTGATATAACCGACCAATCAAGTTGATTGCATGATATGCATCTCAACTAGCTTTTTGTGTTCAAGCTTCGGAAGTCTCAAGCCTTATCAGTTGGCTTCTTCACGTAGTGCGACCGCTGTACACAAAGTATCTTCTCCTCCTCTTTCCATGGATTTCCTGTTGGAACTACAGTGGACCTCCCGCAAGAGAGAGGGAGAGATGTCAATTGGTGGGACCTAAGGGGAGGGAGGAGAGAGAAAAACTAAAAGAATAAACTTCATAAAATAACATTTTAGGTGATCAATAACTACGTAAAAATAGAACGCGGATACTAATCATATTTCATCATATTTCCCATTGTTAAAAATGGACAAAGTTAGGAAAGCTGTATATATAAAAGTGCACTAGATGCACAATGACAATATATAAAATATCACGCATGAAAGAATATATAGATTTTAAAGAAATTTTGCACAGTTTACATTTTACGTAAACCATTCAAGACAAATTTCTCGATTATATTAAAGAAAATTAGAAGCTCACCAAGAAACACACTTAAATAGAATTAATGTCTGCAGAAGGATCCACAAAAGATTGATTTGGCACCTGTCACCTTCTAATTATTTGATATAATCAGAATACATAGAATTTCATATACGTTTATGAAAAATGAAAATTATCATTTTCAAATTATTTCCATTTTCTGTTTTTTTATAAGCATTTATATCTGTAACCATCCACAAGTTGTTTCCAAATACAAAAGAATCCCTTATTTTGTAAAAAAGAAATATCTAACTCCAATATGATGGGAGATGTCGCGACCCAATTAAATTAATTGGGTGCACAATAAAACTAGGCATCCAACGTCATAAAAATAAGCACTTACACTGTTCTTATTCATTTATTGAAAATATACTTTATGCTTGCCCAAAGCATAGGATCCTGATCTAGAGATTCCAAAATTGAACAAGAAACTGTAATACTGAGAAAGTAACAAGATCCCTTATCCATTACAAATTTGGTTGAAAAGGGGAAAAAGAGTACTGCTTAAGAATGGTATAAAAAAAAAGTTTACTTTTCCAAAAGCTCCAAGTACGCCATCTAGTATCACATACTTCAAGTCCTCCAAAAGACACAACTTCTAGACAAGATTATCCCCATAATATGCTTACCCAAACGACGCACTAAGTATCCTCAAACACTCCATCTATTGGATTCCATGTTCTCGCAAGCGACCCTCCTCCAAAGTAAGCCCCGGGTATATGTTTTGTTGCCAATACAATTGATTCTCGTTATCTCCTGTTTCGCATTACTTTAATTACCGTGGGAGATGCCTTTCATCTCCCGCGGAAGATAACTATGTCAACACCGACCTCTAGGTGATCTTTATGACAACCTTGTGGAACCAATTGCCCATCCAAAATTAGACATGATAATAAAGCAAATCCTCTTTTAGAAGTTTTTAGTTCAACAAATCACAGATTGCCACGTCCATGACCAACGTACTATTTCTCAACTTACCACTTTAGTTGCTGAACCTCTTAATTATATTTATTCATTGCAAACGCTCTAATACAATTAGAAATTAGGATAAAATCAACCATTTTACCTGTTGTGTATGATTACGGTGTCTGCAGTAGCAAGGTTTATTCCCAAGCCTCCGGCTCTTGTAGAGAGAAGGAAACAAAATCTGGTGGAGTTTTTGGCATTAAAGCGATCTATAAGTATTTGTCTCTCTGCTCCGGCTACCTTGCCACCTGTCCTTTCATATTTGCCATTTCTGCCATTTCTGTGTGGGAAGATGAAATGCGAATGGACCCACCATATCGGCAAAAAAAAAAATTAAAACGCTAAATCCCACAAATTACGTGCCGGATAGAACGAACGTCCAAAGTGTCGACGTCAGACGGATGCCTTGTAAGTGCAGTAATCTTCAAGTAGGTCCAGCATATGCTGGAATTGTGAACAAATGAGTACTCTATGTCCTTGCACTTTAAGCTTCACCATCATTTTGTCTGACAGCTGCTACTTCCCACGAGATTCCAGGAGTTGTCTACCGAAAAGAAAGTGGAAGAAGAAAAAAGGGGACTCACAAATTTAAATCAGAGCTAACCATCGCAACATTTCAGATCACGTAAGTAGTACTTTCATAACTATGTCGAGTGTTCTAGGTAGCGAATCACATAAAATTCAACGAAATGCAAACGATAGAGCCATTTTCAGTAGCTTGATACAAAATCAAAGCAATCATAAAATACTTGCAGGCTTCACCGCTGTATTATATCACTGGTTCGACTCGTTCTAGCACGTGAGGGTGGCAACACAGTTTTCACAGTTCCATATCCACATTGATAGGAGATATCAGCCGCTCAGAACAAATAACAATCAGAATGGTGTTGTCAAATATAAAGAATAGCTCCTTTCAGTAAATCTCCCATTCTACCTGGGTACCACCTCATCGTGTTAGTATCCGGTAACTACGCGTTAGAATGGCCTTGTAGTATTCTTTCTGTTTGGCACTCAACTCAAC
This sequence comes from Syzygium aqueum, assembly GCA_031216185.1. NCBI lineage: Eukaryota > Viridiplantae > Streptophyta > Magnoliopsida > Myrtales > Myrtaceae > Syzygium > Syzygium aqueum. The sequence goes on along the minus strand of CM062238.1, from coordinate 39,534,978 downwards.
ACAAAAAATTAGTTCCTCCTTTGGGGGCAGCTCCTTCATGACATCTTTCTTTATTCCTGAAGTATCATGTAAATTTCATTCACATCGGATTAGAAGACATAACCTATTGAAAACGAAACTCCCACTACGTGTGGTAGCTATATATGCCTACTACACCATGCATCTGACGGCCATACATGTATTCTACTTGACAGTTATCGTCTCCAATCAGTACAAACCATATCCCAGGACGTCACTGGAATTTAAGTTGACTGAGATAATGTTAGTATTTGCGGAAGCTAGGTGTTTGATGTGTGTATGAAATATGGCAAGGGATTCACGAAGGAAAAACGGACAAAGGCTAGATGAAAGTGGCGAAAAGGGGCACAAGGGAACAAGCAAGAAAGGCTATTATTATTCGTTGGTGTCACAAGGGAAAGAGAGATTTGGTTGTCGGTCTACACTCCCCTATTTATAGGCGTACATCACCGACTTAGACATGCAAAAATCTCTTCTCAAGTCACAGATTTTTATATTTGCTCTAATCCTTAGCCAGCTCTATTATAGAGCTTCGTGAACCGACTTAGCAACTATCTCTGCCATTTGCAGAGAATTTTGTAGACTTTTCTCCACAAATTTAGTGGCCTCCAGACTCTTCCTTGCCGCCCAAGCACCAGAATTTTTTTTTCGTAGGATTTATCTAGACTTTTCTAGGCTCTAAAAATTGGATTAGCATTTTAACAGATAATATATTTGATTCTTTACTATATTTGCATCGTAGGGACAATAGTTGTCGGTTACAGTGAAGAGAAATTCGCAAGGGATACAAGAGGCCCAGAAGGTGAAATATCTCTTTCGGCCAAAGGTGTTAACAAAAAATTGTTTCTGTTTGAAACTAAGAATAGTGAGGAAGAATTGAACAGAAGAACAAAGGAAGGAATGTGTGAATAATCTTTCTGTGTTTTGTATTTTTTCTGTCGTGTCTTTATACAATTATAGAGGCTCTATTTATAGACTTTCACAAAAGACCAATGTCTACACTTAAGGGGGTTTTGAAAGGAAACGTAATTCACTGATTGGGAATTGATATAGTGATTTGTTGATGCTTGATTTGTGGGGATTTGATTCTGTCAATTTGTTTCTTTCTTTGATGGAGATTGTGTTGTGGGTTTCCTTCTTTGCTTGATTCTTCCAATCTTCCTTCTTTGGTGTTACCATCGTTGGTGGAACCAGAACGTTGTTGATTGCTTGATTGTTGCAGATTTCTTGATTGTCCATTGTTGATTAAGGCATCATATTCTGCCGCCATAGCGACACGCCAATTTGGATCTCGGAAAGCCTGCGTGAAACAAGTAGGCTCGACGAGAGTCTGTGTACCTGCAGTCAAAGCAAAAGTTTGATTCCTTGTGAGGACTCATCGGTGAATCGTGCCATCTCTCAACCGAGTGACCATGGGATGTGCTGGGGCTAGAATGTCCGAAGTAGAGGAGTTGGAAGTGTCAGGCTCCGGAGTTGTGGAGGGAGGAGTTGCAGATGACGTCGGTGAGATAGATGGTGAGGACCCAGGGGCAAGATCTACTACTGTAGATGTGGAGTGCTGTTTAGAGTCGTTCAACGGTGGTAGAGGCTGGTCCATCGGTGGTAAAGGTAGTACCACACTTGTAGGTGGAGGGGTAGAGCATGGCGATGGAGATGGTGTATCGCCAAATGGAAAGGTGTGTTTGTCGAAAACTGCATCAGCCGCAATGTAGATTTTGCTAGTTTGTGGGCAGTAACAACGATAGCCTTTGTACCCTGGAGGATAGCCAACAAAGATGCAGCAGTGTGATCTTGAGGCAAGTTTGTGAGTGGTATAGGGCCGCAAGTATGGAAAAACTGCACACCCAAAAACTTGGAGGCGTGAAATCTCTGGTGGTGTTTGGAACAGCGTTTGCCTGGGTGTGAGATTGTTGAGGAGAGGAGTCGGTGTCTTGTTGATAAGATGTACTGCCGTTTCAAAAGCATATTCCCAGAACTGGTAAGAAACTGAAGCGTGGGACACAAGAGCTAGGCCTGTCTCGACAATGTGGCGGCGTTTGCGTTTAGCGGCGCCATTATGAAATGGAGCATATGGAAAAGATACTGTTGATGAATACCATGTTGGAGGAGATGGTTTCGCACTTCGGTAGAGCGGCGAAATTCTAATGCGCCATCGCATTGAATTGTCTTTAAGTGTACGTTGCAATTGAGTTTCTGCAAATTTGTGAAAAGCCTTAAAAATGTCTGCAAATTGATCACTGAGTGGTGAAAGGATAATACCAAGTGAACCGAAAATGGTCATCGACAAAACAACAGAAGTGATAGGGGATGGTCCCCAGACATCAAAGTGAACAAGTGAATTTAGCTCTAGAAGGGGATGTGGAATGGGTTGGCGTTTACTCTTGCTAAGAGCACAGGCCGTACAATGGGAGGGAGATGACTTGGAAAATTGTGTTTGTGTGGATTGAAGCAGACGAGTTATTCGATCAGATAACACATGACCCAGGCGTTGATGCCATAAGTTGAAGGAACTAAGGAAAGTTGGCGGAGACTTGTCAGAGGTGGAGACCCGATATAGACCATTCTCAAGATGACCTCGGAGGAATACCTGACCAGTATGAACACACAGAGCAACAAATAAGGTGGGGTAAAATACGAAGACCTGTTGTAGACACAAATGTACCTGTGTGAGTGATGGGAATGGAAACTCCATCACCCACAGTCAATTGTTGATTCCCGGTGTATGGAGTGACTTGGGAGAAGCCGGAAATGCTGTTGGTGATGTGGTGGGTGGCTCCAGAATCTAGATACCAAGATTGAATATCCATCGCATAAGGTGGAGTAGTAGGTGAGGCATAATAAGCTATGGGTTGTGCAGTTCTGATTGGGGCCGAATAATGTGCCTGAGGTGGTGCCGGTGTAATAAACTGGAGATTAAACTGCTGCTTGCAATTGTTCGCTCGGTGACCTTGTCGTCAGCATATCTGATAGAATGGACCTGAATTTTATCGCTTGCCACCTCCGCCAAACGACCGGCAGTTTGGTGCCCTTGTTGGTGTCGGCAAAATTGGATTAGTGCTGGATGGACTTGCATTTGATGGGCTGAAATTTTGAGTGCCCCCTTTAGACTGTTGAGACGTGAATCTCAACTGGTGAGATACAAAAGCCGCAGGTGCAGGGGTATTGGAGGTCACTTTGTTGATTTCCAGTCTTCCTTCGTGTTGAAGGAGCAAACCATGAAGAGCGTCACGTGAGAGTGCTCCTGATTGAGAGACGACGGAGATCGCTGTGTCCAAATCGGAAAATTCTGGTCCAAGACCACGGAAGATGTGCCTGTGGTACTCGTTTGCTGATAGGGGTTCTCCAATGGTGGCTAATTGATCTGCGATGGTGGCTGCCTCGTGAAGAAATTCTGTTATTGTGCGGCTTCCTTTCGTAATGGGTTGAAATTGAAGTCGCAAAGCCGACGCCCGTGCTGTTGATTGTGGAGCATAAGAGTCGGAGAGGTATCTCCAGATGGCTGCTGCAGAAGTGTGGTTCGTCAATTGAGCGACGATAGGAGAGGTTGGTGAATTGAGAATCCACCCCATCGCGATTGAGTCACGGATTTGCCATGCCTTGTATTCGGGATTGGGCACCAATGTGCCGTTCTTGGAAGCATGTGAGATGTGTTGCAGAGGAGCTGGTTCTGAGCCATCAAGAACAGAGAGCAGATTGGCTGCAAGAAAATATGGGGTAATTTGGGCTTTCCAGATAGTGTAATTTTGCCCAATGAGTTTTTCCCCTATGGTGGGTGGGGAGTGAAGATTGAGTGTCGAATTTGGAGCTGCAATATGTGGAAAGGCAGTGGTAGTGATTATTTCTGAGGATATAGGAGTTGAGTTAGTGTTGGATCGAGGGCTTTCGCTGGTATGCTCTGATACCATGTTTGAAACTAAGAATAGTGAGGAAGAATTGAACAAAAGAACAAAGGAAGGAATGTGTGAATAATCTTTCTGTGTTTTGTATTTTTTCGGTAGTGTCTGTATACAATTACAGAGGCTCTATTTATAGACTTTCACAAGAAGATCAATGTCTACACTTAAGGGGGTTTTGAAAGGAAACGTAATTCACTGATTGGGAATTGATGCAGTGATTTGTTGATGCTTGATTTGTGGGGATTTGATTCTGTCAATTTGTTTCTTTCTTTGGTGGAGATTATGTTGTGGGTTTCCTTCTTTGCTTGATTCTTCCAATCTTCCTTCTTTGGTGTTACCATCGTTGGTGGAACTAGAATGTTGTTGATTGCTTGATTGTTGCTGATTTCTTGAATTTCGGTGATTGATTGATTTCCTTAACAGTTTCTTCTCCTTTGTAAAACGCGAAACGTTTGTCTCACTGTTTCGGGAGTCATACTTCGAAGAAGTTGTGGAGCCAGCATGTTATGAAGCCTTATAATCTGCTCCTCCTAACTGATGTCCTTAAGTTCTTTCTGCAATTCTTCCGAGCTTCCAAACTATAGGTGCCAAAAGCAAAAACGGAGGTATCAGCCAGATACAAATCCATCATGGATCTACACAGAGAATTCTTGTATTCTCCAGAAGTTCATCCAGACGAACCTTCCCAGCATCAAGAAAATGCATAAGCATAAAAAGCTCATCCATATTTTTTTTTTTGGTAAGGTAAAGATTTTATAACTTTTCATTGAGCCAATTACAACCTAAAGCTGGAGGTACCCATCGACCCAATATGGACAACTTGTCAAAATGGGGTCAAAAGCCTTAGCAGGAACTATACAACCAAGGAACAACTTTGAATAAGTAAAAAGGTAAGAAACCAGCCTAAGATGGGGTTGGACTAGCGGCAAATATAGTGGCCGAGAGGCCCCAATTCCTTTGCATTCTCCGATTTGCAAGTGTATCAGGAATAGTCCCCATGGCTAGAGCTTTGTCCTTGACAACCTTGAGAAGGTGGTTACGCATTCCTGGGATAAAAACAGACTTATTCCTGAAAATGGCATTGTTCCTTTCCGACCATATGATGTGGCATAGAGCGCCAAAGGCGAATCTAGATAGGCTATGCGCAAAGGAGGAGGTATTGCAGACTTGCATTGCCCAGGAGATAAGTTCAGGCCAGGCCTTATTACGCCGTGGAAGGTTGCATTTAGTCGCCCAGAAAAAAGCCAGTCTTCTTGTAGCCGAGCATGCAAAGAACAAATGGTTGATGGAGTCCGGGACTTCACCACAAAACGTACAAACAGCGGCTTCAATCCTTCGAATTTGTAGAAGTAAAGTCTGAGTGGGTAAACGGTTAAGGGAAATTACCCACAGAAGGAAGGCGTGTCGGGGGGCTATATGCTTATCCCACACAAAGGAATGCCACAGGGCCGGTCGTCCGGTGGTTCTGATTTGGTTCCATGCACGGGCGACGGAAAAGGGGAGAGCGGGGGAGGGGGCCCACTTCAAAACATCCTGAATGTCATCCATAAAACTAGGATGTGGATCGGTCCAGCTAAAGAAGGTATCAAGCATTGTTGAAGGTTGCCAGATGCCATCGTAGAAATCCCGCACCGAAGTTTCACGAGGAATCCTGGATTGATAAATGATTAAATTTGAGAATATCCGGGAGAGGGGGCCTTTAGCATGCCACCAATCGAACCAGAAAGAGACCGACCGCCCATTTCCAATTGTCCACCTGAATAAACCTTGGGCAGTCGAGCGCAAATCTAAAAGCTTCTTCCAAGTCCAGGAGCAAAAGGTGGGTTTTGAAACAATCCAAAAGTTGGAGTTCTGTAAGAAGGTTGAATGAATCCATTTAACCCACATGGCTTCCTTATCAGTAAACAAAAGCCATATGTGTTTGAGGGACAAAGCTGTATTGTACTCTTGGAGACGACGAATCCCCAGTCCTCCTTCCTTCTTGGGGAGACAAATAGAGTCCCAAGCAATCTTAGCGCCCATGGTACCAAGTTCAGGGCCTTTCCATAAGAATTGTCTCAAAATTTTCTCAATTCCTTGAATCACCGATTGGGGAAGAGAAAAAATGGAAGCCCAATACATTTGAATGGAGTGTAGCACTGATTTGATGAGCTGGAGGCGCCCCGCAAAAGATAAGAAGCGATGTGTCCATGAGCGGGCACGAGCTGTAATAGAATCAACCAGGATTTTGCAGTCCTCTTTGTTGAGCCTGGATGAGATGACAGGCACGCCTAAGTATTGGAATGGAAGTATGCCTTGCTAAAATCCAAAGCATTGTAAAAACTGCTCAAGTAGAATTGGCGATCCTCTAGAAAAGAAGATATTACTTTTGGATGAATTTGGGTAAAGTCCAGACCAAAGGGAAAACTTTGCAAGAGCCTCCTTGATCAACTCCGTCGATCTTAGATGGCCTTCCAAGAAAATGAGTACATCATCTGCGAAAAAAAGATGAGAAACCTGGGTTTTTTTACACCTCCAGTACCACCGGAAGTCCGGAGTATCAGTTTTTTCCTTAATCATGCCAGAAAGGACTTGCATCACCATAATGAAGAGATATGGCGATAATGAGTCCCCTTGTCTTATACCGCGACTGCTAGAGAAGTATCCATGAAGTTCCCCATTAATCGATATTGAAAATTTTGGAGTTGTGACACAAGCCATTATCAACCGGGTGAAGAAAACCGGGAATTGGAGTGCCTTTAAGGTTTCTTCAATGAAAGCCCAGTTAATGGTATCATTCGCCTTCCGGAAATCCACTTTTAAAGCACATTTTGGTAGATAGGCCTCATGATGAAAACCAGCAAATAGCTCTTGGGCAATCAAAATATTATCAGTAATTCTACGCCCTTTAACAAAAGCTGTTTGAGAGTGGCTAATCAAGGTTGAGAGTACTTGAGCAATACGCCTAGCCAAGATTTTGGAAATGCACTTATATAATGTGTTACAACAGGCTATTGGCCGGAAATCGTTCATGGATGAAGCATTTGAGGACTTTGGCACCAATGTGATAATGGTACTATTTAACTCCTTAAGCAAGTGGCCGGTTTGAAAAAAGGACCTAACCGCCTCCAGTATAGAAGGTCCGATAATCTCCCAGGAGGACCTAAAAAAGTCCACATTATAACCATCCGGACCTGGGGCCTTCCCTTTCGCAAGGGAGAAGAGTGTCGACTGGATTTCCTCATCCGTTACCGGTTGTGATAAGAGGTTCCGTTGGTTCTCATCCAATGTCCTTCCGATGAAAGAACTTATCTCCCAAGGGGGAGCCTGATCAGGATCAGTCCTATCAGTGAGCAAATGTTGGAGTGTCCAACAATATGGTTCCTGATCTCTATTGGATCAGATAGCATGGTCCCATCCTCTGCAGAAACAGATAGGATACGATTTTGTAATCTCCTTTTATTAACATAATGATGGAAGAACTTTACCAAAAAAAAACATAATGATGGAAGAACTTTGTGTTCGAATCCCCTTCTCGAAGCCAGCGGATTCTGGATTTTTGCTTGAAGAACGACTCCTCTTGTAAAAGCTCATCCATATTATTCTGAAAATATACCAAATAAGCAGTTGTGAGTAATTGTTGCTGGTAACTTGAGTAAAACAACCACAATATAAAACACGGACAAGAATAAAAGAAAAAGCTAGAAAAGGGAAAGAATTCCATACCCAAGATATCAAATCCTAAGTTCTGTTACCATAACTAAGACACTGGTGCTTGGCTTGACTATTCCACGCTCCTACCCAACATCCAAAGTTTACTCACAGCAAACCACCCAAACCCCACGTCACTCTTCTAAATTAATTACACATAAAATTAAAACTCGTCCTGACTCCAGCAAGAAAAATAAAGCAACTGAGAGTCTCATCCACGAAAACGCTACACCGACATTTCCTGAATGAAAAGATACTACAAGGTTGTTTACTAACTATCGACAGAAACAGTAATTAGAACGCAAAACTCACGTGGTTGATTCACATAGACCCATGTCCATAAGAAAATATTGACAATATTACCTAAGAAACTCAGTTGGCGTCACAAACTAAGCCGCTCAAACCCTAGCCCCTACTAAGTTAGTATACCCCATCCTCACACCGATTTCAGCACACGTCACAGGGAGGTGAAAAAAGAATACACGTAGAAATAAAAAAAAAAAAAAGAAGCTAAACCGAGCCGCAAATGAAATTGGGTTTGCTTATCCCGTCTGTGTGTACCGCAATAAAAAAAAAATTCTTTCCACGAATCAGGTTAAGAAATTGAGTAGTAGGCCATAATACCAGAAAGACGTGGGCTGCAAACTCATGACATTTGGCTTGCACCTGAGGTAAACTATAACTCTCCCTCGTCTAAGAAATAAAAAAGATGGACCAGTCGTGGTTCTGTCTCTCAAAGGCTTCGATGGTCCATCAGTCAAATGTCTGCAAAGCATTCAAGTATGAAGTTGTTATAAGATAAAAACACTACACTATTTGAGTGAATGCAGATCTAGATATAACTGGAAAGTTGTTCATGTGAATCCTATTACCTGGCAGCACTGTCATTTAACACTTAGGACGCGATAATGTTGTAAACAACTCACATTAAGAGGGGTTCCAGTCAAAAGGACTTCATGTCTGCTTGTGCTTTAACGAATGGAACAATTCGGGATCCTCATTTTGCAAACGATGACCTTCATGAACAATCTGAAAGAACCGATTGTGTCAAGCCCTTCGGCATGTTGTATACTATTTATGAGTTTGATAACCAACAAAATCTTATCATGCATCCCCACTGTATCGGCTTCAATGATGCCGTGTCCTGATTAATCACCCCATATGATATTAAGAGGACATCGAGCTTTATGCTGTCTTGCTTGGTTTCAATAACCAGCTGGCCCTTGAGCTTCTTTCTTGCTTTTGGGAAAGCAAAATTCGCAGTCACGTATCATGGCATGGGCTTGGGCATGTTAGTAATTAATCCAAATTCATCGGAAGTTGTCGATTCATTAAATTCAGCGGTGCACGCGTTGAAGAAGAGTCTTCATTGTAGCACTGCTTTAAAGAAGTCTGTTCGTATTACAATGTCTCGATTGCTCGTGTCTCTAGGTCTAATCAATGTTTTTGTGAGTTCCCAGGAATCTATCTCCTTGGAATGTTAGAAATATTTAATAAGTCATTAAGTGCAAGAGCCATGTATCAAGCCTTAAAAAAGGCGAGTCATGTAATTGTTCCCAACAATGTGAAATAAGGTATGATAACGAAAAGGCTTCTTCGTCTCCTTCTCTGAAGTGTTATCGATCCGAGTTATTCACCTTCAAACTCTGTCGATCAAAGTTTAAACTTGTCGATTCGAGGCTTGCTCCCATCAGGGCAGAGGATACCTTAACAAAGCAAGTAGAAGCTGACATAATCATGCTCACCGATACTGCTGATAAATATGATTAAATAAGAGTTTAACATACATACAACATTCAATTGAGGTGGCCAGGTAGCTAATTACCGTTCCCAATTCCGCAAAGTAGAAAGTGGAGCTACAGCTGAGAATGGATATAAATTTTCTTCAAACAGAGATGCTAAAAAAGCAATACTCTGCATAGTTTTACCTGCAAAAAACATAAAGAATAGCTTACTCAGAAAACAAAAAAGCAATTTGAGTGCACAATTTTCGTCGTGACGAAGACTTACCAACCCATCTCTTCAGCAAGAATTGCATGTGTGTTGAAGTTTAGCAGGATCAAACACACAAATAATAACTCAAGGAAATAATGTGGTTCAGCAATATGCCTACATCCACGGACAAAAAAACTCCCCCTCTCTTCCTTCTTTTTTTCATGGAGAGTAGGTCTGCCATTATTCATCATATATACAGTATACGGTTGTTTCAACAAGGCAACAGGCAACCATTTTACATAAGGAAGGAAACACCAGAAATAGGAAACAAGAATAATATAATAGCAAAAATATCTCCATTCCAAGAATAGGAGACAAAAATCTTGCCAACAATGTGTCTGTTCAAACCAATAGAGCCCCAGAAAGTTAAGTGGATACAACGAACCTTCAATATCACAAGAAGCAGACAGACAAAGATAAGGAAATAGGCGGAGGATAAATCGAAGCAACAGAATGCAGCACCAACAAATACCGATAATCATGCCTCCTGTAAGAGATATTGTCAATCTAGAGGAAGTCGGCGGCAGAACTCTCCGGAAATGCGACCCTCTCCCCTTCGTGAACCTCTCTCTATTGCGTCTGAACAGAGAGAGAGAGAGAGCATGCGTTTGGCTTCCTGTTGTTGCAGAGAGTGATGCCTGAAGTGCTTTCGCCATGCATTTATCTGAAAACGAACAATGGAGTTTGACTGGGTCGGGATTGGGGTCAACGGAGTGGGGCCCACCAGTACGATAAATTTATGAATTTTCTTTTCTTGTTGAGGATTCATATAAATCCGTGTGAATACGTAATCTGTGTAATTACTGCGGTAAATCCTAGGGGTGTGCAAAAGACCCGGTATCCGCCCAACCCGTCCAGGACCGCCCAGAACCGGACCAGGACCGGTGGGTTCTAAGGGTTTCGGTCCAGTTCCCGGTTCCAATTTTTTGGAACCGGTGGGTACCGGTCCGGTTCCCGGTTCCGGATGTGGAACTGCCCACCCGCCCACTCGGACCGGACCGGTATAATATATATAATATAATATTTTTAATTTAAAAAATTCAAAACCCTAAATCAAAGTTGTGAACTTTGTGGGCATTGAAGACCATATTGCATGTTCCCTTTGTTGAAATTTGCTAGTGATTTGGTTGTGAAAATGCTGGTCTTTCTGTGAATTTCCTTGCATATTGTGGGTCGCATTCTTGTTATTGAAAGTGCTCATCCTGCTCGCTACTAGCCTTTTGCCGCTCGCGACTCGCCGCGCTCGGTCTGATCCGAACCCATTGGGTTGGTTGGTCCCGGGTTAAACTTGGTACAAAAAATGAAATAAAAACATTATCGATTGGTCCCGGGTTGATCCTGGACCGGACCGATCCCATTGGATTGGTCCGGTCCTCGGTCCTAGGTTCAATAGAGTCTGTCCTCGGTCCCAAAAATTGAGGACCAACACTGTGCCGGTTGGTCCTAGGGTTAGGGGGTGGACCGGCCCAACCCGGACCATGCTCACCCCTAGTAAATCCTGCCTTAATTGTTCGATCCGCCATAATCCAAGAGAAAATTTTTTGTGATTATATGTAGTCCTCCTCTTGTGACTACAGGTGAGCAAGAGTAGGGTGAGATACTTACAACCTCGTCCTTTAATCAATCAATTTTAACATTTTTAGTATTGTGCTAGTTCGAATTCAGTCGTATCTGTAAAAAGATTTGGATTTCCTTCTAAACATGCGCTTTTCTCCATTTGAAAAAGAATATGAAATCTCTAGCTCATTTCAAAATTGAGCAATGAGTATGGGGCGAGTCAATAAGCTTACAGCTATCCAAATGATCTCATGAGAATCTTACTCTTATTTATGAGTAAAATCAAAACACAAACCCAATTTTCTTTTAACCGAAATGTACATGTTACTTATCTAAACATACCCATTTAACTCGTAAGTCACCGCAATAGTCGCGTTGTTATAATTCTTAAAGTGTGAGATTTGCTTGCAACACTTTTACGAGGTTCCTTAATCGAGCAAAATTATACTTTTCATATTCAATTTCTAAAATATACGCTAAACCTCCTCAAATTTTTTATATATGTTTAACTTTCTATATGTTATTAACGTGAGATGCACTTTCGTGATTTTTATAAAATGGCAATTTGAATCATGAGAAGCTCATGTACAATCGCCATACGCATCCCATCGAGTCTTGATGTTTAACGGAACTATTTTTCCAGAAGAGTCACGTTTTCCTTCATTTCTGGTTGGAGGAAACTGTAGATAGATCGGTAGATCATACACATGATATTCAACCAGATTGGTATTTAGTCAAATTTACACGCTCATAATATTCATAACCCGTAACCCACCAATCAAGAAACATGATTGGAGGGACGGAGGAAAATACAGCAATTTCGCAAATGTCGAATTTAACCACAAAAATACCGCTTTATTATTGAGTATATGTTTGTTTCGTGGAAAATAATAGTTTTAATGATATTTTCCTAAAAACGATTGTTTGCCTCGCTTGAAATTATTACTCAATGAAAAATGTTTACATTATCGATAATAATTTATGTCTAAATATTTTCACGAACTATAAAAATATTTTGCTTCCATTTATTTTCGTAAGTAGTAGAATTTTGAAGCAGTTGGCAACTGTATAGTCGTAGAATTTTGAAGCAGGTTGAGACAAACCTGCAAGCCCTGAGGCCCACAAAACTTGCCTCGTTATGAACTAAAACCAGTTCGTTCCAATTGGCCTTATCGGAGCATTTCTTGAATCTTAGAAAAAAAAAGGGGGAAATTTCAATGTCATGGCCGGAAATGGCCTGCAGATTCATCACTCCTCGTGAATGGACTGAAATCAGCAAAACCCTCTTTCTTCTCCTTTCTCTTAATCGCAGCCCGAAACTGCTGGTTGTCAATACACTACACGACCTTTTCGATCTCCTAAGAGCCGGCATGCTATCTGTATCCAGGTCTTCATCTGAATCTGCATCCTCGACTTCATTAACCGAGTCCCCATGCTCTGATTCAGAATCAGACTCTACTAGCGTGCCTTGTGGAACCATCTCCACATTTTCAGTTTTAGGACTTTCTTCAAGCACTGTCACTTTCTTGGGCTCGTCACTTTTCTGTGTGCCAACCTGGGATTGTGATTCACGAAAGACAACGTCCCTACTGTATACAATGGTCTTTGATTCTGGATTCCACAGCTTATAGCCTTTGACCCCTTCCTTGTATCCGACAAATATGTTCTTCTCAGACTTGTTGGCAAGCTTACCCTGCTTCTCCTTGGGTACATGAACATATGCGTCACATCCGAACACCCGAACATGCGACAAATTCGGTTTCTTCCCAAACGCTGCCTCATGTGGTGTACGATCCTTCACTGATGAGGTCGGTGACCGGTTCTTCAAATAACTGGCCGTGGCTACAGCTTCTGCCCAAAATTCTGTCCCCAAACCTGCCCAACTCAGCATGCATCTTGCCTTTTCTATGAGTGACCGATTTAATCTTTCGGCTACCCCATTCTGTTGAGGCGTATATGGAGTCGTCTTCTGCCTTGCAATACCATTATCCACACAAAATTGCTCGAACTTATCCGAACAGAATTCACCTCCGTTATCTGTACGAAGGACCTTGATTTTCCTGCCCAATTGGTTTTCAACCAAAATCTTAAATTCTCGAAATTTCTCGAATACATCTGATTTACTTTTAATAAAATAAATCCAACTATATCTCGAAAAATCATCTATGAACGATACATAGTACCTGGATCCTCCAATAGATGGAGTCGGAGTAGGTCCAAAGACATCACTGTGAATCAGCTCGAGAACCTCAGTTGCTCTAGTACCAGTGTGCTGGAAGCTAACTCGGTTCTGTTTTCCATGAAGACAGTGTTCATAGAACCCGAAACCCATAGAGCATTTTGGAATTCCTTCTACCATCTGACTTGAAGCTAAGGTAGACAGTCCCTTTTCACCGATATGCCCTAACCTCTGATGCCACAACATAGACGTATCATGTCCATCTTCCTTGGCCTCTTCAGAAACGAACCCGCTACTCACTGTTTCCCCGAGCAGCTTGTATAATGTCCCGTAACGGACTCCTCGTGCAATCACAATAGAACCTCGAGTCATCTTGCACGAATCCTTATCACAGCTAAAAATAACCCCCGAATCAGCCATCGTACCGACTGATAACAAATTTCTACTCATCAAGGGTATGTGCATCACATCTAGAATAGTCTTCACTGTGCCATTACTCATCCTCAGCTTCACCCTGCCACGCCCGACTATTTGAACTGTAGTATCATCTCCGAGCATGACATCCCCACCATTATATTGCTCATATTCACAAAACCAATGTCTATGAGGCGTCATGTGGTATGAAGCACCGATATCAATCAACCATATATCCTTGTCTGATTGCGCCATACACGCAGAAGCCAAATACATATCTCTCGCATCGACCTCTTTTTTACCCGAGGATGATTAAGCTTCTTTCTTAAAAACTGGCTTGTTTTTACAATCCCGCTTCACATGGCCCCACTCTTGACATTTCCAGCACTGTACCCTCCTCTCCCTACTCTTCGATCGCCCACGAGATTTGGATTTGGATCCTCTCGGATTCAGAGTCTTCTCTGTTGCCCTTCCCCTAGCCGCCAATGCCTCTTTACCAGAATTTCCCGATCCCTTTCTTCGTGTCTCCTCCGATAACAAAGCAGAACACACACTTTCATACGATAATTCCTTATCCCCACCACCGATCACCACAATCAGATTATCCCATGAATCCGGCAGTGAACAAAGTAGTGTTATTGCCTTATCATCATCCTAGAACTTAACACCGATTGATACTAGTTGACTAATCAACGTGTTAAAGTTATACAGATGTGCAGAAAACGAGTCGCCCTCATGCATCCGAAGATTATACAGCTTTTTCCTCAAAAACAGCTTATTAACCAACGACTTACTTTGATACAACGACTCCAATTTCTGCCATAGGTCCCTGGCTGTAGGTTCCCCCATCACGTTTGTCAAAATCGAGTCTGCGAGACAAAGCCGAATCAAACCCTTTGCTCTCCGATAAATCCGATTCCAGTCTTCAATCTCTTTTGGATCTGCCTGTTTGGAAGTTGAATCTGTTTCCTTCACCGCTTCCTTGCTTATCACGACACCAGGTTACGGAGCAACAGGCCTTTCCGTTTCGATTGCCGACCAAAGATCTCGATCACAGAGAAGATCCTCCATCTTCATCTTCCACAGATCAAACCGCGTTCCATCGAATTTTTCTATGTCAATTCGTGATCCTCCTGACATCTCGCATAAACCCTAATTCCTTGAACAACTCCGGCTCTGATACCAATTGAATTGATGTATCGAGAACCGAAACAAAACGATCACGCAGAAAATAGAGAAAATAGACGATGCACAAATTTACCCAGATTCACCCTCGAATAGGGCTACGTCCTGCAAAGAGATTTCACTATGATTTTAGGTTTACAGCCACTCAACTCGTTACAATGATCAGAAAAACGAGCAAAATATATATATGCCACAAACGGGCCCAAAACCTAAATCTATATGAAATCTCTTAATCTTGCACCATACGGGCCAGCCCAAACCCGTTGAGGTTTCGGGGGCGCTGCCCCCGAGCCCCCGCCCGCTCAACGGCGAGCGGGGCAGCTGTCCGCTGACTTATTCTCTCTCTCGATTATCTGGACCGGAGTTATGTATTTCATTTCATAGAACATTGTTTGTGAATGTGTATGCGAGATTAATCAACTTCTAAGGGCAATGTGTCGTAATTTCAGATGCTTAAATGAGTCGGCACTCAAAGAGATCAATCTTTGCATCAAAGTAAACATTTTAAGTTTGTCTCAGCAAAGTAGTAAGCGAAAGACAGACAGGCGTGAGTTCTAGTGTGCTAGTGGTTGCGACGCTTGAAAATATCCGTATTCAAGCTTTCAATGATCGAAAAAAATTATCAAACGAAGGGCTGAACTGGAAAAAGAAAAGAAAAAATGGCCTTTTGGTCTTTCTACCCGGAACAGAAAAGAGTTAACTGAATTCTAACGGTCTTTCTACCCGGAACAGAAAAGGGTTAACTGAATTCCAAATAAAAAAACCACCTTCCGCTTTCTACCGCCTCCGTCTTTCTCGAGCCCTAACCCTAGCCTCCGCGTCTCCGTCTCCGTCTCCCTCTCCCTCTCCCTCTCCCTCTCCCTCTCCCTCTCCGTCTTTCTCAAACCCTAACCCTAATCTCTCTTGCTCGCTGCCATGGATGGCAGCATAACCTTGTTCGCAGGGCATTACTATGCCCTGTTCGACCACTCGCGGGGAAATGTGCTGAACTTCTACGGGCCGTTGAGCTTGGTGACCTTCCGCCATAGGCAAGCCGCCGGCATATTTCAAATTGCAAATCTGCACGCCACGGAGCCGGCAACCCGCCACCGCGTCGGAGTATTGACCGTCCATGTCATCCCGGATAGGCGTATCGATGTCGCGATCAGGGGGTTAGTTCATTTCATGAACGAACCACTGCAAGTGTTTTTTCGGGTACGATGGATGCATCTTTCTCTGTTTTCGTTGGTCGACAACCAACCTCATAGTTGTTCATCTTTTTAATTTTAGAACTTCCTTCTGCGTCCAACCCCGCAAGGGATTTTCACATCGTGAGCACCTTCCTCCTGACGCACCCTGCACCTGCACCGACACCTGCACCTGCCGTGGAACAAGGGGAAGGGGAAAGCAGCAGTAGCGGAGACAGTGCAGTCAGTATAGAATGAACGGAGACAGACAGGATGGAGGGTAGTGTTAGGCAACAAACTCTATCTCACACTTCAACAAATCCCTAGCTAAAGACAATTATTTCGGTTTCTTTTCCACCGCCTTCATAGGGCTTGGTCCTGTTGCTTTTTTTTTTTTCTTTAGATTTCACGGGTGCAATGCAGCTCATGCGGACTTGTGTTTGGCGGTTTGTTAATATTGACTAGAGTTTATTAGTTTTTTCAAATGCTGCCTTGGTTCTCTGCTAATTCTGTCAACTGCAATATGTATGCATTATAGCAGACTTAGGCGTAAAATTTTCAGCATGTGGAGGCAACGCTAAAAATACATCGATGCATCGAAAGACCAGCTATGAGGGAAGCCTCTTGATTAGAATGAATTTGCCGATTTCTTGTTTCTGCTCTGTCTGGATGGCCATACTTTTCCCCCCGGAAGAAAGTGACCGGTTCATCAGAACAGGTCCCTTCTGTTGTGACTGCCCGAAAGAAGAAAATTTCACCGCTCCGTGCATTTTTTAACATTTACCATCTTGCCTGGAAGCAACTTTAAAATTCAAACTCTTTGTTTGCTTCGGCCGAGTTTTTAGGATGCCTTCAGCAGGGGATATGGTAATATCTGCAGATAATGACCGTCTTGCCGGTTCAGTCCCATGACTCTCAATCATCAAACTCGCTTCCCTAGTGCCTAAATTGTTCAGTCTAGGCTCTTCCACATCCACACCTATGTATCCATTCCTAGCCTCTTTGACTATCGGCGCACGACATAGTGGACGATTCTTATGAGACCTCAAACAAGTATCAATGCAAGGGACATGAAATGCATGGCTACACTTGGGCAAAAGCAGGAGATTCTCGCCATCTTCGAGCTCACTGAGACAGACAGAGCACTCTGTCCCTTTGATCAGCCCTTCGCCCTTCTTGTACTCAAAAGCCGTAACGGAATCGATGACGGATTGATCGAGGCCGATCGTGCGGATGAACCATATCGGGTGGTCTAGGGGCGGTCCGTGGTCTTCATCCATGAACTCTTGCTGGGTATGAAAAAGAATTGGCGCGTCTCTTCTCTTCCTTGAGCTGTTCTGCTTCAGATAGTGCTTCACTAGGATCAAACAGAGGATCCCTGTCAAGAGAACAGAGCCAAGAGCATAAGGTATGATGCTTTTGCTATCTTGGTGCAGACTCTTGCCGGATTTGTGCTTCAAAGGAGGTTGCGGCAGCGGCAGCAGCAGCAATGGTGGTGGCATTGGAAGAGGAGGACAATTTTCGAGAGGTTTACGGTCTGGGCTCTGATTGGGTGACAGCTGAAGCTTTCTGTGAGGAAAAGTCCATTGAGCAAGGGATGGACCATAACCGAATAGAGGGGTGGCAAAGAATTTTCAGTTCAAGTGACTTTTTGAACAAGCCCTGAAAGGAGATGTTAACCATTTGGAAAATAAAGGCGAGAGAGTCGTTTTCATGGAAGACTCGAAGCATTTACTTGGCGCTCGTCTTGGCGTTTGTTTTGCGGGTCAGATACTCGTTGGAAAGGACAAGGTCATGACTCTGTCATCGATGATGACAGCTTTTGGACAAGCCCTGAAAGAGAGTTTTTGACTGTTCGGAAAAATGAAGGCAAAAGAAGAGAGTCGTTTTCATGGGAAGACTTGAAGCACTTACTTGGCACTTCCATTTTGTTTGTTTTAGGGGTCAAGTGCTCAATGGAAGGGGCAAAGTCACGTCTCTTTATTGGAAGTATTTCACGCGTTTATGTGATGCTTGGGTTGGGGCTATTGCTTTTAGCAAAATAATCTATTTTAGCAGTGTCTCTCTCTCTCTCTCTCCCCTCTTGTTTTGCTTCCTTGACATTCAGAGGTGATAGCATCGTCTAAGAGATCGAGTGAGTGCTTAAGCACTTAATTCGAATACACTAAGCTTTGTGTTTGAATTACGGCATTTTCTTCTTAGAGTAATCTTGTTGGCCGTAAACATCACCCTCTGGATGAAGTGATACCTGATGCATGCGAACTTAGCGATTTCCAGGCATTCGTGGAATTGAACGAGCCAAAGGTTCGGATACCCGTATCACTTAAGAAAAGGCATGCTAGACAGCATTTTGTGCTCACTTTCATGTGTCTTGATATGGTACAGGTCATTCACCGAGAAAATTCCAAAGGAATTAGTTTTGCGTGACTTGATCTCATGAGGTTGTTTTGGTGAGAAATTAATTCGAGATGTAAAGCATAAAGTTGGGCGGTTTTCGTGACTTTTGAATATTACTCTGTGGACTCAGACTCATGTAGACATAATGTTAATCGGCGTCAACTGAATCACGTCAAAGTGGAACACTAGGACAACTAGTCAAGTTGTGGAGATAAGTGTTACGTCCACCTATTTACCTGTTTGATTTTTGAGCTAGTGTTCTATCACTGATAATAATTTCAGGAAGAAAGATAGCATCGAAACAAATCAAATCTGTACTTGAGACGTGTGTATTTCTGCTGAGGAAATAGATTAACCTGCTTCAATTGTTAAAACATCAGATAGCATGATTGTCAGAGCTTGACTGGGATTGTGGACTGCATAAACTAGCTCTTCTGATCCCTTTCGATTCTGAGGCAATGTTACAGTGGCCAAAGACCTAGACTGGAGATGCTATGTTTGAAATTTGAATGTCCTTGCCTACTTGAATCCGAAGATTGTGATTGCAACTTCCTTCGTAATTTGAACTTGCTAAAGGTTTCTTTTGCCTAATATTTACTAGGCTTCCATAGCTCCCTTAGTCACCCCCTCCATCAGCCAATGAAGTGATGGGAGAAGGAAGAAACGAAACAAAAGGACAAGGTCCCCCTGAAAATGATGGTTTTGGAGGTGCAAATGAATGCATCACCCAACATTGCATACATAGCTGAAACATATGGAACCTAAAGAGAGAGATCGTTTATTCATGAGTGCACTTTTTGTTTACATGTTACAGTGTAAGAGGTATGTGAATTAACTGTATTTACACAGCATACATGTGGAAACGAAAATCACGAATAGGCTTAACTTATTAGAGTCGAGCAATACTTCGATCTGTGGTTGGACAATGTATCTTCAAAAGGAGCAACGGCCCTCACTGGAGTCAGTAGATTTCATAGATTGTACAACTAATGAATAACAACAAGCTTCGACCAAGCAAAACTTCTCATGAACTCACTAAGAATTGCTAGTTGAACATCACAATGGGTTGACGGGAAAGTGCAGGTGAAATGGATGGATGATGGCAATCGAGTTGGTACTTGAAGGCATCAAAGTTCAACAGGATAAATTTGCATACATTCACGTTCGATGGTGTTTCAGATTTGCTCGTCGTTATGGTTCTTGGGAGATTAGAAGAGTTTTGCGAGTCATTTTGATGTAGTCCTGGACACTGCCGATACATGTTTCTTTAATCTGAAACCTCATGTTATTCTCTAATTGATCCAACAGGACATTTGGTGGGTACTCTGTTCAGACTTTGATGTTTTTTCACAGGTAATTTGCACAGAGCATCTTCAAGGGAGGATAGAGTTGATCCATGCCCTACACAAGGACAGAAAACTGTTCAACCCACCAAAGCTAGCAAGGTTTATGCTTCTTTATCTGTCAAGCTGTCCTAGATCTCTTCCTTTATACATCCCTCATCTTGCTAAATTGTAGTCGACTATTGATGCAGTCGCCGCCGATCATTTGGGGGGAGCATGACGAAGTATTTCCGATGGAGTTGACTGAAAGATTAAAACGGTTAACCTATCATACTATCTTACTGTGCCATCACACTGCAGACCCTTTTTGCGCGAGGCACGTTGCAATTCAGATCATAGAGTCCAGATTATCTCATTTTGTTTGCCTGTAATGACGTTCCGCAAGTTAATCAAAAGGACTCTGGACAGTTTAAGTAGTTGTTTACCCTATCAAACGGCGTCAGCCAAGCTGAAAAAGTCAGCCGCTCTCATTTTCCTCTTTTGAAAGTTAACAGACACACCCTATAAATTCGATCTGAATTGTCCACATTGGCCGCTGTCTACATTTTAAAAGTCCCACATTGTCCGCTGTCTGTTTACATGGGACTTGGAATTTCCCGAACTTGGGAATGTAGATGACATTCTTTATGCATTTTGATTGAACTTCAAGCCCTTCCGATGGGTGTTGCCTTAAGTTTTTTCATCAAATTACAGGAATGTGTCCGTCCAATTTACCCTTTCCCTTTTGTTGTATTGAACAGTCGTGTGTGACAGAAAACAAAAGGAATTGGAGAATTTTTTATATTGTATTGATCTATCTCAGTATACATGTACATGATCTATTTATAGTGTATGAATAAGAAAGACAAATGGGAACAATATACAAAAGATTACAATTTCCTATTTATCAAAATCAATCATGGATTGACTAAATCAATTAGTCAATCAAGATCGGTGCCCATAATCAGAATCTTCAATAATATCAAATCACATCTCCAACACTCCCCCTCAAGCTGGTGGCCTATATATGTCAAGGACACCCAGCTTGCTCAGTAGGTATGTATGATGCCTTTGACATAGTGGCTTAGTAAAGATGTCTGTAGGTTATTCCATAGTTCCAATTTCTTTTCTTACAAGGATCCCTTCTCGAATCTTATCTCGGGTAAAGTGGCAATCAACTTCTATGTGTTTTGTTCTCTCGTGGAAAATTGGATTTGCTGCTAATTTGAATGCGGCATCATTGTCACAAAACAATTCACTTGGTCCATCGACTTGAATCCCAAGATCCAAGAGTAGTCCTCATATCTAAACTATTTCGCAGATAGTCTTTGCCATGGCTCAATACTCTAATTCAGCTGATGATGATGATACAGTTGACTGTTTCTTTATTTTCCACGATAATATGGACTTACCCAATTTGATGCAAAAATCAGTGATGGATCTCCTAGTCATTGGGCAAGTAGAATAGTCTGTATCACAGTAAGTTGTCATTTTCATGTTGCAATCAGAAGATAAAAATATACCAAGTCTTGGGCATCCTTTTAAATATTTTACCACCTTCAGTGCTACATTCATATGAGATTGTTTTGGATTATGCATGAATTAACTGAGTATTTGTCATTTGTGGATAACACTATGGACATTCTGACATGGGTTCCTATCCCCTCAAGATCCTTCTCCATTGCCTTTGCTTGGAATTATATTAGAAAGAAAAGACCTCCTGTTCCTTGGCATTCCTTCATCTGGGATCGCCACATCACACCTCGACATTCCTTTCTCCTTTGGATTGTCTCACTCAACAGGCTGCCTACCCAAACACTTCTCCTCCAAAACCGTAGGATAGACACTGCATTATGTACATTCTGCGGTACAAGGCCGAACTCGGTCAACCACCTTTTCTTTGAGTGCTCTTCCACAAAAAGATTGGCCTCCTTCTGGGCTACTAGATGCAGTCTTCCATGGCGCAACAAACCGTGGCTCGAACTTATCTTGTGGGCTAAGAACAGCTTCGGTGGCCCTTCTTTTGCCCATTGCATTGCCCGGTTCTCCTTTGGGGCTTTAATACATATTATTTGGACGGAGAGGAACAATGCACTCTTCAGGAACAAGCAGATATTCATCCCAGGAATGCGGAAACACCTCATCAAAGTTGTCAAGGACAAAGCTAATTCGATGGGGGTTGTTCAAGACACACCTAGGAATCGAATCCTTCAGAGGAAATGGGGTCTTTCTCCTTCTATCTTCTTGTAAACTTGTCGTCCTCTTTCCTTGTAGTTCCTTTGTTGTACTTAGCCTAGTTTGGCTTTTTGTAAAGTTCTTGTAGAATCATTCTAGGCCTTACTGGGTCTGGTTTGGTTCCTTTGTTGTTCTTAGTCTGGTTTGGCTTTTTGTATAGTCATTGTCAAATCATTCTGGACCTGTCAGGGTCTAGTTTGGTTTTGGCCTTTCTTTGTATTTGGTTTGATGAAAAGTAATACAATACTTACCTTTACCAAAAAAAAAAAAAACTGAGTATTTGTATTGCATAACATATGCCAGGTCTTATCATAGTGAGATATATCAGTTTCCCAACAAGCCCTTGATATCCCGATGGATCCTTCAGTAATGGATCCTCTATAGAAGAAGATGAACCCATATCATACTCATGTGTTGTCAGTTTGGTATTCTGCTCAATTGGTTTGGCGGCTGGTTTACATCCTGACAATCTTGCTTCAGAAACAATCTCCAAGATAAATTTTCGTTGACTAAGGTTGATACCTTTGTCAGATCGAGCAATCTCAATGCTAAGAAAATATTTTGGAGGTCCCAGATCTTTGACATGAAAAGCAGAATGTAGATACTCTTTGAATTTTGCAACATGAGAGTCATCATTTCCCATGATAAGTATGTCATCAACATATATCAGCAAATAAATTGATGAAGTACCTGCAGTCCATGTGAATAGAGCATAATCATGTTTGCAATGTTGAAAACCTGCACTTGTTAGTGCAGTAGTGAATTTGGCATATCATTACCTAGAAGCCTGTTTCAGCCCATATAGGGATTTACGGAGACGACATACTCGAGACTCCCCCTGTCTGTGTAAACCCTGTGAAAGTTCCATATAAATTTCTTCATCGAGATCCCCATGTAGAAAGGCATTGTGTACATCCATATGATGTAATGGCCAATTGTGAATGGCGGCAATTAATAAGAAAGAACAGACTGTTACTTCTTTTGCAACTGGAGAAAAAGTTTCATGATAATCAAACCCTTCTCGTTGTGTAAACCCTTTAGCAACTAAGCGAGCTTCGCTAAACAGAGCCATCGGCTTTGAATCTGATTTTGTATACCCATTTACAGCTAATTGGTTTTCGATGTGATGGCAATGGAACGATATCCCAAGTGTGGTTTTCCATAAGAGCATTAAGTTCAGAAGCCATTGCATTTTGCCATCGAGGGTCGCGTGCTGCTTCATTGTATGAAGATGGCTCATGTTCTTCTGAGATGCAACTAATGCAGCACATATGCTCTGGTGACAATTGACTAAATGAGACATATGAGGATACAGGATATTGTGTACCTGAAGAACTTAAAGTAGAACGTATATAATCCTTTGTCCATGTAGGTTGACGAATGTGCCATTTAAAGCGTCGAGGTTGCTCAATTTGGAGTTGTTCAGGTACTGGTGGAGACAATTCTTGTGCAAACTATGGTGGAGATGACGATACTGTAGTTGAATCAATATCTGTAGATGATAATGCTGGTGATTCAACTATTTGGCTTCGAGAATTTCTCATAACTTGTATAGGTGGTTCTGGTGTGACTAGAACATATTGAGGAATCATAGACAAGTCCTCATCTGACAAGAATTGACGATAGTCGGATGAAGACAAGGATGATTTAGATGAGGATGCCATTTTCTGGAATGGAAATACGTCTTCGTGGAATGTAACATCCCTGCTTATAAAGAAATGCCCTATAGATAGTTCTATAATTCTGTATCCTTTCTGAAGAGGAGGATATCCCATGAAAATGCATTAAATGGCACGGGGATCCATTTTATTCCGAGGGCCCACAATTGTTGCATAACATAGACAGCCAAAAACTCCGAGATGATTAATTTTTTGCTCTTTTCCATAAAGCATCTTAAAAGGTGTTTGGCCATCAAGAATTCGAGTTGGCATGCGTTTAATCAAATAGGCTACCGTGACCACACAATTTCCCCAAAAAGTCTCGGGTATTAAAGCTTGGTATTTTAACCCTCGAGCTACTTCTAAGAGATGTCTATGTTTGCGTTCAACAACTCTATTTTGTTGTGGAGTGTAAGTGCAAGAACTTTCATGAAGTAATCCATGGGAAGATAGAAAAGATATGCAATTAGAAGAGAAGAATTCACGTCCATTATCTGTACGAATTCATTGGACAGATTTATCGAACTGATTGCTAACCACAGAAATAAAATTCGACAGATGAGAAAAAGTTTGGCTCTTAGATTGCATAAGGAAAACCCAAGTAGCTCGGGTGTAATCATCAACGACTGTGAGGAAGAAGCGAGACCCATCACGATGAGGGGTATGATAGGGACCCCAGATGTCCATATGAAGCAAGGAACAGAGACTCTTTGCTCGAAATGTATTGATTGGAAAAGATGCTCGAGATTGTTTAGCCAAATGACATATTGGACATTTGGATGAGGGAAACGTGCACTATGGCTCAAGCGTTGATGAAAAAGGAAAATTTTATCATGAGTGATTGCATTACAAGAAATGCTTTTATTTAATAAATCTAAATCTCCTGTGGAATTCCTCTAGAAATATAATCCTTGTGCAATACTACCCAAGCCCATTAGCTTCCCAGTTGAATGGTCCTGAAAGAAGCAATTTTCTGAATTTGAATATGGCATAACAAGAATTGTCTTCACAGACTTTTGAGACGGAAACGAGGTTGAATTCGAAATCGGGAATGTATAGAACATTTTTTAGGATAAAATTGGGACCAAGATGAACAGTGCCAATTTTAGTAACATAAGTGACATTCCCATTTGGAAGACGTACGGATACGTAAGATTGTGGATCATGAATGTGGGAAAATAACTTCTTATCGCAATTATGTGGTCACTGGCTCCTGAATTGATTATCTATGCATCAACTGAAATCGAATCTGTCTTGTATAGAAATGTACCAGAGAAACTTGCATTCTTGTCGCTGGTCTTCAATTGACTCAGAGCTTTCATAATATTCTAATATTGCTCTTGAGTAATTGTCTGATGTGCTCCATTAATTTTTTGTGCAGAGATCTGATAAGCAGAAATTTCCTTTTCCTTTTTTTCCTTATCACTTGATCTCCCATGTAATTTCCAACATGTGTCAATGGTGTGATGTGGACGTTTACAATATTCACAATATTTATTTTTGAATTTAGAATTTTGCCCACTAACCTTCCTAGATGATGTGGAATTTCGTAGGCCGTAGGATCCCTTATAGATCGATGCCGACGTGGCCTGATGATGGCCATTGGATTCGGTTGGGCTGATGGATGAATATGGACCATCTGATTCCATGCGTTGATCCCAGCCATCCATTCGGGAAAACCTAGGGCATCCCTCACCTTCCTTCCCCACGGCAGCCAGTCTTCTGTCTATAGCGCTCCCGAAGGTTCTTTGTCCTCCGATCATCGTCTCCGCCGCAGCAAGGCCGGATGGTAAGGCGGCAAGGGCGATTCCTTCGGTCATCCTTGCATGCTCGGTTGTGGCCAGCCGCTGACTCTCCTCCTGAACGGCCAATTGGTAGATCCGGCTGAGTGGTGGTGGGGGTTCCATCGCATGGATTTGTGACCAGAAAGATGAATACGAATCATTGAGAATCAGTACGAACCTTGTGGCTTTCTCTCTTTCGTTCATTTCTTTATACTGTCGAAGGGTAACCTCGGGTCCCTCGAGCTGCTCCTCAACCAGCTTGAGTTCATTCCATATGGTCGAGAGTCGGTTGAAGCAAGCGATAACCGAGAGGTTCCCTTGCTTTAATTCCGACAAGGCCTGGGTTATGGTAAAAATCCTCGCCCGATCAAGTCGTCTGTACATCTCGCGAATATTCTCCCATATTTTCTTTGCATCTTCAGTCGATGGAAGGCCAGCCGCAACATCGGGGGCTAGGCTGTTTTCGATCCAAGTGCAAACCAGTTGGTTGCACTTCCGCCAATGTCTCTGAAGTCGGTCGTCGGCTAAAAATGGAATGACTCCATCAATGAAGCCGTCCTTGTCTTTAGTGACAAGGGCTGGCCGGAAGTCCCGAGCCCAGGTGTTATAGTTCTTCGGTCTCGTAAGCTGCAAACCAATGAGCTGTAGCTCTAGTCCATCTGCCGGCGAGGTGTAAAGTGGATTGCCGGGCTTAGGGCGGCCGCCGCCGCCGACTAGAAACACGTAGGGTAGGTATCCGGGTTGAAGAACCGGGTAGGGATTCGTCCCTTGACCCAGTGGGATGGGTCCGGGTCTGTGACCCGTGTTTGTCCAACCCAATCTGCCATTCGGGTCTAGCCTATCTCCACTGGGCAAAGTTCCGAGGCCTGGTACGCCTTCCTCTCCAGGTGGACCATGTTGATAAGGTGCAGCCCATGACTGTCCTGGCCCCGTGGCCCACTGACCTTGAACGTGTTACCAGTGAATTGGAGGCCATTGGGATGGGCCGGAAACCTGAACTGGAGCAGGGACAAATCCGGCTGCGTGTTGAATATTGCCGTTGTGCTGAGTTGAAGACTGCCCATCTCGAATCGAATTAATTTGTTCTGATATTGTTTGATTTTGAGGTGAGTTAAGCAACTCCTTGTTTGAATTTGTTTGACATGGTATCAAGAAACAAAAAATTTGAATTCCTACCGGTTTGTTTTGCAAGGATCGCAACAACAAAAGCAAGAATAGAACCGGAGGCAATTCCAGAATTGCGGAAGCTATGCCAGGAAAGAAAGCTATGATACAATGACAGAAAACAAAAGAAATTGGAGAATTTTTTATATTGTATTGATCTATATCAGTGTACATGTACATGACCTATTTATAGTGTATGAATAAGAAAGATAAATGGGAAACAACATACGAAAGATCACAATTTCCGATTTATCAAAATTAATCACGGATTGACTAAATCAGTTTAGTCAATCAAGATCGGTGCCCACAATCATAATCTTCAATAATATCAAATCACATATCCAACAGTATGTATGGAAATGCGCAACTAGTGGTAATAAAGGATGCAAGGCACACCATCAATGCAGAGAAGCCCAAAGAGACGTACAAGATCTTGAAAAGTTTCCTCGTCGATCCGCTCGCTCCGCAGGGCGAGGAAACCATATGAACAGTGGAAAGACGGACCGAAGGTTTTGAATTTTCAAGGTTTCAATCATATAATACTCGTGGAATGGGTCGCATTTTGGGGAGATCACTGGGATTTTTGAATTACTATTGGAACGCATGCAAGAATGTAAAGAAAGTAAATATCTTTATTGATATTATTTAATGCTGCATGATTTAACTTACCATGTCGAAGGAAGCGGTGCAAACTAACAGAATGGAAACAAGAAGAGGGAAATCTTGAACCATGGGGTTTTTAATTCTTCTTCTTTCGATAGATTTTCGGAATACTTGGGAATCCGGTAATAGTTCCCTTTGAACTAATCATTCAAATGGACAACCTCCTTAATAAATCTTTTGAAGTCGTTGTGCGATGACCATCTGTGACGGGCGGCTTCCATAGTTCTCTCCTTCCACTTCTTAGCATTTGCCCTCATCTTCTTCCCGCCAACCCCTTCCATCACTTCCCAAACAAGAGCTTCTATTTCCTCACACCTCACATCCTGGTTCACTTCCATTCCTATCCCCCATTCCATACATGCGTACCGACAGTTTTTCTGTTGCTCGGCAAAGAACGGCCAGCAAATGAGAGGAACGCCTCCGCAGATACCTTCCAAGGTAGAATTCCACCTGCAGTGCGTTGGGATCCATGAGTCAGGACTTGATCCTGCAGACACCAACTCGTCAAGAACCCTGTGTCTTTCACTTCCTCCAGGAACTCTGGTGGTAGATTTGCGGAATCACCCTTCACAACATCAGGCCTGATCACCCAGAAAAATGGGTGCTTGCTATTTGCAAGCCCACAAGCAAACTCCTTCAGGTGTTCCTAAGTAATCACAGTGACGCTCCCAAAGTTGACATACGCAACCGACTCGGCTTCTCTCTGATCGAGCCATTTGAGGCAGCTGTAGTCTTCTTTCCACAGACTCGACCTGAAAGACTTGACAGAGCTTGAGGGAATATCCTGAAAGAGAAAGGAAAGGGGCCTGATACAGTAAATTCGAGGGGACATGTCTGCTATTTCTTCAGCGCTTCGTGTTCGAGCTCATTTAAAGTGTTGAACAAGATAGCAGATGATTTCAGGCAGTGCCGTGCTTCTTCTCCTAAGAAGTCAAACATGACGTCCTTCAGGTCTGTGGTCTGCATGAAGCTTGGGATGTCCCGGAGTCGGATGTTCTCATGCCAGGGATCCAGTCGACAGGATCATCGAGCTTCCCGTTGTTCACGAAGTCTTCATCTGTTACATTTAATATGTGGCGAGTATCCAATCCAGAACTTTAACAAGAGAGACAGATGAATGGAACTAACTCATGAATGGAGAGAAAATAAACAAATGAAGAGCTAGTGAATTCATCAGAGAGAATAAAACATGAAGTAATAAATAAAGTATGTACCTTTGAATGGAACGATCCCTCTCTTAGCAAGCTCTGTGTACTGCAAATAACCCATGAACCCACAAGCTGAGGCAGCACAGAACTGAACCTCTGGGACTCCAAGCTGTCTCGCAGCTTTACTGGCGAAGCTCGTCACCCCATCTGATATCACACAACTCACAGGCGGAACAACCTCGTCACTCTTGATCCTGGCAAGCAATTTCTTGAAAGAAGCCAAGCAGTTCTTCCGGGTTGAGTCAAAGAGGGCCGGGACGTCCTGTGTCGCATCACGGTCTGACGGCGGGAGGCCGTCAGGGATCGTCTCGAAACAGAAGTTTTCGAGGTCTCGGAGTTAGTCGGGTCCCTTAGACCGGAGGAGGCGGCGGTGGTTGAACTCGGTGTTGACGAACGTGACGAAGACGCCGCGCGCGCATGGAGGAGCTTGGCGAGCTGCGACATGGGCTGACGTTGCCTTGGGCCCAGAAGGGGACACACACGACGAGCGCAAGTGCATGCGATTTTCTTGATTCTCGGGGCGACGAACCCATCACCTCTCCCTGTCTCTCCCTAGGGCAAGATCCAGAAATGTATACTGAGTGATGGAACTTGAAATGGATCTGAAGTCTGCCAAACCTATTCAATTTCGGTCGGTCCTTTCAGATGTTATACTAAATGCGCAAAAGAGAGGTTCTGCAAGAAGCGTTGGACGAGGGAGATGCACATATGTTTATATAATACAACCTCCGGTGATTGGCGTATTTCATTTTTATACCAAATTATAGAGTGCCTAGGGATACTCTGGTGTTTTATATTCGGTCGATCCTAGATTCTTGGAAGAAGACGGCAACATCAGTTTCCTAACTGATGAGAGAACAACTGGATCGAAAAGGAGAAATTCATAGCGAATGTCTATTGTCTAGGGCAAAAACATTCTCGCATTCATTGTTTTCCTATGGTTTCTTTCTTCAGGTAAGTAAGTGTCGGGCGTACGAAGTATCTCATTCATGTCACGGATATTTGCTCGAAGCTCGGGCAAGGAGTCGAATATTGAAATTATTTGCACTCGATGATACGAGAATCGAAATTTATGACGATGTTTCTTAGTCTACACACGGGTCATTCTTTAACCTAGTCTGTGCCCATGATTTTTTTTATGCGATTTCCTTGTTCGGTAGTTAAGTACGAGAAAATATCTTCTGTTTTTTTTTTTTGGTAAGGTAAAGATTTTATAACTTTTCATTGAGCCAATTACAACCTAAAGCTAGAGGTACCCATCGACCCAATATGGACAACTTGTCAAAATGGGGTCAAAAGCCTTAGTAGGAACTATACAACCAAGGAACAACTTTGAATAAGTAAAAAGGTAAGAAACCAGCCTAAGATGGGGCTAGACTAGCGGCAACTATAATGGCCGAGAGGCCCCAATTCCTTTGCATTCTCCGATTTGCAGGTGTATCAGGAATAGTCCCCATGGCTAGAGCTTTGTCCTTGAAAACCTTGAGAAGGTGGTTATGCATTCCTGGGATAAAAACAGATTTATTCCTGAAAATGGCATTGTTCCTTTCCGACCATATGATGTGGCATAGAGCGCCAAAGGTGAATCTAGATAGGCCATGCGCAAAGGAGGAGGTATTGCAAACTTGCATTGCCCAGGAAATAAGTTCAAGCCAGGGCTTATTACGCCATGGAAGGTTGCATTTAGTCGCCCAGAAAAAAGCCAGTCTTCTTGTAGCCGAGCATGCAAAGAACAAATGGTTGATGGAGTCCGGGACTTCACCACAAAATGTACAAACAGCGGCTTCAATCCTTCGAATTTGTAGAAGTAAAGTCTGAGTGGGTAAACGGTTAAGGGAAATTACCCACAGAAGGAAGGCGTGTCGGGGGGCTATATGCTTATCCCACACAAAGGAATGCCACAGGGCCAGTCGTCCGGTGGTTCTGATTTGGTTCCATGCACGGGCGACGGAAAAGGGGAGAGCGGGGGAGGGGGCCCACTTCAAAACATCCTGAATGTCATCCATAAAACTAGGATGTGGATCGGTCCAGCTAAAGAAGGTATCAAGCATTGTTGAAGGTTGCCAGATGTCATCGTAGAAATCCCGCACCGAAGTTTCACGAGGAATCATGGATTGATAAATGATTAAATTTGAGAATATCCGGGAGAGGGGGCCTTTAGCATGCCACCAATCGAACCAGAAAGAGACCGACCGCCCATTTCCAATTGTCCACCTGAATAAACCTTGGGCAGTCGAGCGCAAATCTAGAAGCTTCTTCCAAGTCCAGGAGCAAAAGGTGGGTTTTGAAACAATCCAAAAGTTGGAGTTGCGTAAGAAGGTTGAATGAATCCATTTAACCCACATGGCTTCCTTATCAGTAAACAAAAGCCATATGTGTTTGAGGGACAAAGCTGTATTGTACTCTTGGAGACGACAAATCCCCAGTCCTCCTTCCTTCTTGGGGAGACAAATATAGTCCCAAGCAATCTTAGCGCCCCCGGTACCAAGTTCAGGGCCTTTCCATAAGAATTGTCTCAAAATTTTCTCAATTCCTTAAATCACTGATTGGGGAAGAGAAAAAATGGAAGCCCAATACACTTGAATGGAGTGTAGCACTGATTTGATGAGCTGGAGGCGCCCCGCAAAAGATAAGAAGCGATGTGTCCATGAGCGGGCACGGGCTGTAATAGAATCAACCAGGATTTTGCAGTCCTCTTTGTTGAGCCTGGATGAGATGACAGGCATGCCTAAGTATCGGAATGGAAGTATGCCTTGCTGAAATCCAAAGCATTGTAAAAGCTGCTCAAGTAGAATTGGCGATCCTCCAGAAAAGAAGATATTACTTTTGGATGAATTTGGGTAAAGTCCAGACCAAAGGGAAAACTTTGCAAGAGCCTCCTTGATCAACTCCGCCGATCTTAGATGGCCTTCCAAGAAAATGAGTACATCATCCGCGAAAAAAAGATGAGAAACCTGGGTTTTTTTACACCTCCAGTACCACCGGAAGTCCGGAGTATCAGTTTTTTCCTTAATCATGCCAGAAAGGACTTGCATCACCATAATGAAGAGATATGGCGATAACGGGTCCTCTTGTCTTATACCGCGACTGCTAGAGAAGTATCCATGAAGTTCCCCATTAATCGATATTGAAAATTTTGGAGTTGTGACACAAGCCATTATTAACCGGATGAAGAAAACCGGGAATTGGAGTGCCTTTAAGGTTTCTTCAATGAAAGCCCGGTTAATGGTATCATACGCCTTCCGGAAATCCACTTTTAAAGCACATTTTGGTAGATAGGCCTCGTGATGAAAACCAGCAAATAGCTCTTGGGCAATCAAAATATTATCAGTAATTCTACGCCCTTTTAACAAAAACTGTTTGAGAGTGGCTAATCAAGGTTGGGAGTACTTGAGTAATACGCCTAGCCAAGATTTTGGAAATGCACTTATATAATGTGTTACAACAGGCTATTGGCCGGAAATTGTTCATGGATGAAGCATTTAAGGACTTTGGCACCAATGTGATAATGGTACTATTTAACTCCTTAAGCAAGTGGCCGGTTTGAAAAAAGGACCTAACCGCCTCCAGTATAGAAGGTCCGATAATCTCCCAGGATAGAAAATATCTTCTGTCAATCTCTCGAAAATGTGGAAGATCACAGTTTAAACGCATCCTATCAATTAAGGGATATGGTCACTCGCTACGAAATTATTATTCGCATTCAATCTCACAATCGCTATGATCGGATACGTCCAAAACATCTCCGAGGAATTATTCGTGCAAACAGACAAAAAACTGCTGAGCAATGGTCCGAGTTGCATCCGATGCAACTAGGTCCATACATTCACAATCCAGCAATTCTGGCCATTCTTAAAACGCATGGAGCTCGTCTAATGATGTTTGGTGATGGGGTTCGAAATCCGTCCTTGAAGAACTCAAGCGTGAAGACTAGTCAAAAGGACAAAAGAGTCACGTCCTTACGTAGCTTTTGGGGTGGATCACATCGTACTTGTACCTAGGACCTTTCAGATGCATCGGTCAAGGGCGAGAGGTTTAAGATAGAAGGGGAAGGAAGAGATCGAGGAAGACGTCGAGGGTGAGAGAGGACAAGGAGAGATGTAAACTCTTCAAAGCGATCTAATGCGAATTGAGCCCTAGGACTATGATCGGCTGCTAGTGCTATTATTGTTAAGTAGCGACGTTAGAGATACAAGAACTAACTTCTAAGGTGTGGGATTTTCGTGGTTACGATAAATGGGTATTTAAACAGGCGGAGCATGATCAGTGTCCAATTCATGTGTGTTTTAACGCATTAGATGCAATTTGAATCGTTCTTTTTCGTCTAAATTTGTTGATTGTTGAGAACAATTGTACCCTAATTGTCCTCTCTTTGTAAATTGGAAGGTGGGAGGGGCTGTCCTTCCCTTTGTTGTACTTAGTATTTTGTATTTATGATATCTCCTCATCTCTATTGCAAAAACAAAATAAAAAAATGATGGTGGATTTATCCTACAACTTATTAGTTACTTACCGACCCTTTTCATAAAATTACCAACTTTTTTGTTAGTTTGTAAATTACGACCTTTTGTAATGATTTAGAAACTTTTATTTGCATAACTTACTAACGTTTCGAATTTACTAACTCTTGTAAAAAATTACCTATGTAAATTAGATTCTTCTAAACTTTTGCCATATTAAATTAGCCAGTAGTTTTGGGTTACAAATTTGAGTTACTGACCAAAGTTTGATTGCTTTTTTTTTTAACTAACCAATTTTTTTATTAAGGTACCAACTTTTATTCACATTGCTTAGCAACTCCATATTTACTAACTCTCTTTATTGATTACCGATCTAAATGAGCGTCACTTGCCAGCTTTTTTAATTTCGGATCTCTCATTTGAGTAAGTTATCGAAGTTTTTATTTAATTTACAACTTCCTTATTGAGTTACTCAATTGGAAAAAAGCTTGTAGGTCACCGAAACAAAGGTTGATAATATCATATAATAGTTGAAAAATTTGACGAAGAAAGGCAAGTAGAAGTTAGTAAAAGATAAGAGAATTACCAGAGAAGAGAAGTTGGTAATTTAAGGCGCAACTTTTCATAGCTTTTTTACTATTCAACATTTAATAAGTTTTTGACCAAAAAAAACATCTAATAAGTTAAACAGCACAAAGATTCCAAGTGTCCACTACAAAATTCACAAGTCAACTCAATTCATATCTCGCATTGCTCTGATTGAATCGGTGGGTGAGTGAGGTTGGGTCAGTCGTTACATTCAGTTAGATGAAAAGAAACGCAATAGACATAAACACGAAGAACCACATTTTGATTTCCCAACAGTTTTTGTCCACATTTCGATTTGTTTAGACTTTTAATTCGTTCAATATGATCCTTGAACTATTTTCAAATATTAAATATAGCCCTTAAACTTTCAGTTTGTTCAATCTAATTCTTAAACTTTCCATAACAAAATCAACTCAGTCCTTTGGTACTGTTAACAAGTTTTCATAATTGCAATATTACCCAAATCTTAGAATATCTTTTCATTATGTTATCTTTTTATTACCCTTTTACTTATTTGGGTTTTATAAGTATTACGATAGTTCCACTTAAGTAAATTTTAACTTATGATCTTTATAATAGTAAAAGTAGAAACTTCTTTAGAGCTGTATTGGGTGATACTCTAGCCATTTTATGTCTATGTATAGATATCTAGAAACGATATTAAGCATTCCATAGATATTCGCACATACATTAATCTAAGTCTAAATCTTGTTCCTTATTTTAGAAAATACAAAACACAAAAAGTGCAATATAGTCCCTTAAATTTTAATTTGTTTAATCTAGTCCTTTAACTTTTCACAACAAAATCAAATATGTCATTCCGTATTATTCACAAGTTTTCATAATTACACTACTACCTAAATTTTGAAATATTTTTTCATTTCAATCCATTTCCTAAATCAATAATTTTATCTTTGTGGTCTTTATGATAAAACGGTTCCATTATCTATACAAGTGAAAGTAGAATCCCATTTTAAAGTTGTATAGGGTTGACATGGGGAAAATTAGCCAAAAAGTCATAAATCAATTGCACTTTTGCCAATTCGGTCTAAAACCTTTCAATTATGTCAATTGAATCCTAAATCGTTTCGCGTTTTGCTAATTGAGTTCATCCAGTCAATTTTGGCTGGAAATTGCTGACGTGGATATTGGCTATCTTACGTGGCACAGCCGACGTTGACGTAGATAATTTTTTAATATTTTTTTCGAATTTCTTATTAAATTTTTTATTTTTCCTTTTTCTTTTCTTTTCTTTCTTTACTTTTTTCTTTTTCTCTTATTTTCTTATTTTCTTCTCTTTTTTATTTTTCCCTCTGCTGGCCTCAGGCAAGGAACGCTCGGGTCTGGGTTGGCAAGGGCCACCCTTTGCTAGATTGGGCGAGGGTTTACCCTCGCTAGCCCAAGCGAAGGAGACACTCGCCAAGGGTCGGCGATTGCCAGCCCGAGCCTAGGTGTCCCTCACCTATGGTCGGTGAGGGCGGCAGCAACGAGGCCCGGTGATGGTTGGCGGAGGGAAAAAGAGAAAAATAAAAAAGAAAAAAGAAAACAATAGAAAAGAAAAAGCAAATAAGGAAAAGAAAAATAAAGGAAATTTAGAAAATTAATAAAAAAATTCGAAAATAAAAATAAAAATGTCCACGTCAATGTTGGTTGTACCACATAGGACAATCGACATCCACGTTAGTGATTTTCTATCAAAATTGATCGAATGGACTAAATTGGCAAAACTTGAAAAGGTTTTAAACTCAATTGGCATAATTAAAAAGTTTAGTACTGAATTAGCAAAATTGCAACAGGTTTAGGACATTTTGGACAATTTTCCCGATAGACATTTGTTGACACCTATTTTTAATTTGCCCAAAATCAATTACATAAAAATTTAGGAATTAATTTCTTTAATTCCTAAAACAAAAAAAATTTTCAATTTTACATGCATTGCATCTAGAAATTATGCATTTGTACAATAGGGTTTATTATTTTAATATATATTAAAAAAAAGAGAGAAAAAAAAAGAAAAGAAAGAAAAGAAAAAAAGAAAAAATCGCATTGGGCCGGTTCGGAGCCGAGTCGACCCGGCCCATTTTCTTTTCTTTTTCTTTCTCTCGCGCGGGCCCAAGGCCCTTTTTCTTTTTCCTTTTCTTTTTTCCCCGGCCCAGCCCGGTCTCCTTCTTCCTTCTTCTCCTTCGCGCCGGCCTAGCCCGCTTCCTCCTTTTCTTCTCTTCCTCCACGCGGACCCAGGCCCGGCCCAGCCTGCTCCTTCCTCCTCCGCCCGTCCCTGTCTCTCCCCTGTTCTGCCCTGTACCGACGCGGAACGACGAACGGCGGAGCGGCCTCGCCCCGTCACTGTCTGGCCAGCGTAGGGCCAGCCGAGCACGTCACCGGGACTGGCCATTAAGGCCAGTCCCGTCTTCCCCGTTTCCCGGAGGACGCCTTATCCTCTCCCCCCTCATCTCTCCCTGTTTCATTGTTTTCTTTTACCCCTTCGGTGTCGCAGAGCTGACACCCCTCTCTGCACCGGTCTATGGCCGCGATTCGCGAGCCTAGGCCGGTGCAGGCCGTCGTCAGCCAACGTGGGGGAAGCACAGGACCGCCGTCGCCGTCTATAAGAGGCCAGAGAGAGAGACAGAGCTCCGGTCGGCGGAGTGGAGAGATAAACAGAGAAACGGTCGGCAAAAACAGGGCCGGTCGGCGTTTTTGAGAGAGAGTGAGAAACAGAGAGAGAAGAGAGATTACAGAGAGAGAGAGAGCTTAGACCGAGAGCTCGCCGGAGCGGGGAGGAAACCAAAGCGTCATCGCCGTCATCTATAAAAGCCAGAGATAGAGAGAGCTCCGGCCGGCGAAACAGTAAAAAACAGAAAAACAGAGAGAGAGAGACAGAAGAGAGAGAGGGACGGAGCGAGCCGAGAGCTCGCCGGAGCCAAGAGGAGAATCAGCAGCATCACCGTCGCCCACGGAATAGCCAGGAAGCCGTCCCGAGCGCCGTCATCCGGTGAGCTTCCCCCCAGCCGAGAAGCCCCTGTTTTGCTCTGTTTTCGGCACGGTTTGGCCGGGACTCGCGCCGGCCGTTTCGCGCGAATCCCGGCCAATACCACCTCTGGCCCCGATCCCCAGTCGCCGTCTAAGGTCAGCCTTAGCCGTCGGAGCCGACCCAGTCGCCGGAGGAGGTCGAAAGCCTCCGTTCTTCCCCTCGCACGCCACCTGTTTGATGAAATGTCTCAATGAAGCCGGTTTTTGGTTCGTCCGCCGGCCGGCGAACGGCGGTCCGACAGCGGCCCAGGTGAGTGACACGGCTTCGTGGCGGTTCTGTAGAGCCGGTTTGGGGGCGGCGCCGCCATGGGTCGGCCGGCGGACGGCCAATTTTGGCCTCGCCGGCGCCCCCCTTTCACGGGTCTGTGAGTCCGGGTCAGACCGACCCGGATCAACCGACCCGACCCGGGTCAACGCCCGGGTCGGATCCGTTGACCCGGGTCGGTTCTGACCGACCCGGACCGACCGATCCGACCCGGTCAATGGCCGGGTCGGATCCGTTGACCCGGGTCGGTCCCGACCCGATCCGGACCGACCGATCCGACCCGGGTCAACGCCCGGGTCGGATCCGTTGACCGGGTCGGGTCCGACCCGGATCCGCCGACCCGTTTCTTTTTTTATTTTTTTTATTTTTTTTATTTTTTTAAAAAAATTAAAAAAATAATAATTAAAAAATTAAAAAAAATTTGTTTTCAGTTTTTCGTTTTTTTATTTTTATTATTATTTTTATTATTATTTTTATTATTATTTTATTTTTTTAAAAAAAATTAAAAAAATTAAAAAAATTATTTAAAAAAAATTTTAAAAAAAAAAGTTTTCAGAATTTTCGTTTTTATTTTATTTTATTTTATTTTTAAAAAAAATTTAAAAATTTTTTAAAAAAAAAAATTTCTTTTTTTTTCTTATGGCATGTTTATATGTTTTTATTGTATTATGCATGTTTTATTTAATCGCATAGGTAGTATGTTTAATTAGATTAAGCCTACTGAGTATTACTATGCATGTTTTTAGTACAATTGCATGAGTTGTCGTGTTTTCGAATGTCATCTGACTTAGTTAGAGTCTTAGGTTGCATGCCTGCATTGACTGCTAATCGCTTCTGATTATGCACTCGCTCGATCACCTCACATGTTAGGAGAAAGGTCCTAAAATCAATCCAAATTGCCTGACAAATGTTTTTTTTTTTAAAAAAAGAATGAACAGGGTAGAAAGGTACCGAAAGGGCATTAGTTATTCAACTAGTGTAACCAAGTCCCCGAATCTAGTTAATCTCTGGTTCGTAGGAATAGGGTGATCCTCCCGTCACCCTATTTGGGTTTCTAATCGGCCTACCCCAAATCGATTAGTGGCGACTCCTGCATGTAAACTACTTGCATGTTAAGAATTTAAACCCTAAGTCGCGATATGGTATGGGCTTGGGAGAGCCCGAGTTAAGTCCCGAACCTAGACTTAGCACGTACCGGTCGAGACCTCTCCCGAGGAGAGGTCGGGTCGCGACAGACTGGCGACTCCGCTGGGGACTTATAAAAGTGGACTTAGGCCAAAAATTTTATCCTGTTCAAAACAATTTTTGTTTGGCAGCAAGGACTTCAGGTACGGGCCTGACATTAAGGTGTTATTTGTTTTGCAGGTTCGAATTGATTGTTTATAATTTGTTGTGCATGCTTTAAATTTAGCACTACACTATTGCACACACAACCATGCTGCCGGACCTGGGCCGCAATAGGGCACCTTAGGATGGTGTTAAAGAAAGATACGACCTCGAACGCGAGCCCGCGATGTAGAGGTTGCCTTTCTTTTCCCCGAAATTCATTTCTAAAAATTGTAAAGAAATATTTTTAGCCGCTATTTGCGTGACTATAAAATATTTCTTTCGATTTGGCCGAGGTTAAAAGGACTTGACACCAACGCGAGATTGCGACGGTCAGGCCCCCTTTTAATTTCATTTTGCTGAGCCAGTCTAGATAGAAATCGAACCTCACTCCCCATATGCATGTCGTTGTGATTGACATGGTTCAAAGAAAGGTATATATTCTATCCCTTCTTATTCCATTATGCTGCCTACTTGTTCAATGGATTTGTTATTGTTAGGCCACTCATTGATTGCGAAATTAAGCAGCCCCAAGAGATTTTGGCCTCCCCATCGTCCATAAAATGGGTATTTGGGGATGACATCATTTTTTATCAAAAAAATCCCATTATACTCCCTTTTCGTGTTTAGGGGTTTTAGTTTTCCTCTTTAAAAATGTTTATGGGTTGTATTAATGTTAATTTAGTTCGGGCCATTTTTATGCCTTATATGAATTTTTTGGGGCGAAGAGGACACCACCGCGGCCTTTGGCCCAGTGGTACCCGGGATGTAAGCCGTACGGTCCGAGGCGTCCGGGGTTCGAACCCCGGAAACGCCACCTGTAATGTTGATATTAATAAAAACCCCTTTTTGCTTTATTTTTCTTTACAAATAAAGTAAATACACAATAATATTATGATTATGTCATGAAATGATTATTCCTTGGACATTTTAATCATTTATTTTCAACGTTTTCACCGGTAGTTACAAAAATGGCCGAAGAAAACGTCCGCCTCAATAACATGGAAAGCGAAATGAAGATGGTTTTCAACGCACTTGAAAACATCACCAAGCAGATTGAAGCTATCAACAGCAGGCTCACATCCACGCCTGCAGCAATTGAGACAGTGTCACCACCCCTGTCCACTGGAGAAAAAAAAGCCTCCGCCAGTAATAGCAAAACGCCCCTGCTAGAAGACGATCCGCTTCCCCTTGCCGTCAGGAAGCTTGAACTCGAAGCTGCACCGATGACAGAACGGGACAAACGCCTTGCAAAAGTCGAAGAGATGCTGAAACAGCTTCAAGGCCCGCAGCACGCTGTCCCGCTTGACCTATCTATATACAAACGGGTCAAAATACCAGAAAAGTTCAAGATGCCCAAATTTGAGAAATATGATGGCACCTCTTGTCCCAGACATCATCTGTACATGTATCACGTGCGGATGACTCAATGTGTCGACAACAAACCCTTCATGATTCAGACTTTTCAAGCAAGCCTGACAGGACCTGCCCTAACCTGGTACATGTCAAAGGATGTGGACGCTTTTAAATCATGGGATGATGTCGCTGATGCATTCCTCAAGCAGTACCAATTCAATCTCGATGTCACCTTCACTCGTGACGACTTGGAACGCGCTGAGAAGAAGAAGAGCGAGTCTTTCAAGGAGTATGCCACCAGGTGGAGAAACTTGGCTGCCCAGGTTACTCCACAACTCACGGATCAGGAACAAGTGAAGTTATTCATTAAGTCCCTTCCGTATGAATACCGACACCGCCTGGTTGGTGCCACTGCTGAATCCCTTAATCGTCTTGTTCCTGTTGGCGAACGAATTGAAACGGGACTGCGTGAGGGTTGGTTTACCGACCCCACTTCCACAAGTAAGGAACTTGGCATGAAGAAAGAAAAAGAGCCCCTGACGGATGCGGATGTTGCATACACCCAAATCGCTCATTCTTCCCCAATGATTCAGATGAATAGTGAACAGCAACCGGCCTCAGGCCGCCGGCTGCCCCAAAGGAGAAATAACAAAAAGCGGTTCACACCACTCCCTTTGCCTATGTCTCAAATCCTGCCTATTCTTCTGGAAAAGGGGTTGCTTGCTAAGGAGCCAAAGCGTGAAAATCCTGAGCATTTCCCCAACTATGATCCTTCCAAGGCATGTGACTATCATTTGGGCGAAATAGGACATTCCGTCAATGACTGTGTCGTCTTGAAAAGCAAGATCCAGAAATTGCTGGATACAAAGATGCTTGCATTCCGCGATGCACCACACAATCAAGCAGGAAGCGCAGATGTCGTCATTGAGTAAACTAAAGGCTCAATTTTCCTCCCTTTAGAATAGAGGCATATTAAATAAGTTTGAATCCTCCCCTATGTTGGAGTTTTTCTTGCTTTTTAAATTCGTAGATGTTTTCTAAGTTTCCCAGTTTTCTGGATCTGTAATTATGCTTGGAATTTTGGTTTTGCAACATCCATTCCAACAAATGTAATTCGCCTGAATCGTTCAAAAGAATTACAAATGTTTTGTTTTGAGGGCCTGAGGAAGTATCCCAAACCGGCCCGTTGATGATATCCAGCCATGTAAAGGAAAGTGTTCTGAGGCCCGGGCTTCCTCATGCTTCCTCGTATCTAAACTTTTGAAAATAAAACAAACGTTTCATCATTATTCAAAAAATCAAAAGAATGATGGTTGAAAAGCATGCATATTCATAACCCTGCTTGTTTTTCTAACATGCTCCTTTCGTGTCTCAGAACATATTCCTTTTGATTTGTGGTTACAAAAGGGACATTTGGAAATGACACAAATTGAACAGCACATCAGACCCTAATGACGATAGCGGACCAACTCATCTGATAAGAACAGTCCGAATGAAGATTATCCTATCTTCAAAGGAAACGTGGGGCAAATCTCATTACCACCAGTGGAGGATATCAGCTCTAGAGAGTCAAAAAGAATGTTGAGCATCCCTTGACTCCATGATGAGCGAAACATCATTTCGTACAAAAGTCAGGGGCAGATCAAAAAAAGGATTTACCCTTTCTGAAAGAAAAATGACGGAATCGAGTAAAGAACACTCATGGTGCAAGCAGCTGGAAAGAACTTCGCACATGACGAAATTGTGTCAAGACTGATCCTGGCAACCACAGAAGTGTTGACAGTCGCTCAAAGTAGAGATTAGCTTTGCTGCGAAGATTCCCATGCAAGCAATTGCCAAATGTCTTGTGCATTCAGGAATCAAAGAACAGGCCGGGCCCGCATTGATGTAGTGTCCGCCAACAGTAGAATTTTCCAGTCAGGGGTACCTCTAACTATAGAGGATTTCATTCGAGCTTCGTGCCCCAACCATGAGATGAGGAATCTGCATCGAGGGTCCACATCTGTTGAAGACCTTCAAAGTAGAAATTAGCTTTGCTACGAAGCTTCCTACGCAGACAATCGCCAAATGTCTTGTGCATTCAGGAAGCAAAGAACAGGCTGAGACCGCATCAACGTAGCATGCGCCGACAGCAGGATTTTCCAGTCAGGAGTGCCTCTAATCATAGAGGATTTCATTCGAGCTTCGTGCCCAATCATGAGAAGAGAAAGAACTCTCCCAGTTTTGAAGACAAAGTGGAAGAAGGGTAACTTGTATCGTTCTCATTTTACCCTCCATCGTTTTGTTTCTAAATGTGTGTTCTTGCTTTTGTCAGAAAGAAATCATTGACAGAGAAGGCTGAACAAAGTAAAGAGGAGAAAAGACTCTGCTAGCTTTGAAGGCAAAATGGAAAAGGGTAGTTTGTATCGTTTCCAATTCCTATCCCTCAAAGAGCCGTTCATTAACACGGTTCCTCTTATTACTTTGCAGGATTGCCTTGCCACTGCAGCATAGGTAAGTATTTCTTTCCTCAAAGACTCTCCTCATA
Source organism: Syzygium aqueum (assembly GCA_031216185.1). Taxonomy (NCBI): domain Eukaryota; kingdom Viridiplantae; phylum Streptophyta; class Magnoliopsida; order Myrtales; family Myrtaceae; genus Syzygium; species Syzygium aqueum. The sequence continues at coordinate 39,492,898 of CM062238.1, read as the reverse complement.
ATAATGCAAAACGACAAGGGAAAGAAGAAGCATGTTAAAGCAGATAAATGCCCTAACCTTCCTCAAGTGCATTATGTGAAAAGTGATTTTGCATGATAATTTTGCCTGTTTAATTCACTGATTCCCCGTGAAAATTTTGACAATCCGACGAAAGGTGTCGAACTACTCTAAAGTGTTGAACGAGGTGAGTCAGAATGATGAGAGGCAATCCTTGGCCCATACACATCCTCACATACCAAATTCCCGCAGAATAAGCGATAAGGTTTCATTTCTACAAGGTAAAGGGATTTCTCACATAAGGTACGGTAGTCAAAATGACGAGAGGCAATTCATTTCTCTCCCCTATACACTACCATTAATCCTTTGCTTGACCATTTTCAAGCCCATATACTCAGAAACTTCTTTTAAGTACCCCTGTAAAAAAAATCACCCCACATTGGGGCAGCTTGAGATGAATCTGCATCACAGGATGGATTCAGACTCAGGGGAAACAAGAAAAGCATCCTTTCTTCCAATCACTTTTCCCCCGTTGGCTTCGGCCTCAGCATCTTCACGGACCCAACGGCCCCTGACAAAGTTCCCCAAGGCAAGTATGCCATCGACGACAAAAATCAGTTGAGGCTAAGAGGGCTTTGTCAAGAGAGGAGCAGCAAACTAAGTTTGCTCACCATGTTAATATCTTATTGATAACAGCGATGTTTTCACCTAGAAAGAGGAGTTTGTAATATCTAAATTTCTCTTTGATCATCAGCTGCAACAGCTCGAACAAGGTGAAAAAGATGAATAAAAGTTTTCTTGCTCTCACTTGCATTAATCCTTGAGTGTTTTTATTGCAGATGAACTCTCACGATGATTTAAGTGCCTTAGGATGACGAAGAGCAGTTTTTCTTCTACCCCACACACTCATATCCCTTGCTAGCCCAATTGAGCCAGCGATTTCATTTCATATGAACCCAGTTGGTGATCATCCCCTACACTGGGGCAAGGCAAAGTCACCACAATTCAAGCGTCAGGCTCCAAGATATCGAATCAGGATGAGGACTCCGAAAACCTAATAACTTGGCTCTGTTCAACCTTGTTTAGGCTAGTCCTGACAACATCAGAAAAGCAGCAAAAAAAAATGCTGAAAACGAGGGGGCATGAAAAAGCAGTGTGCCTGGTAAAAGCAAAGCCAATGCCCATGAAAAAACAAAGAGAAGAAAAAGAAGAAGAAGAAAAACGACGAAAGATGAGGAGACAGGAGTCCCTAATTTCTGGGTAACTGCTGTAAAAAGCGATGAGGTTTCAACTAAGGAGTTCTTTGAACATGATAAAAGTGCTCTCAAACACCTCAAAGTTGTTAAACAAGTGTAGAGTAAATAACCCCAAAAGGGTCAAACTTGAGTTCTTCTTCGATACAAATTTCCATTTTGAGAACATAGTCTTGACAAAGATCTGTCACATGACAGACAAAGACAAACCTATGGAAGTTTGACAGAGATAGAATGGTATCCAGGAAAATGCTTGACACAGAAACTTCTCAAGAAAGAAGTTGTCAAAGAAGCTAAATACGTGATTACCCAGGGAGTTTGCCAGAAAAATGCAGGCGGCGGAGAAGAAGACTGGTGACAATGCTAGATGATCACTAATTCTCACCCTTACACACATTTTTGAGCCTAACGAGCATTTCGTTCCTCAACCTGTGAACCAAACCCACGTTACATCCCTCATGAAGTCTCTTCTGACTAGGGCACTTGAATTAACGTGGAATTTCAAATGCTTATAAATGATGCTCGAGGAAGTACGAGCAGAATTATTTTTATCTCTTTTTGCAGAGGTATTTGACATGCAAACCAGGAGATAATTCCAGAATATCTTCCTTCATAACCTTGACTTGAACAGTCACCTTTGTCAATCCGTTGACCAAGCCAACATTACGACCCTGAAGACCTCTCAGATTGGCAGCGTCGTACCGCTTACGAGAAAACTCAGACCTTTGCAGATGTGATAACGGTCAGATTGAGTGTTTTCGATGTTCCCGCATTAATGGACGGGACAAATACCCCTTTTCAATGAGAGCGAGTGGAAAGTCCTTTCTGACTGAAAGTCTTTCGTTCAACATCTCGAAAAGTCCACCTCACGAGCGAAGATTGTCTTAATTGACCCTCGGTGGATATTTGGTGATGCAAACATGACAAAATCATCATGCATGAATTTTCAAATACGCATCCTGGAATAGCCTAGTTTGTCTATCCCTGATGAATGCATGCATATTTGTGCTAATTGTCTTTGACAATTCGGATTTTTAATCCCCAGTGATAAAATACAAAAGTTCAGGCGCTGTAAAAGCCCTCCTTATCATTCCAAGGGAATCGCCCTGACAAAGGTCGGTTATTCAGCAGATGATGCATTACACCTCCAGGTAAGAAACCCGGGGTATTGCATCAGTTTTCTTTTCAAACTACCCGGAAGGTAAACCAGGTTCCTTTGAAAAAGAAATGTACCTTGACTTGCAGTCAAGAAATTTCATATGATATTTTGAAATAGCTTTAGTTGTCTATTTCTCCCATGAATTCATATGTCTTTGTACAAGAAAATTTGTCTGATAGGAGACAGGCCTTTAAGAGGCAAATCAACAAATCCTCGGGCGAGGACCCCCAGGTGCTCATTTGATGAGCTTTTTAAGCCCTGCTGGCGAAGACCCACCAGGCAAATCAACAAATCCTCGAGCGAGGACCCCCAGGTGCTCATTTGATGAGCTTTTCAAGCCCTGCTGGCGAAGACCCACCAGGCAAATCAACAAATCCTCGGGCGAGGACCCCCAGGTGCTCATTTGATGAGCTTTTCAAGCCCTGCTGGCGAGGACCCACCAGGCAAATCAACAAATCCTCGAGTGAGGACCCCCAGGTACTCATTTGATGAGCTTTTCAAGCCCTGCTGGCAAGGACCCACCAGGCAAATCAACAAATCCTCGGGCGAGGACCCCCAGGTGCTCATTTGATTGAGTCTTTCCAAGCCCTGCTGGCGAGGACCCACCAGGCAAACCATCAAATCCTCGAGCGAGGATCCCCAGGTACTTTGTTAAGGCAACCGAAGAAAGGTTCGGGTTCTGGCAAAGCAAAATCCAGACAGTCAAGGCGATCGAAGAAAGGTTCGATTACCGAGACAATGGAAATCCAGCTGGCGACCGAAGATAGGTTCGGGCATGTGCAAACGATTTCCCCAGTCAAGGTGATCGAAGAAAGGTTCGATTACCGAGACAATGGAAATCCAGCTGGCGACCGAAGATAGGTTCGAGCCTGTGCAAACGATTTCCCCAGTCGAGGCGACCGAAGAAAGGTTCGGGTCCCAAGACAGATGAAATCCAGTCGAAGCAACCGAAGATAGGTTCGGGCCCTAGACCAGTGATTTCCCCCAATCAAGGCGACCGAAGAAAGGTTCGGGTCCTAGACAGACGAAATCTAGTCAAGGCGACCGAAGATAAGTTCGGGTCCTGGGCGAGCGATTTCCCCCGTCGAGACGACCGAAGATAGGTTCGAGTCCTCGACACACAATACCAACTATCTGGAATTACTCTACCCTTAGGCAAGGTAAGTAACCCCAGGTATGTTTTTATTTGCTTTAGCATGCATCATCTTTTATCACATCAAAAATGGGACTATTGTCTCGCAAAAAATAGCATTCATTGAACATGCATGGGCCAAATTTAGGTGTCAGTTTGTCTTTGAACGTAACCTCTACGATCTCAATCTCTGCGAGCTTACCTTCAAAGAGGGGCAGCTGTTGACACCTATTTTTAATTTGCCCAAAATCAATTACATAAAAATTTAGGAATTAATTTCTTTAATTCCTAAAACAAAAAAATTTTCAATTTTACATGCATTGCATCTAGAAATTAGGCATTTGTACAATAGGGTTTATTATTTTAATATATATATTAAAAAAAGAGAAAAAAAAAGAAAAGAAAGAAAAGAAAAAAAGAAAAAATCGCATTGGGCCGGGTCGGAGCCGAGTCGACCCGGCCCATTTTCTTTTCTTTTTCTTTCTCTCGCGCGGGCCCAAGGCCCTTTTTCTTTTTCCTTTTCTTTTTTCCCCGGCCCAGCCCGGTCTCCTTCTTCCTTCTTCTCCTTCGCGCCGGCCCAGCCCGCTTCCTCCTTTTCTTCTCTTCCTCCACGCGGACCCAGGCCCGGCCCAGCCTGCTCCTTCCTCCTCCGCCCGTCCCTGTCTCTCCCCTGTTCTGCCCTGTACCGACGCGGAACGACGAACGGCGGAGCGGCCTCGCCCCGTCACTGTCTGGCCAGCGTAGGGCCAGCCGAGCACGTCACCGGGACTGGCCATTAAGGCCAGTCCCGTCTTCCCCGTTTCCCGGAGGACGCCTTATCCTCTCCCCCCTCATCTCTCCCTGTTTCATTGTTTTCTTTTACCCCTTCGGTGTCGCAGAGCTGACACCCCTCTCTGCACCGGTCTATGGCCGCGATTCGCGAGCCTAGGCCGGTGCAGGCCGTCGTCAGCCAACGTGGGGGAAGCACAGGACCGCCGTCGCCGTCTATAAGAGGCCAGAGAGAGAGACAGAGCTCCGGTCGGCGGAGTGGAGAGATAAACAGAGAAACGGTCGGCAAAAACAGGGCCGGTCGGCGTTTTTGAGAGAGAGTGAGAAACAGAGAGAGAAGAGAGATTACAGAGAGAGAGAGAGCTTAGACCGAGAGCTCGCCGGAGCGGGGAGGAAACCAAAGCGTCGTCGCCGTCATCTATAAAAGCCAGAGATAGAGAGAGAGCTCCGGCCGGCGAAACAGTAAAAAACAGAAAAACAGAGAGAGAGACAGAAGAGAGAGAGGGACGGAGCGAGCCGAGAGCTCGCCGGAGCCAAGAGGAGAATCAGCAGCATCACCGTCGCCCACGGAATAGCCAGGAAGCCGTCCCGAGCGCCGTCATCCGGTGAGCTTCCCCCCAGCCGAGAAGCCCCTGTTTTGCTCTGTTTTCGGCACGGTTTGGCCGGGACTCGCGCCGGCCGTTTCGCACGAATCCCGGCCAATACCACCTCTGGCCCCGATCCCCAGTCGCCGTCTAAGGTCAGCCTTAGCCGTCGGAGCCGACCCAGTCGCCGGAGGAGGTCGAAAGCCTCCGTTCTTCCCCTCGCACGCCACCTGTTTGATGAAATGTCTCAATGAAGCCGGTTTTTGGTTCGTCCGCCGGCCGGCGAACGGCGGTCCGACAGCGGCCCAGGTGAGTGACACGGCTTCGTGGCGGTTCTGTAGAGCCGGTTTGGGGGCGGCGCCGCCATGGGTCGGCCGGCGGACGGCCAATTTTGGCCTCGCCGGCGCCCCCCTTTCACGGGTCTGTGAGTCCGGGTCAGACCGACCCGGATCAACCGACCCGACCCGGGTCAACGCCCGGGTCGGATCCGTTGACCCGGGTCGGTTCTGACCGACCCGGACCGACCGATCCGACCCGGTCAATGGCCGGGTCGGATCCGTTGACCCGGGTCGGTCCCGACCCGATCCGGACCGACCGATCCGACCCGGGTCAACGCCCGGGTCGAATCCGTTGACCGGGTCGGGTCCGACCCGGATCCGCCGACCCGTTTCTTTTTTTATTTTTTTTTATTTTTTTAAAAAAAAATTTTAAAAAAAAATAATAATTAAAAAATTAATTTTTTTTTTTTTTTTTCAGATTTTCGTTTTTATTATTATTATTATTTTTATTATTATTTTATTTTTATTTTTTTAAAAAAAAAATTTTAAAAATTTAAAAAAATTATTTAAAAAAAATTTTTTAAAAAAAAGTTTTCAGAATTTTCGTTTTTATTTTATTTTATTTTTTTAAAAAAAAAATTTAAAATTTTTTTTTTTAAAAAAAAAATTTCTTTTTTTTTCTTATGGCATGTTTATATGTTTTTATTGTATTATGCATGTTTTATTTTATCGCATAGGTAGTATGTTTAATTAGATTAAGCCTACTGAGTATTACTATGCATGTTTTTAGTACAATTGCATGAGTTGTCGTGTTTTCGAATGTCATCTGACTTAGTTAGAGTCTTAGGTTGCATGCCTGCATTGACTGCTAATCGCTTCTGATTATGCACTCGCTCGATCACCTCACATGTTAGGAGAAAGGTCCTAAAATCAATCCAAATTGCCTGACAAATGTTTTTTTTTTTAAAAAAAGAATGAACAGGGTAGAAAGGTACCGAAAGGGCATTAGTTATTCAACTAGTGTAACCAAGTCCCCGAATCTAGTTAATCTCTGGTTCGTAGGAATAGGGTGATCCTCCCGTCACCCTATTTGGGTTTCTAATCGGCCTACCCCAAATCGATTAGTGGCGACTCCTGCATGTAAACTACTTGCATGTTAAGAATTTAAACCCTAAGTCGCGATATGGTATGGGCTTGGGAGAGCCCGAATTAAGTCCCGAACCTAGACTTAGCACGTACCGGTCGAGACCTCTCCCGAGGAGAGGTCGGGTCGCGACAACATTCTTGCTATTTCAATTCTAAGTGTTTGCATAGGATATCTATAAAAGATATTAGTTAATCTACAGATACTCACACTTATGTTAATCCAACTTTTATTTCTAGCTTTATAAATTGATAAATTTTCAAGCTTTTGCTTTTTCGTTTTTTCTTAGTTATTTTTAATTAAATCTATGTCCTTTAAATGAGCAAGATCTGAAAACTTCATTGAACAAATTGAAAGTTAAGTGATTAGATTGCCCATTTATGATATCTAGGGCATAGATTGTACGTTTCATAATAGTTTAGGGACTTATGGTGAATTTATCCCTTATTACAAGTGGACTACATTTTTAGGAAAAATTCAAAAACCACTTTCAGTGAGTAAAAGTCCAATGATGACATTACACATTAAGGAAAAATTTAGTTACTATTATATTTTCCTTTGTAATATGATTTGTGGCTCTATGGGAAGATAGCAGATAAGAAACAATTTAAACTATCCTTCCCTTTGTTGTACATTTTGTATTTATGACATCTCCAAATTTCTACTGAGAAAAGAAGGATGGCGATCACTTCTTTTTACCAAGTAACTTGTTGGTAACGTATCAATACTTTTATGAAATTGCCAATTTTTTGTTATTAGTTTCTAAATTACCAACTTTTATTTGAATAATTTACCAGCATTTATATTTACAACTCTTATATAAAATTATCGACCTAAATTAGTGTAACTTATCAACCTTTGTTATATTAAATTACCAAATAGTTTTGGATTACCATCTTTCATTTGAATTACTTATCTAAGTTTAATTTTTTCAATTTACTAATATATTAAGTTACCAATTTCTATTTACCTTGTTTAGCAGTAATTCCTCATTAACTTACCTTTCTTAGCAATTAACAATTTAAATTAGCATGACTTGCCAACTTTTTCCCCCTTACATTACCACCTACTATTGAATCACCTCTCATTGAGTTATTCACCGGCATTTATTTATTTCAATTTCCTAGCTTTTCTTACAATTTACAAATTTTTATTTGAATTCTCAACGGCAGCTTACTGTACCAACTCTTTCCAGAAATTACCAAGTTTAATTTTCTTTTAATAAAAAACTTTTTTTGTCTTTTACCAGCTTTTATTTGTTTTTTTAACTACGTATTAAATTTATTAAAATGTATGTGAAATTACCAACTTGAATTTAAGTGATTTATTAATTTTTTTCTGCCACGTTATGATTTTGCTCAAGGTTACCAACTCTCATTTGAGTTAGTCATCAAAACTTATGCGCTTTTATTTAAATTACCAAATTTTCTACTGGATTACTTAATTGAAAATTTTTTTGTAGGTCACCGAAATAAAGGTTGATAATAGCATATAATAGTTGGTAAATTTAAAGCATTGATAAGAAAGCTAATTAGAAGTCAGTAAAAAATAAGAGAATTATCGAGGAGAGAAGAGAAGTTGTTAATTTAAAGCATAATTTTTACTATGGCTCAATATCCTAAAAAATCCCAACTTTAGGTCCAGTATCAACTTTACCCTAAACTTTTTTTTGTCTCATGAAATTTCTAACTTTTACTTGTGTCCCAAATCTACCACCTTAACCCTTTGTCCAAAATCGCGGTTAGTGATCCTAATGGCATTTCCGCGTTATGAATGAAATTCACCTCAGCAAGCTGGCTGACATGGACAATCATCTCCAAAACTACATCTTCTTGGATGAGCAATTAGGGTGGGCTTTTCAATTGCTCTCACTCTTCAATATCTCGCGCGCTCGGGAGTCTTCTATCTCTCGTGCTCAGATAGTCTTCAATATTGTGCTTGAAGGTTAGGTCTTTCGTTATCCTCCTGTTTACCGTTTCGTAGATGGCTAAGCGAAAGCCAACTTGTTAAGTCTTGTCATCACTTTTCATTTCAAAGGTTAATGATACTCCTCTCATTTGCTGTCCGTAGTCTTTTAAAGCAACTGTGCCAGCAATTTTTTAATTATCATTAATCCTTTTTTTTAGATTACCTTTGTAGGTCGACTGTTGTTTTACTCGTAGTTTGCTCGTTGAAAATTGAAGTTTTACTAGGTTGAATCAAAAGCAATGGCAAGTTTATTCAATGTTAACCCTATTTTCGAATAGTGTTGTGAAAATAATACATGTCTAGAAAAATACTAACCAGTGTCATCTCCTTCCCAATGATAGCGGAGTCTCTATTGAAAAATACATTGGTCTAGACACCAGTGGCCCTCTTTAAGGTCGCGAGCTTAGTTGTAAGCATAGAGAGAAAGGTAATAGAAGGAGGCGACAATGGAGTTCGTGAAGGCGGTGGAGTTCATGACGGCTGCTACGGCTTGAAGAGGTTTCACTTCTGATGCTGCGGAAGAAGAAACAAACAAAGAGGGAGAAAAAAGATGTAAAAATTAGAAGAATGAATCTCACAATTAGAGATTTACAGCGCTGATGTGTCCATTTTTAGAAGGAACAAATTTAAGATATTTGCAACATAAATTATAAGGATCTCACTTATGAATCAAAAAAATTGTTAAAGATGTATTTATAGGCATTCGCCATGATTTTAAGTGAATGCAACAAGTCAATTTTGTCCTAAATCAAGAGATCACAAGTGGAACTTTAAAGATTGCGTGTTCGACATATTATCTCAACTTGAATGTTGCTTATAAGAGAAGGTAGAACAGAGGCTATTCTATTAGCCAAAATCTTATTTTTTCATTGGTAAGGCTTGTTAAAGTTTGAGGTTAGTAAACCTTATTTTTTTTCATTGGTAATAGAAATAGATAGATTAGTAAAGCCTTCCTAACCTACTTCAGAAGATACAGACACACTCAGAAGCGACTAAACTCAACAAGTTGACCTTCACTTACCCATCTACGAAACGGTAAACAGGAGGATAAAGGAAGACTAACCTTCATGCGCGAGACTGAAGACTATTCGAGAACGAAAGATGGAAGACTCCCGAGCGCGAGATGTTCGAGCATCCCGAGCCTAGTGTCCCAAGCACGAGAGATTGAAGAGTGAGCACAAAATGGAAGATCCGAGCAAGATGCAAGGGAGACAATATGAAGAGTGAGAGCAATTGAAAAGCCCACCCTAATTGCTCATCCGAGAAGACGTCGTCTTGGAGATGATTTGTCCATGTCAGCTTGCTGAGATGACTTTCATTAATGACGTGGAAATGCCACGTAGGATCACTAATGGCGATTTGGGACAGAGGGTCAACGGTGGCAGATTTGGGACACAACTAAAAGTTTGGAATATTTTAAGAGACAAAAAATATTTTAAGCCAAAATAAGGCTTGTTAAAGTTTGAGGTTAGTAAACCTTATTTTTTTCATTGGTAATAGAAATAGATAGATTAGTAAAGCCTTTCTAACCTACTTCAGAAGATAAAGACACACTCAGAAGCGAAACTCGGCTTAATCACTAAATGACGGAAAGATTTAAATGGGACACCTTGGGTCTATGAGACAAATCACTCATGTCAAATTGACCTGACATTCACAATTTCAACAAAAGGGTTATACTCCACATGGAATGATTATGTAAATCATGTTTCTTGGAAAAAAAACAGATCATATCAACCACGCTCAATAGCGAGGCTTTCCACAGTTGAGTCAGCAGTTGGCGTTAGTCTGTTAGAGATCTTCTCTGATGCATATTACGCTCGTCCAGCTGAGCAAGTCGAGCACGACTCAAAATCAAGTTACCATGATTTATATTAAGTTAAGAGGCCTCTTTGAGTACTTACACCAGAACCAGCCACTAGATAATGTTCAGGGCTAGTTAAGCCTTTAATTCTGGCAAAAAAGGATTGACAATCTCCCCACCAGAGAGAGAGAGAGAGAGAGATCCATTCATTGCATGGGGGAACTGTACATCTCTTTTTTATCTCGAGAAAATCAAAAGCAGATGATTCTGCCCAGCAGAAAAAGAAGATACCACAGAATAATATACAGATTGTGATGCCATCTAACACTGGTAGACCGAGTAACTCTTGCTCTTCCATAAAAAACCCCATCCTTTGCTTGTTTTCCTCCTAAATATAGACTTACAAAGCGGCTTGTCTTCTGGAGCCGATGACACGGTCCTGTGACTCGTTTCCTCTGGCTGATGATGATGCCGCTCGCTCAAATTGGCAGGAGATTGATCTCGTTGCCGTTGCTCACGGAATAGCATCGAAAGTTTCTGAGCCTTTTCTCTCCCTCTTAGGGTCCCATTCACCGAAATGGATACCAATGCAGGTATAACACCTTCTTGTAGCACCATTTCTTGTTATTTCCATTACACAAAACTAAAAGACATAGGGTTGACCATGCTCTTTGTGCTTTCTGTGGTTTGGTGCCAGATTCGATAAATCACTTATTCTTTGAATGTGCATCTACTAACAGATTGGCTGCTATGTGGGCAACCAAATGCAGCCTACCTTGGCGAAATAGACCATGGCATGATCACATTACTTGGGCTATGAATGTTTGCGGTGGAGACTCTTTTGCACACCGTATATCCAAGTTTTCCTTTGGTGCCTTATGCCACATCATTTGGACCGAGAGAAACAACGCTATTTTCAGGAACAAGAGCATTTTCACCCCGGGCATGCGCAAGCATCTTGTCAAAGTCGTCAAGGACAAGGCCATCTCTATGGGAGGAATTGATGACAACTTTAGGAATCGAGTTGTGCAAAGGAAATGGGATCTTCCAACTACGATCTTTGTTAGGAATAGGAATAGCTCCTAGTGCTCGGCCGTGTCTGTATTAGGTTGGCCCTGCTTGTGTCGGTTTGGTTACTTCCAATCTCCGAATTGGTTGGTTTCCTCGCTGTTAGCTCCTATTGGCTTCTTGCCTGTCTCTAGTTTGTGCCTTCTGTTTAGCCCTTGCGGATCCTCTCTTGACCTTGTATAGTCATCCTTTTGACTATAGTAGGTCAGGATCTGGTTTGCGCTTTAGTTTGTATTGGTGTATTTGATAAGTTATATTCATTCTTACCTTACAAAAAAAAAAAAAAAACTAAAAGACATAACGCAGCCTGCTCCTGCTAAACGGGCTCTCTAGTGTCAAGTACCGTGGCCAGTACACTTATGAGTTCAGGGCAAGATACCACTTCATCTTTTCCTGATTGGCATGAAGCTAAATTTATAAGGACTGCTATTGACTTTTCTGTCCACATTTGGTCGCTAGAATCCGCAAGAAGAGATTGAAGGCCACTGATAATGCCTGCTGAAAGCAGTTTTCCAATATTGTCAGGGTGAGTGGAGAGATTGTAAAGGGCATGAAGAGCATCAAGCTTGCACTGAGGGTACAGCCTGACTCGTGCCAGTTATGGGCTTGGCATTTTCAGGGCAGGAAAGATTCAGATAAAGAGGCGTTGCTGATGGATAAGACCTGTGGTTGGATATCATTTCCTCGAGAAGTGGAATGACTCTGGCAGCTAATATCAACTCCTTGTTCCTGAGGAAAAAGAAGCAAGGAGAACACATGTTAAGATACTGATGTGTTGAGCAAAGAACGATGCAACGAAGTACAGAGGAAGGTGGAGAACTGGAAGATAAAGAAAATGAAGGCAAAAATAATCATGTTGATGGTACTTAGCATATAAAGAACAGCATAGTAATCTCTACTATACGAAAAGACAAAAGCAACACTTGAAACATGTCACTAGTGAAGGACAAACTAGAATCATTTTTAGTCTTCCCCGTTAGTTTTCAAACATTCAAGCTGTAAGTAGAATGGAAAAGAAAAATACCTTGTGCTTAAAGAGAAGCCCTCAGAGGACGTCAAAATTGAGTAGAGGAATCAGAGAATAGACGGAATAGCGGAAAACATATATGACAAAACGACAATATTGATCCAAAATGCATGAAACTCTAGTCCTATGGTCAAAGAAGGGAAAAGGAAGCCATAAGGGTAGAAACAATATCGATCATTTCTGCTGACAACAGCAAATTCCTGTTAGCTGTTAATAAAAACAATACAAACATAAAACATGGAGCCCAGGCGCGAGAAACTCTAGTACTGTATCCACTGACCGGCCCAAAAGGGATACTATAGCATCCACTAATGACTGAATACCCTATTGCTTTTGCCACATAAATAATTGTCAAAATGCCCAAAAGAGTATTGAGACCCCTCAAAACAGCGATAGACTAAAAGACAAACCTGTTAGTGTTGACAGCAAGGTTGAACAGAGCCATTGCTCCAACGTCCTGAGCCATTACATTCCTCTCTCGGACAGCCAACTCCAGAAACTGTAGAAGGGCTTCAACAAGGCCAGTGGCCCCCATGAAAGTTCTAGCCTCCTCGTCATCCTTTAGCCAAAGCCTGATTTGTTCTACCACTTTGTGCTTTCTGCACAATTCCTCTCGTCCATTTAGCACTTCAAGAAAATGGTCGTGTTTTGTGAAAAATATTGACCTCAGGCACTTGTTCCTATGCAGAAAAGTTTTCTTCCTCATCCTCTTCCTCCTCAGTGGTACCACTCTCCTCCAAAGGAACCACTTTGACCCCCTTTGACTTTCGGGAGGGGACACTGTTCATTGATCTTGAATTTTTGGACTCAGACTCAGACAATGCCAGCCTCCAATAATTCAAATCAAGAGACTCTGGAGGCCCATCTGGGACAGGAACACCATTTTGCTCGAACCAGCTAGCAACAAGTCCTGTCACGCAGTAATTAGGAGTCAAACAAAGGTGAGACAGCTTCTGTTGAGTTTTAGGACAGGTGTTGTGCCCATCACTAAACCATTTCTCAGTACAGATCCTTCCATATGTCTGTCCAGAAGAAATAATAACCGGATCATACATAAGCTGCAAGGATATCGGACACCTCAACTCTTCTGGTGGAAGTGGCATCTGGCCTGATTTCCCGGTACTCGGCCTGAAGTTAAAAGAACTCAGCTTTGATAGCTTTCTTTCAAATGCTTGACCATTGCCCACGGTGCCTCCCTCATCAAGGGAGCCCTAAACGGTTGGTGAACAAGGAGTTGATCTCTGCTAATCATTGTCGCCAGAGAAGTCACTCCTGTATAACTTCAAATACTTTCGTATTAGATGAAAAATATAAGCCACAATTGATTCCTTTCATGTATCTTCCTCTGCTCTAGCTATTACAATAAGTTTCTTTAGAGCTCTTCTCTCTGTAAGAGCCGCTCTAGAAGAGGTGATTCCAAGTTGAGTAGCTGCTTGATGGAAAGACTCAAGTTCATTATTATCGTTAGAATCATTAAATTTTCTTCCTTGCTGGAGCAATGCAATTATTTCCTCGCCAACTTGCTTCTCCCGCGGATCAAGCGAAAACACAACAGACAGCCTCCAGTTCGGCAACAATCTCCAATATCTGCAAAAATAATATTCAGTGTACGGTTTAAGCCCATTTCCGTTTAAGCAAGAGAGACTCATGGACCATTCAAATTACTTAAAATGAAAATAGAAAAATACAACATGCAAAGTAATAATATTCAATAAAATTGCCAAAGCACTTGGAAGGGCAACGAACTTGTAGAAACATTTACATAATTGCCATAAAGAATGTTCCATTAAAGCAGTAAAGAGTAAAAGTGTAGGTCTCTCAGGGCCCCTCATCTGAAGCTTCGCTTACTAAGTAGATAAACAAGCCAATCATCCACTTATAGATCATCCTAGTCAATTTCCTCTCAATTTAGGAGAAAGGTCTCCATAAAAATCAGCTTGATTTAAAAAGAAAAAACGAACTTGCTCATGTATCGATAGTAGTCTAAACAACTAAAAATTACCTGACAACTGATAGACTGCAGGACAATGTCTTCAACTCTTCTGAGGCTATCTGCAAGAGCAGACCGAGCCTTTTCAAACTGAAGATCACAAAGAAGAGAATGGCATCGCTCAAAGTTCCAAGAAGAACGTCACCGGGTAGGGTTTGCTACATTCTGAGCAATGCTGAAGTATATTCTTGGTTTTTCCCAGGGCCACATGCAATGAGCACAGAGCCTGAATTCGAGGGTTAGCTTCATAACTAGAGCCTTCTAAAAACTAGAACAAAACTTCATCCATAGTATAAATTTTACAAAACATGAGCTCAATTCAACTTATCAATCGGCATCACCAAAAAGCCACGGTAACAAGTACGAAAACTACCCTCTTTTTGTTGTGCCAACAAAATAAACAATTGAATTTTTTTCGAAAGAAACAAGTGGTCTTTTAGATGGTTGAGAAAGTATCGGTACAGGAATATTGGCTCCGGCACAATATTGACTGGCAGCCTTAGCTTCTAGTATAAAGATCACCTTAGAAATCAATTCTTTTGGCAAAATTTGCGCTTATGTGGTTCATTTTACACGTTGGTTTCGCTAGCTGCAAAATAACTTTCTTCCGCTTCAACAACGTCAATAGGTCGTGCTAACGTGGAAAACTCCTAAGCAAGTTTCTACGGTATGCCACAGGAGAAAAAGAAAATTGGAGCAATTTCCATCGTCATAAAAGAAACGAACTTGTTCGGTTTTAAAATCTGAACGACAACACAGTTATTGAATTCCGAGACAGCCAAGAAAATTCGTAAGATGATCAATGATAACAGGTGACGGGGGGCATAGCTACTTATAAAAGAAAATAAAAATAAAAAAAAATTGAAGAAGCAGTTGAGCAGGCGGAGGGGCTGAACATGGAAAAGGAAAAGAAGAGAGGGCTTTTTAGTCTTTTAACCCGGCGGACCGATTTCGGGTCGGTCGGTTTTCGGCGGGAATTGCAGCTAAAGAGAAAACTCTCGAAGCCAAGCCCCTACCTTATTAGGGCTTTCTCTCTTTGTCTTGGGGGTACCGTCTGGCATCGCGTGGGTCCGAAGCGGAAGAAGACGACGATGGAGGAAGGAAACCAGGATCTGAAGATAGCGGCGGCCAAGCGCTTCCTGGAGAACTACTACAGGATGTTGGACGCGAACGGGGCGGATTTGGCGAGCCTGTACCGGGAAGAGTCGGTGATGATCTTCGAAGGCCGGAAGTTGCAGGGCAAGGAGGCTATCCTCGCCGAACTCACCTCCCTTCAGCAGTGCCGGCACCAAATCCTCACCTTGGGCTGCCAGCCCACCCTCCTCGGCAGCGGCGACTTGCTCGCCACGGTCTCCGGCAACATCTGGCTAGACGGCAAGCAGGACGCCCGCCTTTTCGCCCAGGTCGAAGCATCCATTCGTAATTTTTTTCTTTTTATTTAATTTCTTTTTGAGCGTCGAAGGAGGATGGTGGTTTGGATGAGATGGGCACTTTTGTTGATTGAATATCACCACCTTGGATTGTTATAGCCGGAGAGCATCTGTTTCTGTCTTATAAGAAGATTTATGGAGAACCGCATTGTATTGTTGTTGCTCCTCCGATGAAGTTTCCGAAAAAAAGAAAAGCTAACTTTTGGGGTGACGCCTAAAGAAATTTACCTCTTTTTTAAAGTTATTATGTCTCGTGAATTCTTTGCAATTTCTCTATCAAATTGGACTCGTCGTCCTCGATCGATCGATTGTATTCCATTTTGATACTACTGAGTCGTGTACCCGTTGTACATCTCGAGTTTCTCTAACGCTCTGCTCTTATCCTGCCCTCAGATGTTCATGTTGGTCCCAACACCAGAAGGAAGCTTTTATGTATCGCGCAGCACTTTCCTATATCTCGTATCCGAATTGCGCAGGACCTTCACGGCTTGATCGGGAATGGAATGTCCAGGACGAACAGGTTCCTCTAGGAGGCCGGGGGCAGTTTCAGTCTGTTTTATTTTCAATATTTTACTGCACTGTCGTTTGAAACAGATTTCTATATATATCTTGTGCGTTGCAACCGTGTTTTCCTTAACTATGTCTGAGGGCTTGCAGTTTTACTTGGACCCATTATCGTTGATCGTGTGCGCGTGTTTTCCTTAACTATGTCTGAGGGCTTGCAGTTTTGCTTAGACCATTATCGTTGATCGTGTGCGCGTGTTTTCCTTGACTATGTCTGAGGGCTTGCAGTTTTGCTTACCCCATTATCGTTGATCGTGTGCGCGTGTTTTCCTTGACTATGTCTGAGGGCTTGCAGTTTTGCTTACCCCATTATCGTTGATCGTGTGCGCGTGTTTTCATGGTATCATCAACTGATTTAGCCCGTCAAGATCTTCGTCAAGACCTTGAAGGGCACCAACTTCGAAATCGAGGTGTAGCCCGAAGACGCGGTCAGTTTCTTCTTCCCGCTTTTGTTGGTTTTGAAATATGGTTTCGTCACGTTTGTGGGCTTCTTCAATTGGGGAAATTCAAATGCTAACCAAGGTGTGATGTGTATGCACTTTCGTTTTAGCAACTTATTCTGGCCTAGATCTTGACAATAAGAAGCACCTAGGTACTAGTTGAGAATGTATAGGCGCTTGTGCTCCAGAAATGCAGTATTTCACCTGTTTTGCTGTTGTGGAATCTAAATACAGGCTTCTGCACTGGTTTGGTCGTACTTGGATGTTGCTGTGCAAAACAGAAATAGCTTAACCAATTTTAGTCTTTAGAAATCCCGAAAACTTTCGAGTGCCCGATGAGTTTTCTCACCACATGCGAAAGAAATGGTGGTCAAAACTGAAACAAGAACTTGCGAAAGGATTCAGTAAATTTAACTTATTGTAATTCGGATCTTGCACAAGTTATAAGTCACTTGACCACACAAGCATCCTTAAAGAGTTATGGCTCGTGCACTGAAGTATTAGAAGTCTTGAAAGGGCGCCCATTCGAATAAAAGTAGAAGAGGATAGGATGATTTTTATGAGGAGGAGAATACATGTAATTTTGCGTCACTTGAACAAATTTCTTTGAGGAGACACTAAATTGAGACAAAACCGGTCCATGTCACATTCAAATCCGAGAGTTCACACAACATGACAATTAGCCGGACAAACTTTTTTATTTCTCTGTTCCCTACAGACTAAGAGGTTGAAAATGCTACCTCCATTATTTTAAGATTATGGCTTTCACCCGTTCGTTGCAGTCCTAATTACTTGGAAAATCAGCTGTTACACGCAAGGAAAACAAGAGCAGCCCGAACTATGAACGATTCCTGACAAGGACTGTAATCGGCATTAACATCAAAGAGTGCTGCAACTAAACGTTGGCATATCTAAAGAGGTGCCCTGTTTTCCGAAAGTCACAAGGTCAATGGGGTCCGGTGCAGCTGGTGCAACGGCACAAAACTTACAACGTCTTCAATCCCACACCCCTTCGAAACCAAGGGACTGCATTGAGGAAGACTAAGTGGTCTTCCAATGTTGAAAGACTGATACAGGGTTAGGATACGATGGAAACCTGGCGGTTATCTAGGATGATTATAGAAGAAAAGAAGCAACGTCTCACATGAGCCAAAGACGACAAAAATGATAAACCCGAGCGACACAGGACCAACACGATAGCCCTTTCCTTTCTTGGTGGTTGTTTCAGGCACAGCTCCTCCGTTAGTAATATTCTTTTCGAGCCTGTCCACCTTCTCATCTGCGAATTACCTTGATGTAGTCTAAGAGAGAACAATCGTTCAGCACCTAAACGTTGCACACCAACTTATTGTCAAACGCGCTTGGTCTGAATTCTTCTAAAATGAATTTGGGTGATCAGAATCAGCGTCATTATCCATGCCTAGCAAATTTTCTCACTCTAGCTGTACCAGCACGAAACAGAAACTACCATACAACAAAGACCATGTGTTACAACATTCTTCCATCAAAGCAACTCTTAAGTTATCAAAATTAGCAACATATGATGGATTTCCACATTCCCCTACAGACATGGTGCGTGTGGGCGAATGATTCCGGGAATGGAATTCTGGGATATGTGTATGGATGGGTGTGTGTTTATGGGATGGTTGTCAAAGGATGTAAAGGAAACCAAAGGAAAGAATACGATCGACACCAAGTTACAAAGGGCGCGCAATCAACTGAGGATGAGGATCGGGATCAACGAAGTTCACCAATGAGGTTTAAAGGACAAACCACCCGCCAAGGTTAAAGGACTTCGAGATAAGAGAAGCTCACCACTAAGGCCTAAAGGAAATCCACCAACTGAGGATAAAGCGCTTATTAGCTCACCGCCGAGGAGCAATCCACTCTTCAAGGATAAAGAAACCGATTTAAGAGTTATTCACTCTCCAAAGATAATCGCTCACACAAAGAAAAATCTCATGTATTTTCATTCAAAGTCGTCTGCCTTACAATGGAGGACTCTACTCTATTTATAGGGGAACTAGGACATAGAAAATAACCAAATATTAAAGACCTAGAAACTAGAAGCAATTAAAGTACCTAGGAACTAAAGACTTTAAGTCTTGAGACTTGCACTTATAAAGACCTAATCCGCCAAGGAGACCCTATCTCACCATACTTATTTATCCTTGTGATGGAAGTTTTCTCAGGAATTCTCAAGTCTAAAACGGAGACTCCAGACTTCCACTGGTTTTAGCGGTGTAAGCATACCCGCCTCTCACACCTTTTCTTTGCGGATGATGTCCTACTATTTTCGGAAGGTCATTTGAGATCGGTGGAGCTAATCAGCGAGGCTCTCCACACTTTTTCTGAATGGTCCGGATTAACACCCAACGCTTCCAAAAGTAACGTCTTTCTATCCGGAGGTACCGCGGGCTTACGGGATCAAATTCTCCGATGTTTTCGGTTTCAGCAGGGCTCTCTCCCGTTCCGGTACCTAGGTGTGCCCATCATATCCACTAGGTTGAGCAAAGCGGACTGTAAAGTTCTGATTGATGCTGTCACCGCTAGAGCCCGCTCTTGGACACATCGGTTCTTATCTTTTGCTGGCAGACTACAACTTATCAAATCGGTCTTGTACTCCATCCAGGTTTACTGGGCCGCTATCTTCTCGCTGCCAAAATCGGTGTTATATAGAATTGAGGCTATTTTGCGCCAATTCCTCTGGAAAGGTCCGGACCTGGGTGCTGGTGGTGCGAAGGTCACTTGGAACTCTGTTTGTCTTCCTAAGGATGAAGGGGGACTAGGCATTCGGCGGCTTGTGGAGTATAACAACGCGATGATCCTAAAGCACATTTGGCTCCTTTTCTCAGACAAGGAATCTTTATGGTGTAAATGGATTCATTCTACGTTCTTAAAGAAGTCCAACTTCTGGACCGTCTCCAAGCCCACTTTCTGCTCCTGGACTTGGAAGAAGATCCTTGCAATACGGGATTCAGCTTATACCATGTTTCAATGGAAGTTAGGTAATGGGTCTTCTGTATCTTTCTGGTTTGATTCATGGCACTCCAGAGGTCCTCTCTACCACCTGTTTAGCAACATGGATATCTATCACTCGCGCATCCCTCGGGACATATCGGTGCGGAATTTTTATGAGGGTTCCTGGCAACCTTCAAACACCCTCAACAACATCCTGAGCTGGGTGGATCCTCCCCCGATCTTCTCCAACGATGTCCAGGACTCCTTTTGCTGGACCCCTCATCCGTCTAAAACCTTCTCGGTTGCCCTTGCATGGAGCCATATACGACGGAAAGGTCGGCCCGTTCAGTGGCACACATTCATATGGGACCGAGATGTTGCTCCGTGCCATGCTTTCCTGTTATGGGTGATCTCTCATAACCGGTTACCGACTCAGATATTTCTATCTCATAATCATAGGATTGACCTTGCTCTTTGCGCCTTCTGTGGTTCGGTGCCTGATTCGATAAATCACCTATTCTTTGAATGTGCATCTACCAACAGATTGGCTGCCATGTGGGCAACCAAATGCAGCCTACCTTGGAGAAATAGACCATGGCATGATCACATTACTTGGGCAATGAATGTCTGCGGCGGTGGCTCGTTTGCACACCGAATATCCAGGTTTTCCTTTGGTGCTTTATGCCACATCATTTGGTCCGAGAGGAACAACGCTATTTTCAGGAACAAGAGTATTTACATCCCGGGCATGCGCCAGCATCTTGTCAAAGTCGTCAAGGACAAGGCCATCTCTATGGGGGGAATTGACGACAACTTCAGGAACCGTGTTGTGCAAAGGAAATGGGATCTTCCGATTACGATCTTTGTAAGGAGTACGAATAGCTCCTAGTGCTCAGCCGTGTCTGTCTTAGGTCGGCCTTGCTTGTGCCGATTCGGTTATCCCCAATATCTGGATTGGTTAGCTGTTCCTCGTTGTAATCTCTTTCTGGCTTCTTGCCTGTTTATAGCTTGTGCTTTTTGTATAGCTCTTGCGGATCCGCCCTTGACCTTCTATAGTCATCCTTCTGACTATAGCAGGTCAGGTTCTGGGTTGCGCTTTAGGTTGTATTGGTGTTTTTGAAAAGTTATTTACATTCTTACCTTACCAAAAAAAAAAAAGACCTAAGAACTCAAAAATGCATTGATGACACTTAGGAACTACGTGCAATAAAGACATGGAGATTTGAAATCTTGATTCTTCAGCCTTGTGGTTCTTCTCCCAAAATTCGTGCTCCACTTTGACCATAGGATAACTGCCTTAATAAATTAGCAAATGTCATAGGAAAGTACTTGGAACAACCTCCCATCGATATGTTATCGATCCGCCTTGAAATCAACAATTAATCTTGGTGAAATGATATCGAATTGGCTAAGTAAAGAATCGACAATTCGTTTAGTCAATAATTTGGTCGATATTCTCATTATTGATGATCCACCGAACCATGTTAAGACCGAAATCTACCTTACCTTGACTGAACATCGATGGTGCTGAGTCGGATGCTCCCGCATCAAGACATAAGTCAGGGACAGCAAACTGACTTCAACATTCCTAAAATTAATAAAAATCAGGGACAGCTAACCGATTTCAACACCCCTAAATGGCCATTAATCAATAATGAATCCTCCTAATCAATGCTCCATGGACTTAATCTTCCTAGAAAGTCGCTAAATTTCCAAAGGCAACAAGCTTCTCAAGGACACGTAATGATATGTTGCGAAGCTAATGGGCTCAAGCTCAATAGATTGAGCGATTTGCGAGTTGGAGTCTCGATCTTTCAAGAGTACTATCGACAAAATTACCTTATCCTTTATCAACATCAATTCAGCAATTCTGACTAGTACATCTTGCATTCTAAGTCCTTCCTATGGAACACCATCTGCAATCGACCATCGTGAGAAACAAGGCACAAGAAGCACCAAGATAATTAACAAAAACTGATACACAAAATCCTAGATAAGAAAGCCCAGGTCACAAGCACTAATTACCTGAAAAGTATGGCAAGTCTGTAATTTCTTCAGATATATGAGTCAAGAATAGTGTTCCATAGCTGTACGAACAGAATCCCCTCCTTAGTAACACCAATTATAACTAGAACAAGTACAGCTTTGGAGGCTGGGCAGGGCGGTGGCGACGCCGCTGACGGTGGGTATACTTTACAGCTAGAATACCACTTAAACATGTATGACACACATTTGTTATGCCAAATATCATTTTTCATGCACTCTCTGTCTCGTGTTATGTATACGCTCAATACTTTTTAAATGAAAACATTTTCTTATTAATAGTTAATCATTGCTCTGGAGGAACTCGTTAAAGGCAGGATTCTGATCAAAAGGAGCGGGTTAAAGAAGAGGAGAAAGAGAGATTCTTTGTACGTAAAACAACATATATATACTTCTAAAGCAGAGACAATAGTAAATCACTTATGGCATGGATAAAATAGTTCACAAAAGAATTCCAGTCCCCATAAATGGCATCATGGATAGCACGTAGAGATGCATGGCATTGGTAAAGTGCCAGAACAGACATAAGAAGAAAAGCAAAAGAACATGTCGCCTATAGCAAGAAATCATTCCAAAATTATTGATCATATTGCAGAACATAATCTTTGCTCATGGAAACCCATACTAAAAATTCTTACCTTATTATCGCCGAGGCTTGGCGACTGGCCAGAGGAGGAAGAAGAAGGGAGGAAAATGAGAAAAAAAAGAAAAAGAAAATGATCTTGTTTCAGAAATTGTTCTTGGGAACAAAGAAATAGATTTTTTTTACTTCTTGTTTTTATTTCAAATCTATTTCCTGGCCACTTTTCTATTTCGGAAAATAGAAAAATTAACTGATATTACCAAATGAATTTCTGTTCTATTTTTGTTTCGAGGAACAAAAGAACAAAAAAAATAGAAAAAATAGCATGGTTACCAAACAGGTCCTTAGCAATATGATCAGAAATCATTTTTCCTTTTCAATTGATATTTTTGGCAAGGCCTAAGTAGGAACAGATCTAAGAGTAAAGATCTTGGTATGACCGAGCTGAATCTACCTCAAACATTTGTATTTATTAATGGACAAAC
Organism: Syzygium aqueum; assembly: GCA_031216185.1. Lineage (NCBI taxonomy): Eukaryota > Viridiplantae > Streptophyta > Magnoliopsida > Myrtales > Myrtaceae > Syzygium > Syzygium aqueum. The sequence goes on along the minus strand of CM062238.1, from coordinate 39,470,220 downwards.
ATATATGGGGGATATGTGCACTAGAAGTCCTAAATTTTGTTACGAAAGTGCAATTGAGTCCTAAAATTTTAAAAAAGTGCAACAAAGTCCTAAAACTTGTCACGAAACTATAATCGAGTCTTAAAATTCGCTCAAACCAAATTGCTCTAGAAGGACTCTCTAGTAACCTAAAAATTAAGTCCTAAAACTTGTTATGAAACTACAATCGAGTCCTAAAACTTAAAAAAAAATGTAATCAATGGAAGAACTTAATTGAACCAATTTGACAACTCAACTACACATTTTGAAAATTTTAGGACTTAATTATGACAAGTTTTTGAACAACTCAATATGACAAGTTTTAGGACTTGGTTGCACTTTTTGAAAGCTTTAAGACACAATTGCATTTTCATGACGAGTTTTAGAACTTCCAATGCATTTGTCCCATATTCATAACTATATATATAGTGAGGGAAAAGCCTAGATATGGCTCCATAGAAAATGCCCGTTGATTTTTCATACCATTTTAACCCGCTCCACCGTATACTCGTGTTGCCTCACCCCTAACAGAGGAGATAAAACAAGCACGAAGTGCGTTTTCGGGCGTGGATGGGGTCTTGCCCCCACATATGGGAAGGGGAGGGGATGTATCTAGTCATCTTTTCCCCCCGCCCGCTCTGCAGCTTAATTATTTTAAATATTAGAATTTATTGCCTTCTATGTTACGTTTTATATAATGCAGGTCTTTCTTACCTTTTTCTAGGATTAAAGAATCGCATAACACCACCCGCCTGGGTGGCGCTGCTGGAGCGGGCACTCTTCCTCTCGCAAAAGGTTGAGTGTTCGAATCCCGGGCGCCGCAGGGTGACTTAACCGGTGGCACGTGTGTGGTGGCTAGCACATGTCGCCCCCAGGGTTTACCTCCCGGCTGTCGGCCGTGCGGGGGTTCCCTGGGTTACCACAAAAAAAAAAAAAAAATCGCATGGCACCAAATTTAAATAAGTTTGTTTATTTAATATTATGCATAGCTTGAGCATGTTGCGGGACAGGGGAATGGGGATGGGGCCTACAAACTTGCCCCATGTGGGGCTTGGAAAAGATATAGGGCCGAGATTTTAGTAAAATGCTCCTTTGAATTTTCATTAATTTTTTTCCCATTTGGAGGAAGAAAACAAGTTTATTCGTCCTATGTGAAGAAAAAATTACAAAATAAAAAATCGCGCAAAATTCAAATAAAAAAGTTTGCTTATAAATTAGGGTTGAGAGAAAAAAAATATGTTACAAGATGTTTCGCTGAAATTTCTCCCACGACAAAATAGCTTTCACCGAAGGTCGTTCTTTGGTTTTTATTAAAGGAGATAGGTTTTGCACCAACTCCGGACATGAAATATCAAAGCGAACGAGGGAATCAACAACTTTACTTCAGATTGAGCTACACAAATTCAAACTGTACCGGAATTTAATCGACGACAAGATCTGGAAAATATAATTGTTACAAACAAACCAAGTGCAGACAAACTCTGCCGAAATTTATTAACTACAAAACTTGAGCACATAAAGATATCATGTCAAAATTTAATCGACGACACAACACTCGAGATAGAGATACACGGTGGAATTTAATAGACAATGTGGATATGGAAACTACAGTTAAGAAACACGCTATAATTTAATCGATAACGCGATTAATGGAAAGTAAAGACATAATGTAGGAAAATAAAATACCGAAAGATAGTATATTCGTTTGATTTGTGCGGACGTGGGGAGTTTAGTATCGGGAGGGGCTAGCCTGACGGTCCTCTGCAAAATGACAGAGTGACTGTCAAAGGTCAGCCACAAGATCTGTTTTGAGGAGACAGTACACTTCGTCAGCTGATTTTTTTGACTCTGTCTTTTTTTTTTCTACGTTTCCTTATTACAAGCTCAAATTGAGAGACAAAATCATAAGAGGCCCACAAAATCAATTTTCTTGAATATAAAGAAAGAAAAACTAAATTAGATGCCGAAATATAAATAATTATAAGTACAAAAATATTATCACTTATTAAAAAGAAATCATTAATGTCTTTATACAGATATATTAAATTTAAAAGATAAAAAAACCACTTCAAACATTGGCTTTGCAACTAATAACGAAATGATTGTGCAATGAATTGGTTTCTCATTCCTTTCGCTCACACCAAATTGCTGTAGAAGGACTCTCCAGTAACCTAAAAATTAAAACCAATGATATCGATTATGCATAAAACAAATAAAGTAAAGAAAATATCAAAATAAGAATAATGAATTAGTAGAGAAAAAATTTACCCCATGGATCCAAATCTCGTAGATGAAGATGTGTTGGGACCTAAAACATTAGCAAATCAATCTTAGGATCACATGAATCAAAGCTAAAGTTAAAAAAATGATTTTCGATCAATTTTTATACAAATTTTACCTAATATAGCTTCAACGTTTGGTTCATTGAGAAGATTCACGTGACCGCGAGACACCGGACCCTATATCATTTCATATGGATAAAAAGTCAATTTATAGTAAGGTACTTTATCTCAAAACAAAATAATTCCCAATTGAGTGAAAATCAATGAAATTCCTTGTACTCTCGTCCTGACAGATTGTATTCGTTAATTCAACCGGTAGAGCTATGACATATATTTCCAAAGAATTCTACATAATTATTGTAAAATAATTTGGAAACACCATACTGTGCGATCCAGATTCACTCGAGAGCCATCCCGCATCAAGTGATCAGGGGTTGTTTTCTTCTACCGGAAATTTCAAATGCATTAATTTAGCAAACTACTATCAAGCTGAAAACAAATATATGAGAAGAATTACGTCGCGTTAACTAGAATTATTAGTGAAAAAGTTCTTAAGCTTTAAAGTCTATTGTTTAATGCAAACAATAATAACAATGTATCTTTAATGCAAAATAAATAAATCTACCTTTGTAGATGCTTAGCGTTTGGGTTTCTCAATTGGATTCTTGAATCGATTTTCTCTTGGACGACCAAGTCTCTTTCCTTGGATTCGATCCTTTAGGTGCTCTTTAGCCCGATCGAGGTCCACAATCTGAATCTTTTTATTTGCTTCCTCCAACACTTGCAAAACAAATTTAGAATGCTCTATGGATTTTGAACCTTCTTGTATGATCTGGATAGCATAATTAAATAAGTGATCATATCATTCGTTTAGATTGTCAAAATTAACACCATTAGATGTGGAGCTTGAAAGTTATGAATGCTTGAAATCCTTTCTCCATCGAGACAATATGTAATTGCTCGGTATCTCATTTTACTCCAATGTGATGAAGAACACGTAGTGCATGTCTACAAAGATAGCCCTTAAAAGCAAACATTCCACATATGCAGTGAACTTCAGTTCCCATGCTACAATACAAAACCTCAAATTCGACAATTTTGGAATGACCACTATCATGACCACCTTGACGCTCTTTTACTCTGAAAGTTGATGCTACTCCACCTGTGTGCACTTGAGTTACGTTAAGGCAATACACCATTGTCTGGAATCAAAATCGGCACGGGATTCTTTTTGATACTTGTCCTTGAGTGCAAGCTCATAATTAGAGACAAAATCACTCAAACATGTTTGTCTATGTACATATATATGTATATATATGTGTGTGTATATATATATGTATATATATAAGCATTCGTACCCTCACTTCTTTGAGTAGTTGACATGCCTACAAAAAATGTAATTTTCAAATATACCGGCACCCATTTTTCCCGTTCCTCATACAATGTTCGAAGCCACTTATTATCATGGAGTCCATGTGCATTAATCAGCTCCTTCCGAGCAATGTCAAAATCACTCACGTATAGTGAGTCGTAAACTGCTCTCTCTACTGCTAACTCTATATCCTTATATTGAAGATGACCCCCTAATTTTTGCGGCAATTTTTGCATTATATGCCATAAACAAAGGCAATGACGAGCAAACGGAAATACTTCAGAAATTGCATTTTGCATTGTTTATTATGATTTTATCTCTCAATTTGAGCTTGCAATAAAGAATTATAGAAGTCCAAAAAAAAAAAACAAGGAAACGTATGTTCAAAATTTAAAACCGGTTGAGGAAGTTTACCGGTTTCCTCCGCAAAATCTTGTGGCTGACCTTTGACCGTCATTCCGTCATTATACGGAGATGATCAGCTCAGCATTTTCCTTTAGTATACAACCAATGGTATTTATAATAGTAACGTGGTAACTGCTTCCCAGTAGTTTCCAGCGGTCGCACTCTTCTTGATCGGTTTTCAACGGTTACCTCCATGCTCTTCCACTTCCAAAGTCTCGTGCTCATATCCCTTGATCTTGTTCCTAAACAGTGGTTCCTTCAAAAGCGCACACCAGTTGATCCAGGTCATCTCGCGATCTTGCTCTAAATCGTAATCGTTCCATGACTTTGCTCCAAGTGGTAACTGCTCATCGGCAATTGCCTCGTGATCTTGTCGCCCCATGATCTTGCCTTTGAATGGTAACTGCTTTATAACCCTACTCCCAAGTAATTATCATCCAAACCATGCAAAGATATACATGTCGATTGCTTTTCGATCCTCAGTTGCTCTATCCCCTTGTGATATTAAATTTGCGATTATCTTCCCGTGTTCCTCATGCCTTCAAAAGCATTTTGATGTTGTGAGATTTTGTGAGACAATAGCCAACTGTTCTAAAAACTTAAGCTATTAGATAAAGGCGTGGCTTAATATTTAATTACTCTAACACTCCTCCTCATGCTTAGTCTGATTGTTTTACCTAGTACTAAGCGTGGACATATTTAATTGGGAAGGCAAATGGGGCTTGAAAAAATTTGAACTCAATACCTCCAGCTTTGATACCAAGTGAAGAATAAAGCGGAAAATAGAATTTATGTATATTTTTGTGTGTTCGATTTTCGAAATAAGCAATGAGACTTTCTGAGTAGCAATCAAGGACGACGGTTCGGCGTCTGTCCGGCGGAGAATGGACATCCAACGCTGCTGTGGCTGCTGGCTACGTTGTTAAAACTCCGTGGCCCCTTCCTAAAAAAATTGGCTCTGATACCAAGCGAGATTTTGTGAGACCACAGTCAACTATTTTAAAAGCTTAAGCTATTAGATAAAGGCGTGGTTTAATATTTTATTACTCTAACAGATGTTTTGCTGCTTTTCACTCATCAGTACCCATATCTATAGTCATTCGTCATCGTATATCAAGAACCGATTGGCAATTTCCCCATTATGGATCACTGATGTATGCTAATACTGGTTTATAAAAATGAAAATTAGCCTATGGCAAGATGGCACGTTCATGGTAATCCTCGTACATCAGCCGTGTGATTATTTACGTTCACATGTTGGTCATGTGCTTGTCCCAATCGAAAGTCTGGTAATTTTTTTGATGTTCACACTCTTATCTCGATCAGCTATCTTAAAGGGAAACAGAAAAATAGAACCAAAAAGTTCACCAACAAGAAAGAAAAATAAAAGGAACGAAATTGGACTTATATGTATGGAACACATGAATATATTTATATACAATTCTTTTATATTAGGAAATCATCTATTCATGTTCCTCCCTTTGCTCGACCTTGATGTGACAAGCTCCAGCATTGTCATCGTTAAAGTAATTAAATATTAAATAACGTATTCTTCTAAAAGCTCAAGCTATTAGACGAATGCGTGGTTTAATATTTAATTACTCTAACACTAAATATTAAACCACTCATTTATCTAATAGTCATATATAGTGTGTCGAATCGTATTAAGAAATGCTAAGCATCAACTCCCAATGTTATTATTAGACAGGACAAATCATTCACCAGAAATTAAAAAAATAATTCATCTTTTTGACCAAAAAATTTTGATTTAGAAATCTCTTTTTGGTCTGTTGTCGGCCTCCATGAAATATGTTAAATATCTCACACCATCTACCAATATCCTTCATGGGTTTTTTTGTGAATATAGCGGAACTACATGCAACATCACCCAATCGTATAGAATCATATTAACATAACTAATCATGCCGAAAGAAAAGTGAAGAAAAAATATACATTAGTTGTGTGGCTGACGTTGATATAACCGACCAATCAAGTTGCTTGCATGATATGCATCTCAACTAGCTTTTTGTGTTCAAGCTTCGGAAGTCTCAAGCCTTATCAGTTGGCTTCTTCACGTAGTGCGACCGCTGTACACAAAGTATCTTCTCCTCCTCTTTCCATGGATTTCCTGCTGGAACTACAGTGGACCTCCCGCAAGAGAGAGGGAGAGATGTCCATTGGTGGGACCTAAGGGGAGGGAGGAGAGAGAAAAACTAAAAGAATAAACTTCATCAAATAACATTGTAGGTGATCAATAACTACGTAAAAATAGAACGCGGATACTAATCATATTTCATCATATTTCCCATTGTTAAAAATGGACAAAGTTAGGAAAGCTGTATATATAAAAGTGCACTAGATGCACAATGACAATATATAAAATATCACGCATGAAAGAATATATAGATTTTAAAGAAATTTTGCACAGTTTACATTTTACGTAAACCATTCAAGACAAATTTCTCGATTATATTAAAGAAAATTAGAAGCTCACCAAGAAACACACTTAAATAGAATTAATGTCTGCAGAAGGATCCACAAAAGATTGATTTGGCACCTGTCACCTTCTAATTATTTGATATAATCAGAATACATAGAATTACATATACGTTTATGAAAAATGAAAATTATCATTTTCAAATTATTTCCATTTTCTGTTTTTTTATAAGCATTTATATCTGTAACCATCCACAAGTTGTTTCCAAATACAAAAGAATCCCTTATTTTGTAAAAGAGAAATATCTAACTCCAATATGATGGGAGATGTCGCGACCCAATTAAATTAATTGGGTGCACAATAAAACTAGGCATCCAACGTCATAAAAAAGCACTTACACTGTTCTTATTCATTTATTGAAAATATACTTTATGCTTGCCCAAAGCATAGGTTCCTGATCTAGAGATTCCAAAATTGAACAAGAAACTGTAATACTGAGAAAGTAACAAGATCCCTGATCCATTACAAATTTGGTTGAAAAGGGGAAAAAGAGTACTGCTTAAGAATGGTATAAAAAAAAAGTTTACTTTTCCTAAAGCTCCAAGTACGCCATCTAGTATCACATACTTCAAGTCCTCCAAAAGACATAACTTCTAGACAAGATTATCCCCATAATATGCTTACCCAAACGACGCACTAAGTATCCTCAAACACTCCATCTATTGGATTCCATGTTCTCGCAAGCGACCCTCCTCCAAAGTAAGCCCCGGGTATATGTTTTGTTGCCAATACAATTGATTCTCGTTATCTCCTGTTTCGCATTACTTTAATTACCGTGGGAGATGCCTTTCATCTCCCGCGGAAGATAACTATGTCAACACCGACCTCTAGGTGATCTTTATGACAACCTTGTGGAACCAATTGCCCATCCAAAATTAGACATGATAATAAAGCAAATCCTCTTTTAGAAGTTTTTAGTTCAACAAATCACAGATTGCCACGTCCATGACCAACGTACTATTTCACAACTTACCACTTTAGTTGCTGAACCTCTTAATTATATTTATTCATTGCAAACGCTCTAATACAATTAGAAATTAGGATAAAATCAACCATTTTACCTGTTGTGTATGATTACGGTGTCTGCAGTAGCAAGGTTTATTCCCAAGCCTCCGGCTCTTGTAGAGAGAAGGAAACAAAATCTGGTGGAGTTTTTGGCATTAAAGCGATCTATAAGTATTTGTCTCTCTGCTCCGGCTACCTTGCCACCTATCCTTTCATATTTGCCATTTCTGCCATTTCTGTGTGGGAAGATGAAATGCGAATGGACCCACCTTATCGGCAAAAAAAAAAAAACATTAAAACGCTAAATCCCACAAATTACGTGCCGGATAGAACGAACGTCCAAAGTGTCGACGTCAGACGGATGCCTTGTAAGTGCAGTAATCTTCAAGTAGGTCCAGCATATGCTGGAATTGTGAACAAATGAGTACTCTATGTCCTTGCACTTTACGCTTCACCATCATTTTGTCTGACAGCTGCTACTTCCCACGAGATTCCAGGAGTTGTCTACCGAAAAGAAAGTGGAAGAAGAAAAAAGGGGACTCACAAATTTAAATCAGAGCTAACCATCGCAACATTTCAGATCACGTAAGTAGTACTTTCATAACTATGTCGAGTGTTCTAGGTAGCGAATCACATAAAATTCAACGAAATGCAAACGATAGAGCCATTTTCAGTAGCTTGATACAAAATCAAAGCAATCATAAAATACTTGCAGGCTTCACCGCTGTATTATATCTCTGGTTCGACTCGTTCTAGCACGTGAGGGTGGCAACACAGTTTTCACAGTTCCATATCCACATTGATAGGAGATATCAGCCGCTCAGAACAAATAACAATCAGAATGGTGTTGTCAAATATAAAGAATAGCTCCTTTCAGTAAATCTCCCATTCTACCTGGGTACCACCTCATCGTGTTAGTATCCGGTAACTACGCGTTAGAATGGCCTTGTAGTATTCTTTCTGTTTGGCACTCAACTCAACACAAAAAATTAGTTCCTCCTTTGGGGGCAGCTCCTTCATGACATCTTTCTTTATTCCTGAAGTATCATGTAAATTTCATTCACATCGGATTAGAAGACATAACCTATTGAAAACGAAACTCCCACTACGTGTGGTAGCTATATATGCCTACTACACCATGCATCTGACGGCCATACATGTATTCTACTTGACAGTTATCGTCTCCAATCAGTACAAACCATATCCCAGGACGTCACTGGAATTTAAGTTGACTGAGATAATGTTAGTATTTGCGGAAGCTAGGTGTTTGATGTGTGTATGAAATATGGCAAGGGATTCACGAAGGAAAAACGGACAAAGGCTAGATGAAAGTGGCGAAAAGGGGCACAAGGGAACAAGCAAGAAACGCTATTATTATTCGTTGGTGTCACAAGGGAAAGAGAGATTTGGTTGTCGGTCTACACTCCCCTATTTATAGGCGTACATCACCGACTTAGACATGCAAAAATCTCTTCTCAAGTCACAGATTTTTATATTTGCTCTAATCCTTAGCCAGCTCTATTATAGAGCTTCGTGAACCGACTTAGCAACTATCTCTGCCATTTGCAGAGAATTTTGTAGACTTTTCTCCACAAATTTAGCGGACTCCAGACTCTTCCTTGCCGCCCAAGCACTAGAATTTTTTTTTCGTAGGATTTATCTAGACTTTTCTAGGCTCTAAAAATTGGATTAGCATTTTAACAGATAATATATTTGATTCTTTACTATATTTGCATCGTAGGGACAATAGTTGTCGGTTACAGTGAAGAGAAATTCGCAAGGGATACAAGAGGCCCAGAAGGTGAAATATCTCTTTCGGCCAAAGGTGTTAACAAAAAATTGTTTCTGTTTGAAACTAAGAATAGTGAGGAAGAATTGAACAGAAGAACAAAGGAAGGAATGTGTGAATAATCTTTCTGTGTTTTGTATTTTTTCTGTCGTGTCTTTATACAATTATAGAGGCTCTATTTATAGACTTTCACAAGAAGACCAATGTCTACACTTAAGGGGGTTTTGAAAGGAAACGTAATTCACTGATTGGGAATTGATGTAGTGATTTGTTGATGCTTGATTTGTGGGAATTGAAAGGAAACGTTGTTGTGGGTTTCCTTCTTTGCTTGATTCTTGCAATCTTCGTTCTTTGGTGTTACCATCGTTGGTGGAACCAGAACGTTGTTGATTGCTTGATTGTTGCAGATTTCTTGATTGTCCATTGTTGATTAAGGCATCATATTCTGCCGCCATAGCGGCACGCCAATTTGGATCTCGGAAAGCCTGCGTGAAACAAGTAGGCTTGACGAGAGTCTGTGTACCTGCAGTCAAAGCAAAAGTTTGATTCCTTGTGAGGACTCATCGGTGAATCGTGCCATCTCTCAACCGAGTGACCATGGGATGTGCTGGGGCTAGAATGTCCGAAGTAGAGGAGTTGGAAGTGTCAGGCTCCGGAGTTGTGGAGGGAGGAGTTGCAGATGACGTCGGCGAGATAGATGGTGAGGACCCAGGGGCAAGATCTACTACTGTAGATGTGGAGTGCTGTTTAGAGTCGTTCAACGGTGGTAGAGGCTGGTCCATCGGTGGTAAAGGTAGTACCACACTTGTAGGTGGAGGTAGAGCATGGCGATGGAGATGGTGTATCGCCAAATGGAAAGGTGTGTTTGTCGAAAACTGCATCAGCCGCAATGTAGATTTTGCTAGTTTGTGGGCAGTAACAACGATAGCCTTCGTACCCTGGAGGATAGCCAACAAAGATGCAGCAGTGTGATCTTGAGGCAAGTTTGTGAGTGGTATAGGGCCGCAAGTATGGAAAAACTGCACACCCAAAAACTTGGAGGCGTGAAATCTCTGGTGGTGTTTGGAACAGTGTTTGCCTGGGTGTGAGATTGTTGAGGAGAGGAGTCGGTGTCTTGTTGATAAGATGTACTGCCGTTTCAAAAGCATATTCCCAATAAGAAACTGAAGCGTGGGACACAAGAGCTAGGCCTGTCTCGACAATGTGGCGGCGTTTGCATTTAGTGGCGCCATTATGAAATGGAGCATATGGAAAAGATACTGTTGATGAATACCATGTTGGAGGAGATGGTTTCGCACTTCGGTAGAGCGGCGAAATTCTAGTGCGCCATCGCATTGAATTGTCTTTAAGTGTACGTTGCAATTGAGTTTCTGCAAATTTGTGAAAAGCCTTAAAAATGTCTGCAAATTGATCACTGAGTGGTGAAAGGATAATACCAAGTGAACCGAAAATGGTCATCGACAAAACAACAGAAGTGATAGGGGATGGTCCCCAGACATCAAAGTGAACAAGTGAATTTAGCTCTAGAAGGGGATGTGGGATGGGTTGGCGTTTACTCTTGCTAAGAGCACAGGCCGTACAATGGGAGGGAGATGACTTGGAAAATTGTGTTTGTGTGGATTGAAGCAGACGAGTTATTCGATCAGATAACACATGACCCAGGCGTTGATGCCATAAGTTGAAGGAACTAAGGAAAGTTGGCGGAGACTTGTCAGAGGTGGAGACCCGATATAGACCATTCTCAAGATGACCTCGGAGGAATACCTGACCAGTATGAATACACAGAGCAACAAATAAGGTGGGGTAAAATACGAAGACCTGTTGTAGACACAAATGTACCTGTGTGAGTGATGGGAATGGAAACTCCATCACCCACAGTCAATTGTTGATTCCCGGTGTATGGAGTGACTTGGGAGAAGCCGGAAATGCTGTTGGTGATGTGGTGGGTGGCTCCAGAATCTAGATACCAAGATTGAATATCCATCGCAGAAGGTGGAGTAGTAGGTGAGGCATAATAAGCTATGGGTTGTGCAGTTCTGATTGGGGCCGAATATTGTGCCTGAGGTGGTGCCGGTGTAATAAACTGGAGATTAAACTGCTGCTTGCAATTGTTCGCTCGGTGACCTTGTCGTCAGCATATCTGACAGAATGGACCTGAATTTTATCGCTTGCCACCTCCGCCAAACGACCGGCAGTTTGGTGCCCTTGTTGGTGTCGGCAAAATTGGATTAGTGCTGGATGGACTTGCATTTGATGGGCTGAAATTTTGAGTGCCCCCTTTAGACTGTTGAGACGTGAATCTCGACTGGTGAGATACAAAAGCCGCAGGTGCAGGGGTATTGGAGGTCACTTTGTTGATTTCCAGTTTTCCTTCGTGTTGAAGGAGCAAACCATGAAGAGCGTCACGTGAGAGTGCTCCTGATTGAGAGACGACGGAGATCGCTGTGTCCAAATCGGAAAATTCTGGTCCAAGACCATGGAAGATGTGCCTGTGGTACTCGTTTGCTGATAGGGTTTCTCCAATGGTGGCTAATTGATCTGCGATGGTGGCTGCCTCGTGAAGAAATTCTGTTATTGTGCGGCTTCCTTTCGTAATGGATTGAAATTGAAGTCGCAAAGCCGACGCCCGTGCTGTTGATTGTGGAGCATAAGAGTCGGAGAGGTATCTCCAGATGGCTGCTGCAGAGGTGTGGTTCGTCAATTGAGCGACGATAGGAGAGGTTGGTGAATTGAGAATCCACCCCATCGCGATTGAGTCACGGATTTGCCATGCCTTGTATTCGGGATTGGGCACCAATGTGCCGTTCTTGGAAGCATGTGAGATGTGTTGCAGAGGAGCTGGTTCTGAGCCATCAAGAACAGAGAGCAGATTGGCTGCAAGAAAATATGGGGTAATTTGGGCTTTCCAGATAGTGTAATTTTGCCCAATGAGTTTTTCCCCTATGGTGGGTGGGGAGTGAAGATTGAGTGTCGAATTTGGAGCTGCAATATGTGGAAATGCAGTGGTAGTGATTATTTCTAAGGATATAGGAGCTGAGTTAGTGTTGGATCGAGGGCTTTCGCTGGTATGCTCTGATACCATGTTTGAAACTAAGAATAGTGAGGAAGAATTGAACAAAAGAACAAAGGAAGGAATGTGTGAATAATCTTTCTGTGTTTTGTATTTTTTCGGTAGTGTCTGTATACAATTACAGAGGCTCTATTTATAGACTTTCACAAGAAGATCAATGTCTACACTTAAGGGGGTTTTGAAAGGAAACGTAATTCACTGATTGGGAATTGATGTAGTGATTTGTTGATGCTTGATTTGTGGGGATTTGATTCTGTCAATTTGTTTCTTTCTTTGGTGGAGATTATGTTGTGGGTTTCCTTCTTTGCTTGATTCTTCCAATCTTCCTTCTTTGGTGTTACCATCGTTGGTGGAACTAGAATGTTGTTGATTGCTTGATTGTTGCTGATTTCTTGAATTTCGGTGATTGATTGATTTCCTTAACAGTTTCTTCTCCTTTGTAAAACGCGAAATGTTTGTCTCACTGTTTCGGGAGTCATACTTCGAAGAAGTTGTGGAGCCAGCATGTTATGAAGCCTTATAATCTGCTCCTCCTAACTGATGTCCTTAAGTTCTTTCTGCAATTCTTCCGAGCTTCCAAACTATAGGTGCCAAAAGCAAAAACGGAGGCATCAGCCAGATACAAATCCATCATGGATCTACACAGAGAATTCTTGTATTCTCCAGAAGTTCATCCAGACGAACCTTCCCAGCATCAAGAAAATGCATGAGCATAAAAAGCTCATCCATATTTTTTTTTTGGTAAGGTAAAGATTTTATAACTTTTCATTGAGCCAATTACAACCTAAAGTTAGAGGTACCCATCGACCCAATATGGACAACTTGTCAAAATGGGGTCAAAAGCCTTAGCAGGAACTATACAACCAAGGAACAACTTTGAATAAGTAAAAAGGTAAGAAACTAGCCTAAGATGGGGCTGGACTAGCGACAAATATAGTGGCCGAGAGGCCCCAATTCCTTTGCATTCTCCGATTTGCAGGTGTATCAGGAATAGTCCCCATGGCTAGAGCTTTGTCCTTGACAACCTTGAGAAGGTGGTTACGTATTCCTGGGATAAAAACAGACTTATTCCTGAAAATGGCATTGTTCCTTTCCGACCATATGATGTGGCATAGAGCGCCAAAGGCGAATCTAGATAGGCTATGCACAAAGGAGGATGTATTGCAGACTTGCATTGCCCAGGAGATAAGTTCAGGCCAGGCCTTATTACGCCATGGAAGGTTGCATTTAGTCGCCCAGAAAAAAGCCAGTCTTCTTGTAGCCGAGCATGCAAAGAACAAATGGTTGATGGAGTCCGGGACTTCACCACAAAACGTACAAACAGCGGCTTCAATCCTTCGAATTTGTAGAAGTAAAGTCTGAGTGGGTAAACGGTTAAGGGAAATTACCCACAGAAGGAAGGTGTGTCGGGGGGCTATATGCTTATCCCACACAAAGGAATGCCACAGGGCCGGTCGTCCGGTGGTTCTGATTTGGTTCCATGCACGGGCGACGGAAAAGGGGAGAGCGGGGGAGGGGGCCCACTTCAAAACATCCTGAATGTCATCCATAAAACTAGGATGTGGATCGGTCCAGCTAAAGAAGGTATCAAGCATTGTTGAAGGTTGCCAGATGCCATCGTAGAAATCCCGCACCGAAGTTTCACGAGGAATCCTGGATTGATAAATGATTAAATTTGATAATATCCGGGAGAGGGGGCCTTTAGCATGCCACCAATCGAAACCAGAAAGAGACCGACCGCCCATTTCCAATTGTCCACCTGAATAAACCTTGGGCAGTCAAGCGCAAATCTAGAAGCTTCTTCCAAGTCCAGGAGCAGAAGGTGGGTTTTGAAACAATCCAAAAGTTGGAGTTGTGTAAGAAGGTTGAATGAATCCATTTAACCCACATGGCTTCTTTATCAGTAAACAAAAGCCATATGTGTTTAAGGGACAAAGCTGTATTGTACTCTTGGAGACGACGAATCCCCAGTCCTCCTTCCTTCTTGGGGAGACAAATAGAGTCCCAAGCAATCTTAGCGCCCCCGGTACCAAGTTCAGGGCCTTTCCATAAGAATTGTCTCAAAATTTTCTCAATTCCTTGAATCACCGATTGGGGAAGAGAAAAAATGGAAGCCCAATACACTTGAATGGAGTGTAGCACTGATTTGATGAGCTGGAGGTGCCCCGCAAAAGATAAGAAGCGATGTGTCCATGAGCGGGCACGGGCTGTAATAGAATCAACCAGGATTTTGCAGTCCTCTTTGTTGAGCCTGGATGAGATGACAGGCATGCCTAAGTATCGGAATGGAAGTATGCCTTGCTGAAATCCAAAGCATTGTAAAATAGAGAAAATAGACGATGCACGAATTTACCCAGGTTCACACTCGAATAGGGCTACGTCCTGCAAAGAGATTTCACTATGATTTTAGATTTGCAGCCACTCAACTCGTTACAATGATCAGAAAAACGAGCAAAATATATATATGCTCCAAACGGACCCAAAACCTAAATCTATATGAAATCTCTTAATCTCGCACCATACGGGCCAGCCCAAACCCATTGAGGTTTCGGGGGCGCTGCTCCCGAGCCCCCGCCCGCTCACCGGCGAGCGGGGCAGCCGTCCGCTGACTTATTCTCTCTCTCGATTATCTGGACCGGAGTTATGTATTTCATCTCATAGAACATCATTTGTGAATGTGTCTGCGAGATTCATCAACTTCTAAGGGCAATGTGTCGTAATTTCAGAAGCTTAAATGAGTCGGCACTCAAAGAGATCAATTTTTGGATCAAAGTAAACATTTTTAGTTTGTCTCAGCAAAGCAGTAAGCGAACGAAAGATAGGCGTGAGTTCTAGTGTGCTAGTGGTTGCGACGCTTGAAAATATCCGTATTCAAGCTTTCAATGATCGAAAAAAATTATCAAACGAAGGGCTAAACTGGAAAAAGAAAAGAAAAAATGGCCTTTTGGTCTTTCTACCCGGAACAGAAAAGGGTTAACTGAATTCCAACGGTCTTTCTACCCGGAACAGAAAAGGGTTAACTGAATTCCAAATAAAAAAACCACCTTCCGCTTTCTACCGCCTCCGTCTTTCTCGAGCCCTAACCCTAGCCTCCGCGTCTCCGTCTCCGTCTCCCTCTCCCTCTCCCTCTCCGTCTTTCTCAAACCCTAACCCTAATCTCTCTCGCTCGCTGCCATGGATGGCAACATAACCTTGTTCGCAGGGCATTACTATGCCCTGTTCGACCACTCGCGGGGAAATGTGCTGAACTTCTACGGGCCGTTGAGCTTGGTGACCTTCCGCCGTAGGCAAGCCGCCGGCATATTTCAAATTGCAAATCTGCACGCCACGGAGCCGGCAACCGCCACCGTGTCGGAGTATTGACCGTCCATGTCAACCCGGATGGGCGTATCGATGTCGCGATCAGGGGGTTAGTTCATTTCATGAACGAACCACTGCAAGTGTTTTTTCAGGTACGATGGATGCATCTTTCTCTGTTTTCGTTGGTCGACAACCAACCTCATAGTTGTTCATCTTTTTAATTTTAGAACTTCCTTCTGCGTCCAACCCCGCAAGGGGATTTGCACATCGTGAGTGAAGTGATGTATCGAGAACCGAAACAGAACGATCACGCGGAAAATAGAGAAAATAGACGATGCACGAATTTACCCAGGTTCACCCTCGAATAGGGCTACGTCCTGCAAAGAGATTTCACTATGATTTTAGATTTACAGCCACTCAACTTGTTACAATGTTCAGAAAAACGAGAAAAATATATATATGCCCCAAACGGGTCCAAAACCTAAATCTATATGAAATCTCTTAATCTCGCACCATACGGGCCAGCCCAAACCCGTTGAGGTTTCGGGTGCGCTGCCCCCGAGCCCCCGCCCGCTCACCGGCGAGCGAGGCAGCCGTCCGCTGACTTATTCTCTCTCTCGATTATCTGGACCGGAGTTATGTATTTCCTTTCATAGAACATCGTTTGTGAATGTGTCTGCGAGATTAATCAACTTCTAAGGGCAATGTGTCGTAATTTCAGATGCCTAAATGAGTCGGCACTCAAAGAGATCAATCTTTGCATCAAAGTAAACATTTTAAGTTTGTCTCAGCAAAGCAGTAAGCGAAAGACAGACAGGCGTGAGTTCTAGTGTGCTAGTGGTTGCGACGCTTGAAAATATCCGTATTCAAGCTTTCAGTGATCGAAA
The DNA here is from genome assembly GCA_031216185.1 of Syzygium aqueum. NCBI lineage: Eukaryota > Viridiplantae > Streptophyta > Magnoliopsida > Myrtales > Myrtaceae > Syzygium > Syzygium aqueum. The sequence continues at coordinate 39,453,595 of CM062238.1, read as the reverse complement.
AAAATTATCAAACGAAGGGCTGAACTGGAAAAAGAAAAGAAAAAAGGGCCTTTTGGTCTTTCTACCCGGAACAGAAAAGGGTTAACTGAATTCCAACGGTCTTTCTATCCGGAACAGAAAAGGGTTAACTGAATTCCAAATAAAAAAACCACCTTCCGCTTTCTACCGCCTCCGTCCTTCTCGAGCCCTAACCCTAGCCTCCGCGTCTTCGTCTCCATCTCCCTCTCCCTCTCCCTCTCCGTCTTTCTCAAACCCTAACCCTAATCTCTCTCGCTCACTGCCATGGATGGTAGCATAACCTTGTTCGCAGGGCATTACTATGCCCTGTCTGACCACTCGCGGGGAAATGTGCTGAACTTCTACGGGCCGTTCAGCTTGGTGACCTTCCTCCATAGGCAAGCCGCCGGCATATTTCAAATTGCAAATCTGCATGCCACGGAGCCGGCAACCCGCCACCACGTCGGAGTATTGACCGTCCATGTCATCCTGGATGTCACGCCCCGAACCCCCATCGATCTCGCGACATCCCCTGCTGCGGTCGAATAGTTACGACGTCCCAGGAACGTCGCCGACCCAACCCAAACTCAGAGCCACATGCGGAAGCGGATATAAAAACCCCCTGACTAAAATGACGACAACGGGGTAGAACAACAGAACAGACAAACAACAACATATCCATACAACACCAAATATACAAACATATACAGCAAGCTAGCATCCGAAAATCACTGTCATAACAAAAGATCATAGTCTGGTTAACTTAACTTCCCTATGGGTCAACCCGATTTAAACAACCCCTAAAAATATCCTAGGGAAAGCCTAGGGATCGCTTTCCGATCTACTCCTGATTCTTCGGGCTTGAACCTCCGGACACTCGCCTGCAGCTCCACATACTTCCAAAAAGAGGAGGCGAACTCCCCGGGTTTACGGCTGGGGGTCTGAAAAGTGGCGGTTATACAACCGTGAGACGAATCTCAATAAGTGTACAACCCCAAACCCCACATAGGCACTCACGTACCGCCAGACGAAAACATGCAGAACACACATAATCAATCAAACTAACAACCACACACGACCCTACCTGGAATCCATCATGCACGTTCCTGCACGTTACACAATAATACAACCAGCACATCGCAGCAATACATCACAGACGCGCACGTGCCTCAATTATAAGACAGAAACCACTTGGGCACGTCCCATACCGTGCCTAACAGTTTCTACCCCATAATTAAGCATCACATCACGCGATACAAACACACTCGTACACTACTCACACCATGCGTCATTTTCTCAAACCTCGCACCTCAAGCCAATTCCTGCTCATTCTCAACCCTTCCACCACTACCGCGCCCGCGTAAAACGCATCAGGCCAACGGTCTTCTGACCTCGTCAGGCATCGTCACCCCGTCAGGCCGGGCATCGTCACCTCGTCAGGGACGGCATCGTCCCGCGTAAACGTACACGCCTCAGGACGGAATCCTACACACATTTTCCTTCTACCGCGCCCGCGTAAAACACATCAGGCCAACAGTCTTCTGACCACGTCAGGCATCGACACCTCGTCAGGCCGGGCATCGTCACCTCGTCAGGGACGGCATCGTCCCGCGTAAACGTACACGCCTCAGGACGGATCCTTTCCAACCAATCTCACATTTCCGCATGCTCGTTCCACTCAAACCACACTTATACACGACCAACAAACGCACGACCCAAACATACACACCTCACACACATTTCACAATTTCGTATTCTCACCACACGAACACGCCACCCAATCACACATTTAACACGCGAATCCAATGCGAACCAGCCACGCCACACCTCACGACCACATTCACACGGCACATAGCCACACCATATTCAACTCAGCACACAATCCCGAACCAGCCCACCACAGCAATTAATACAATTAATCCAATAAATACAATCAAGCCAATATAATCCCAATCAATCACACACTTAACCCGGATCGGTCCACAACGTCACAGCCCTAACCGAGCCTCTTAAACCTCGAAATTCCATCTCCAAATCAGTCCACAGATCAGCCCACGACAACCAAACAATCAGTCGTACAATTCAGCCCGAGAGAGAGAAAAAAACCTGGAATATACAAAATCGGGTCCAAATTGGCAGTTGCACAGTGACCGAAATCTGTTTGAAATAAATAGTAAATCAATTCCAAAAATTCTGAAATTTGGATATGTTGTACAAAACATCTCGATGAACATTTTCCATGACGAACTCAAAATCCAGTTCTAACCGTAAACACCTCGTTTTGACACTCAAAGTCAGAAGAAATTCGGTTCGCTCAGACAGCCCCTCAGGCCATCAAAATACAACTCATTTGGTATCCAAATCATCTTGGAAAACCTTGAAATTTTTATAAGTTATAGCCACAAATGTCCCCAACAAGTTTTGTGAAGGAAGTATTTTGAAAATAGGCCTGGAAAAATTTATAAAAATTCGAACAGACCCGAAAGTCGGGATGAACAGTAAATCGGGCAGTTTTATTTCGGTCCAAAAATGGACTTACGAATGGCATCAAATAATTTCTAAAAATTACTAAATTAAAATATGTTATAATTCAAGATGTTAGGAACAACTTTTGTGAAGAACACTTCTCCAAATTCGGGCCACAAAAGTCACAGTAAAAATAGCAAAATCTGGCGACGCAGCAGCCTTACCGGAATTCAACAAACCGAGCACAACCAGCACTATTTTAGTCCAAAACAGCTACGAAAAACACCTAAACCGAACCCTAAACGAGCCTAGAAATACCCGAGGTCCTAAATGGCGATTGGGGGAGTCACTTACCTAAGAAAGGCGAGACGAACGGGGCTGGTGGTGGCTGGAACAGAAGTAGCAGCAGCAGCAATGGCAAGAAAGGAAAATGAAGAGAGTGGAGAGAGGGAGAGAGAGAGTGATCGGGAGAGTGAGGGGGAGGGAGTGACCAGATGGGGGAGGAAGAGAGAGAGAGAGAGAGAGAGAGAGAGAGAGAGAGATATATATATATTTTTGTGGGTCAAAAGTGGTTTGACCCATTTTCCAAAATTCCCAAAATGCCCTTGAATACTTGGCCCACATTCATCCTCATCCAAATAATTGAGGGGCGTTTCGGTCATTCGCCGGCTGAATTATCCAAATAATTATCCCCAAAATTTTCCCAAAATTCGGAACTGAAACTGGCCCAGGGGCAAAATGGTCAATTTTCCGGTCCCGGGGCAAAATTTCAATTTTTGCACATACGCGTTCCATATGTGCGTGGCCAACATAATATGGCGTCGGAATCGTGAAAATAGCTTCTTAAGCCCTCGAAAATCGACTGCAAAGTTTCGGGAATAAAATAATATTATTTTTCACTTCCGAGCCAAAATTCCAATTTTCGCCCGAAACCACTCTAAATGCCTGTGGCCACCCCAAAATGACATCGGTTTCGAAAAATAACCTCAAACAACCTCAAAATCCAATATCGGTGTCCATAGGGCCAAAACCGTAATTTTCCTGGTCCCGAACCAAAATCCATTTTTTGCAGAAATGGGTGGCCCCAAGGTTGGCCATCCCAAAAACGTCATCGGCCGTCCAAAATTGTTACTTTCAAAATTCTCGATTCCCGGGCCCGAATTTCAAGAAATGACTAAAATCAAACAACCGCAACTTTAGATTATCTCTGGCTAACGGGTGGCTCGTTGGGATTACGCGCTCTCGACTCGTGATCGACACTAAGTCAACTCACATTTAAGTTTATTCGTACCGAGGCGACCTTGATTGTCATATAATTGCGAGGGTCTGTCGCTAGTTCCCTTTGGACACGATCAATCAAATAGATCGGTCTCTGTTGGCTCAAAACATTCCCTCGTCAATCAATATGATCGAAGATCAGACCAAGGTCGAGTTCTTTGGTCATGCGAACTCAATCCCGTGCTAGCCTTACCCCTAAGGTCAGCATCCCGAAAGTGCACAGTTCCGGGCGAGATCTCACTATAGTGCATTGATCAATCTTCATTTCCTAAATCCCGTGAAAAGGATCGAAAATTCAGTCTGTTACACTGGATGGGCGTATCGATGTCGTGATCAGGGGGTTAGTTTATTTCATGAACGAACCACTGCAAGTGTTTTTTCAAGTACGATGGATGCATCTTTCTCTGTTTTCGTTGGTCGACAACCAACCTCATAGTTGTTCATCTTTTTAATTTTAGAACTTCCTTCTGCGTCCAACCCCGCAAGGGGATTTTCACATCGTGAGTGAAGTTATGTATCGAGAACCGAAACAGAACGATCACGCAGAAAATAGAGAAAATAGACGATACACGAATTTACCTAGGTTCACCCTCGAATAGGGCTACGTCCTGCAAAGAGATTTCACTATGATTTTAGGTTTAAAACCACTCAACTCGTTACAATGATAAGAAAAACGAGCAAAATATATATATGCCCAAACGGGCCCAAAACCTAAATCTATATGAAATCTCTTAATCTCGCACCATACGGGCCAGCCCAAACCCGTTGAGGTTTCGGGTGCGCTGCCCCCGAGCCCCCGCCCGCTCACCTACGAGCGGGGCAGCCGTCCGCTGACTTATTCTATCTCTCGATTATCTGGACCGGAGTTATGTATTTCATTTCATAGAACATCGTTTGTGAATGTGTCTGCGAGATTAATCAACTTCTAAGGGCAATGTGTCGTAATTTCAGAAGCTTAAATGAGTCGGCACTAAAAGAGATCAATCTTTGCATCAAAGTAAACATTTTTAGTTTGTCTCAGCAAAGCAGTAAGCGAAAGACAGACAGGCGTGAGTTCTAGTGTGCTAGTGGTTGTGACGCTTGAAAATATCCATATTCAAGCTTTCAATAATAAAAAAAAATTATCAAACGAAGGGCTGAACTGGAAAAAAAAAAAGAAAAAAGGGCCTTTTGGTCTTTCTACCCGGAACACAAAAGGGTTAACTGAATTCTAACGGTCTTTCTACCCGGAACAGAAAAGGGTTAACTGAATTCCAAATAAAAAAACCACCTTCCGCTTTATACCGCCTCCGTCTTTCTCGAACCCTAACCCTAGCCTCCGCGTCTCCGTCTCCGTCTCCCTCTCCCTCTCCGTCTTTCTCAAACCATAACCCTAATCTCTCTCGCTTGCTGCCATGGATGGCAGCATAACCTTGTTCGCAGGGCATTACTATGCCCTATTCGACCACTTGCCGGGAAATGTGCTGAACTTCTACGGGCCGTTGAGCTTGGTGACCTTCCGCCATACGCAAGCCGCCGGCATATTTCCAATTGCAAATCTGCACGCCACGGAGCCGGCAACCCGCCACCGCGTCGGAGTGTTGACCGTCCATGTCATCCCGGATGGGCGTATCGATGTCGCGATCAGGGGGTTAGTTCATTTCATGAACGAACCACTGCAAGTGTTTTTTCAGGTACGATGGATGCATCTTTCTCTGTTTTCGTTGGTCGACAACCAACCTCATAGTTGTTCATCTTTTTAATTTTAGAACTTCTTTCTGCGTCCAACCCCGCAAGGGGATTTTCACATCGTGAGTGAAGTGATGTACCGAGAACCAAAACAGAACGATCCCGCAAAAAATAGAGAAAATAGACGATGCACGAATTTACCCAGGTGCACCCTCAAATAGGGCTACGTCCTGCAAAGAGATTCAACTATGATTTTAGGTTTAGAGCCACTCAACTCGTTACAATGATCAGAAAAACGAGCAAAATATATATATGCCCCAAACGGGCCCAAAACCTAAATCTATATGAAATCTCTTCATCTCGCACCATACGAGCCAGCCCAAACCCGTTGAGGTTTCGGGTGCGCTGCCCCTCAGCCCCTGCCTGCTCACTGGCGAGCGGGGCAGCCGTCCGCTGACTTATTCTCTCTCTCGATTATCTGGACCGGAGTTATGTATTTCATTTCATAGAACATCGTTTGTGAATGTGTCTACGAGATTAATCAACTTCTAAGGACAATGTGTCGTAATTTCAGATGCCTAAATGAGTCGGCACTCAAAGAGATCAATCTTTGCATCAAAGTAAACATTTTAAGTTTGTCTCAGCAAAGCAGTAAGCAAAAGACAGACAGGCGTGAGTTCTAGTGTGCTAGTGGTTGCGACGCTTGAAAATATCCCTAATCAAGCTTTCAATGATCGAAAAAAATTATCAAACGAAAGGCTGAACTGGAAAAAAAAAAAAAGGGCCTTTTGCTCTTTCTACCCTGAACAGAAAAGGGTTAACTGAATTCCAACGGTCTTTCTACCCGGAACAGAAAAGGGTTAACTGAATTCCAAATGAAAAAACCACCTTCCGCTTTATACCGCCTCCGTCTTTCTCGAGCCCTAACCCTAGCCTCCGCGTCTCCGTCTCCGTCTCCGTCTCCCTCTCCCTCTCCCTCTCCCTCTCCCTCTCCGTCATTCTCAAACCGTAACCCTAATCTCTCTCGCTCGCTGCCATGGATAGCAGCATAACCTTGTTCGTAGGGCATTACTATGCCCTGTTCGACCACTCGCGGGGAAATGTGCTGAACTTCTACGGGCCGTTGAGCTTGGTGACCTTCCGCAATAGGCAAGCCGCCGTCATATTTCAAATTGCAAATCTGCACGCCACGGAGCCGGCAAGCCGCCACCGTGTCGGAGTATTGACCGTCCATGTCATCCCGGATGGACGTATCGACGTCGCGATCAGGGGGTTAGTTCATTTCATGAACGAACCAGTGCAAGTGTTTTTTCAGGTACGATGGATGCATCTTTCTCTGTTTTCGTTGGTCGACAACCAACCTCATAGTTGTTCAACTTTTTAATTTTAGAACTTCCTTCTGCGTCCAACCCCGCAAGGGGATTTTCACATCGTGAGTGAAGTGATGTATCGAGAACCGAAACAGAACGATCACGCAGAAAATAGAGAAAATAGACGATGAACGAATTTACCCAGGTTCACCCTCGAATAGGGCTACGTCCTGCAAAGAGATTTCACTATGATTTTAGATTTGCAGCCACTGAACTCGTTACAATGATCAGAAAAACAAGCAAAATTTATATATGCTCCAAACGGGACCAAAACCTAAATCTATATGAAATCTCTTAATTTCGCACCATACGGGCCAGCCCAAACCCGTTGAGGTTTCGGGGGCGCTGCCCCCGAGCCGCCGCCCGCTCACCGGCGAGCGGGGCAGCCGTCCGCTGACTTATTCTCTCTCTCGATTATCTGGACCGGAGTTATGTATTTCATTTCATAGAACATCGTTTGTGAATGTGTCTACGAGATTAATCAACTTCTAAGGACAATGTGTCGTAATTTCAGATGCCTAAATGAGTCGGCACTCAAAGAGATCAATCTTTGCATCAAAGTAAACATTTTAAGTTTGTCTCAGCAAAGCAGTAAGCAAAAGACAGACAGGCGTGAGTTCTAGTGTGCTAGTGGTTGCGACGCTTGAAAATATCCCTAATCAAGCTTTCAATGATCGAAAAAAATTATCAAACGAAAGGCTGAACTGGAAAAAAAAAAAGGGCCTTTTGCTCTTTCTACCCGGAACAGAAAAGGGTTAACTGAATTCCAACGGTCTTTCTACCCGGAACAGAAAAGGGTTAACTGAATTCCAAATGAAAAAACCACCTTCCGCTTTATACCGCCTCCGTCTTTCTCGAGCCCTAACCCTAGCCTCCGCGTCTCCGTCTCCGTCTCCGTCTCCCTCTCCCTCTCCCTCTCCCTCTCCCTCTCCGTCATTCTCAAACCGTAACCCTAATCTCTCTCGCTCGCTGCCATGGATAGCAGCATAACCTTGTTCGTAGGGCATTACTATGCCCTGTTCGACCACTCGCGGGGAAATGTGCTGAACTTCTACGGGCCGTTGAGCTTGGTGACCTTCCGCAATAGGCAAGCCGCCGTCATATTTCAAATTGCAAATCTGCACGCCACGGAGCCGGCAAGCCGCCACCGTGTCGGAGTATTGACCGTCCATGTCATCCCGGATGGACGTATCGACGTCGCGATCAGGGGGTTAGTTCATTTCATGAACGCACCAGTGCAAGTGTTTTTTCAGGTACGATGGATGCATCTTTCTCTGTTTTCGTTGGTCGACAACCAACCTCATAGTTGTTCAACTTTTTAATTTTAGAACTTCCTTCTGCGTCCAACCCCGCAAGGGGATTTTCACATCGTGAGTGAAGTGATGTATCGAGAACCGAAACAGAACGATCACGCAGAAAATAGAGAAAATAGACGATGAACGAATTTACCCAGGTTCACCCTCGAATAGGGCTACGTCCTGCAAAGAGATTTCACTATGATTTTAGATTTGCAGCCACTGAACTCGTTACAATGATCAGAAAAACAAGCAAAATTTATATATGCTCCAAACGGGACCAAAACCTAAATCTATATGAAATCTCTTAATTTCGCACCATACGGGCCAGCCCAAACCCGTTGAGGTTTCGGGGGCGCTGCCCCCGAGCCGCCACCCGCTCACCGGCGAGCGGGGCAGCCGTCCGCTGACTTATTCTCTCTCTCGATTATCTGGACCGGAGTTATGTATTTCATTTCGTAGAACATCGTTTGTGAATGTGTCTGCGAGATTAATCAACTTCTAAAGGCAATGTGTCTTAATTTCAGAAGCTTAAATGAGTCATCACTCAAATAGATAAATCTTTGCATCAAAGTAAACATTTTTAGTTTGTCTCAGCAAAGCAGTAAGCGAACGACAGATAGGCGTGAGTTCTAGTGTGCTAGTGGTTGCGACGCTTGAAAATATCCGTATTCAAGCTTTCAATGATCGAAAAAAATTATCAAACGAAGGGCTGAACTGGAAAAAGAAAGGAAAAAATGGCCTTTTGGTCTTTCTACCCGGAACAGAAAAGAGTTAACTGAATTCCAACGGTCTTTCTACCCGGAACAGAAAAGGGTTAACTGAATTCCAACTAAAAAAACCACCTTCCGCTTTCTACCGCCTCCGTCTTTCTCGAGCCCTAACCCTAGCCTCCGCGTCTCTGTCTCCGTCTCCCTCTCCCTCTCCCTCTCCGTCTTTCTCAAACCCTAACCCTAACCTCTCTCGCTCGCTGCCATGGATGTCAGCATAACCTTGTTTGCAGGGCATTACTATGCCCTGTTCGACCACTCGCGGGGAAATGTGCTGAACTTCTACGGGCCGTTGAGCTTGGTGACCTTCCGCCATAGGCAAGCCGCCGGCATATTTCAAATTGCAAATCTGCACGCCACGGAGCCGGCAACCCGCCACCGCGTCGGAGTATTGACCGTCCATGTCATCCCGGATGGGCGTATCGATGTCGCGATCAGGGGGTTAGTTCATTTCATGAACGAACCACTGCAAGTGTTTTTTCAGGTACGATGGATGCATCTTTCTCTGTTTTCGTTGGTCGGCAACCAACCTCATAGTTGTTCATCTTTTTAATTTTAGAACTTCTTTCTGCGTCCAACCCCGAAAGGGGATTTGCACATCGTGAGTGAAGTGATGTATCGAGAACCGAAACAGAACGATCACGCAGAAAATATAGAAAATAGACGATGCACGAATTTACCGAGGTTCACCCTCGAATAGGGCTACGTATTGCATAGACATTTCACTATGATTTTAGATTTACAGCCACTCAGCTCGTTACAATGATCAGAAAAATGAGCAAAATATATATATGCCACAAACGGGCCCAAAACCTAAATCTATATGAAATCTCTTAATCTCGCACCATACGGGCTAGCCCAAACCCGTTGAGGTTTCGGTGGCGCTGCCCCCGAGCACCCGCCCGCTCACCGGCGAGCGGGGCAGCCGTCCGCTGACTTATTCTCTCTCTCGATTATCTGGACCGGAGTTATGTATTTCATTTCATAGAACATCGTTTGTGAATGTGTCTGCGAGATTAATCAACTTCTAAGGGCAATGTGTCGTAATTTCAGAAGCTTAAATGAGTCGGCACTCAAAGAGATCAATCTTTGCATCAAAGTAAACATTTTAAGTTTGGCTTAGCAAAGCAATAAGCGAAAGACAGACAGGCGTGAGTTCTAGTGTGCTAGTGGTTGCGACGCTTGAAAATATCCGTATTCAAGCTTTCAATGATCGAAAAAAATTATCAAACGAAGGGCTGAACTGGAAAAAGAAAAGAAAAAAGGGCCTTTTGGTCTTTCTACCCGGAACAGAAAAGGGTTAACTGAATTCCAACGGTCTTTCTGCCCGGAACAGAAAAGGGTTAACTGAATTCCAAATAAAACAACCACCTTCCGCTTTCTACCGCCTCTGTCTTTCTCGAGCCCTAACCCTAGCCTCCGCGTCTCCGTCACCGTCTCCCTCTCCCTCTCCGTCTTTCTCAAACCCTAACCCTAATCTCTCTCGCTCGCTGCCATGGATGGCAGCATAACCTTGTTCGCAGGGCATTACTACGCCCTGTTCGACCACACGCGGGGAAATGTGCTGAACTTCTACGGGCCGTTGAGCCTGGTGACCTTCCGCCATAGGCAAGCCGCCGGCATATTTCAAATTGCAAATCTGCACGCCACGGAGCCGGCAACCCGCCACCGCGTCGGAGTATTGGCCGTCCATGTCATCCCGGATGGGCGTATCGATGTCGCGATCAGGGGGTTAGTTCATTTCATGAACGAACCACTGCAAGTGTTTTTTCAGGTACGATGGATGCATCTTTCTCTGTTTTCGTTGGTCGACAACCAACCTCATAGTTGTTCATCTTTTTAATTTTAGAACTTTCTTCTGTGTCCAACCCCGCAAGGGGATTTTCACATCGTTAGTGAAGTGATGTATCGAGAACCGAAACAGAACGATCACGCAGAAAATAGAGAAAATAGACGATGAACGAATTTACCCAGGTTCACCCTCGAATAGGGCTACGTCCTGCAAAGAGATTTCACTATGATTTTAGGTTTACAGCCACTCAACTCGTTACAATGATCAGAAAAACGAGCAAAATATATATATGCCTCAAACGGGCCCAAAACCTAAATCTATATTAAAACTCTTAATCTTGCACCATACGGGCCAGCCCAAACCCATTGAGGTTTCGGGGGCGCTGCCCCCGAGCCCCCGCCCGCTCACCGGCGAGCGGGGTAGCCGTCCGCTGACTTATTCTCTCTCTCGATTATCTGGACGGGAGTTATGTATTTCATTTCATAGAACATCGTTTGTGAATGTGTCTGCGAGATTAATCAACTTCTAAGGGCAATGTGTCGTAATTTCAGAAGCTTGAATGAGTTCGCACTCAAAGAGATCAATCTTTGCATCAAAGTAAACATTTTTAGTTTGTCTCAGCAAAGCAGTAAGCGAACGACAGATAGGCGTGAGTTCTAGTGTGCTAGTGGTTGCGACGCTTGAAAATATCCGTATTCAAGCTTTCAATGATCGAAAAAAATTATCAAACGAAGGGCTGAACTGGAAAAAGAAAAGAAAAAATGGCATTTTGGTCTTTCTACCCGGAACAGAAAAGAGTTAACTGAATTCCAACGGTCTTTCTACCCGGAACAGAAAAGGGTTAACTGAATTCCAAATAAAAAAACCACCTTCCGCTTTCTACAGCCTCCGTCTTTCTCGAGCCCTAACCCTAACCTCCACGTCTCCGTCTCCGTCTCCGTCTCCCTCTCCCTCTCCGTCTTTCTCAAACCCTAACCCTAATCTCTCTCGCTCGCTACCATGGATGGCAGCATAACCTTGTTCGCAGGGCATTACTATGACCTGTTCGACCACTCGCGGGGAAATGTCCTGAACTTCTACGGGCCGTTGAGCTTGGTGACCTTCCGCCATAGGCAAGCCGCCGGCATATTTCAAATTGCAAATCTGCACGCCACGAAGCCGGCAACCCGCCACCGCGTCGAAGTATTGACCGTCCATGTCATCCTGGATGGGCGTATCGATGTCGCGATCAGGGGGTTAGTTCATTTCATGAACGAACCACTGCAAGTGTTTTTTCAGGTTCGATGGACGCATCTTTCTCTGTTTTCGTTGGTCGACAACCAACCTCATAGTTGTTCATCTTTTTAATTTTAGAACTTCCTTCTGCGTCCAACCCCGCAAGGGGATTTGCACATCGTGAGTGAAGTGATCTATCGAGAACCGAAACAGAACGATCACGCAGAAAATAGAGAAAATAGACGATGCACGAATTTACCCAGGTTCACCCTCGAATAGGGCTACGTCCTGCAAAGAGATTTCACTATGATTTTAGATTTACAGCCACTCAACTCGTTACAATAATCAGAAAAATGAGCAAAATATATATATGCCACAAACGGGCCCAAAACCTAAATCTATATGAAATCTCTTAATCTCGCACCATACGGGCCAGCCCAAACCCGTTGAGGTTTCGAGTGCGCTGCCCCCGAGCCCCCGCCCGCTCACCGACGAGCGGGGCAGCCGTCCGCTAACTTATTCTCTCTCTCGATTATCTGGACCGGAGTTATGTATTTCATTTCATAGAACATCGTTTGTGAATGTGTCTGCGAGATTAATCAACTTCTAAGGGCAGTGTGTCGTAATTTCAGATGCCTAAATGAGTCGGCACTCAAAGAGATCAATCTTTGCATCAAAGTAAACATTTTAAGTTTGTCTCAGCAAAGCAGTAAGCGAAAGACAGACAGGCGTGAGTTCTAGTGTGCTAGTGGTTGCGACGCTTGAAAATATCCGTATTCAAGCTTTCAATGATCGAAAAAAATTATCAAACGAAGGGCTGAACTGGAAAAAGACAAGAAAAAAGGGCCTTTTGGTCTTTCTACCCGAAACAGAAAAGGGTTAACTGAATTCCAATGGTCTTTCTGCCCGGAACAGAAAAGGGTTAACTGAATTCCAAATAAAAAAACCACCTTCCGCTTTCTACCGCCTCTGTCTTTCTCGAGCCCTAACCCTAGCCTCCGCGTCTCCGTCTCCGTCTCCCTCTCCCTCTCCGTCTTTCTCAAACCCTAACCCTAATCTCTCTCGCTCGCTGCCATGGATGGCAGCATAACCTTGTTCGCAGGGCATTACTACGCCTTGTTCGACCACTCGCGGGGAAATGTGCTGAACTTCTACGGGCCGTTGAGCTTGGTGACCTTCCGCCATAGGCAAGCCGCCGGCATATTTCAAATTGCAAATCTACACGCCACGAAGCCGGCAACCCGCCACCGCGTCGGAGTATTGACCGTCCAAGTCATCCCGGATGGGCGTATCGATGTCGCGATCAGGGGGTTAGTTCATTTCATGAACGAACCACTGCAAGTGTTTTTTCAGGTACGATGGATGCATCTTTCTCTGTTTTCGTTGGTCGACAACCAACCTCATAGTTGTTCATCTTTTTAATTTTAGAACTTCCTTCTGTGTCCAACCCCGCAAGGGGATTTTCGCATCGTGAGTGAAGTGATGTATCGAGAACCGAAACAGAACGATCACGCAGAAAATAGAGAAAGTAGACGATGCACGAATTTACCCAGGTTCACCCTCGAATAGGGCTACGTCCCGCAAAGAGATTTCACTATGATTTTAGGTTTACAGCCACTCAACTCGTTACAATGGTCAGAAAAACTAGCAAAATATATATATGCCCCAAACGGGCCCAAAACCTAAATCTATATGAAATCTCTTAATCTTGCACCATACGGGCCAGCCCAAACCCGTTTAGGTTTCGGGGGTGCTGCCCCCGAGCCCCCGCCCGCTCACCGGCGAGCGGGGCAGCCGTCCGCTGACTTATTCTCTCCCTCGATTATCTGCACCGGAGTTATGTATTTCATTTCATAGAACATCGTTTGTGAATGTGTATGCGAGATTAATCAACTTGTAAGGGCAATGTGTCGTAATTTCTGATGCCTAAATGAGTCGGCACTCAAAGAGATCAATCTTTGCATCAAAGTAAACATTTTAAGTTTGTCTCAGCAAAGCAGTAAGCGGAAGACAGACAGGCGTGAGTTCTAGTGTGCTAGTGGTTGCGACGCTTGAAAATATCCGTATTCAAGCTTTCAATGATCGAAAAAAATTATCAAACGAAGGGCTGAACTGGAAAAAGACAAGAAAAAAGGGCCATTTGGTCTTTCTACCCGGATCAGAAAAGGGTTAACTGAATTCCAACGGTCTTTCTACCCGAAACAGAAAAGGGTTAACTGAATTCCAGATAAAAAAACCACCTTCCGCTTTCTACCGCCTCCGTCTTTCTCGAGCCCTAACCCTAGCCTCTGCGTCTCCGTCTCCGTCTCCGTCTCCCTCTCCCTCTCCGTCTTTCTCAAACCCTAACCCTAATCTCTCTCGCTCGCTGCCATGGATGGCAGCATAGCCTTGTTCGCAGGGCATTACTGTGCCCTGTTCGACCACTCGCGGGGAAATGTGCTAAACTTCTACGGGCCGTTGAGCTTGGTGACCTTCCGCCATAGGCAAGCCGCCGGCATATTTCAAATTGCAAATCTGCACGCCACGGAGCTGGCAACCCACAATCGCGTCGGAGTATTGACCGTCCATGTCATCCCTGATGGGCGTATCGATGTCGCGATCAGGGGGTTAGTCCATTTCATGAACGAACCACTGCAAGTGTTTTTTCAGGTACGATGGATGCATCTTTCTCTGTTTTCGTTGGTCGACAACCAACCTCATAGTTGTTCATCTTTTTAATTTTAGAACTTCCTTCTGCGTCCAACCCCGCAAGGGGATTTTCACATCGTGAGTGAAGTGATGTATCGAGAACCGAAACAGAACGATCGCGCAGAAAATAGAGAAAATAGACGATGCACGAATTTATCCAGGTTCACCCTCGTATAGGGCTACGTCCTGCAAAGAGATTTCACTATGATTTTAGGTTTACAGCCACTCAACTCGTTATAATGATCAGAAAAACGAGCAAAATATATATATGCCCCAAACGGGCCCAAAACCTAAATCTATATGAAATCTCTTGATCTCGCACCATACGGGCCACCCCAAACCCGTTGAGGTTTCGGGGGCACTGCCCCCGAGCCCCCGCCCGCTCACCGGTGAGCGGGGCAGCCGTCCGCTGACCGGGCAGCGGAACCCCCGTCGGGGGGCGCTGCCCCCGAACCCCAGCCCGCTGACCGGGCAGCGAGGCACCCATGTCGGGGGCGCTGCCCCCGAACCTCCGCATTCCGCACGCGTGGATCACTTGTCGTTGGACAATACTTCAGTTTCCCTAGGCTCACGTGGGCGTACCCGGTGTGAGAAACAAGGGTGCCCGAAGTGTTCGCCAACTCCAACATTCTCCCACTTGGTGGATACTTTGTGCAAATGAGAGCCTTTCCAATATCATTCTTCTTCAATCCAATTGCAGTAGAGCACCATTCAAACTTCGCACATGTGACGGCTTTAGTAAGGAAGTCATAACTATTTTCTACTGTGTCAACTTTTACAAGCCGAACCTCTTTCTTCTCTATCTTTTCTCGGATGAAATGATATTGTATATCAATATGCTTTGTGCGTGAGTGAAATGCTAGATTCTTAGCTAAATAAATAGCCCCTTGATTATCACATCTCACCTCTATGGCACCTTGCTCAAAACCGAGCTCCAAGCACAACCGCCGTAACCATACGGCCTCTTTTCCAGCATGAGTAAGAGCCATATACTCAGCCTCAGTAGAAGAAAGCGCTGCCACGCTTTGCCTCCTGCTCATCCAACTCAATGCAACACCAAACAATGTGAAAACATATCCGCTAGTGGACCGTCTACTATCAATATCTCCACCCCAATCAGCATCTACATGGCCTACGATATCAAGCATGGTTCCATTCCCTGTACCTTCAAAACATAAAGAAAAATTCAAAGTTCCACAAAGATACCTGAAAACTCTTTTGATCGCATTCCAGTGTTCTCTACCTGGGTTAGACATGTATCGACTCAAGACTCCCACTGCTTGGGCTATATCCGGACGCGTGCATACCATAGCATACATCAAGCTACCTACTGCACTCGCGTATAGAATTCGGGCCATCTCTTCAGCTTCTTCATCCGTTTTTTGGATATTGTTCCGCAGATAGCTTGGTCCCTAAAGGTATAGGGGTACCAACAGGCTTGCTGTCTATCATATTTAATTTCTTCAATATTTCTTTTATGTATTTCTCCTGCCCTAGCCACAGCTTCCGTTTCTCACGGTCCCTCCTAATCTGTATGCCCAAAATAAAATTTGCAGGCCCCAAGTCTTTCAGTTCGAACTTTTTGGCCAGCAAACTCTTCACGGAATTCACCATCTTCATACTATTCCCGATCAACAACATATCATCCACATATAGCATGAGAATGACAAACTGATCGCCCGCTCTCTTCACATAAACGCAATGGTCAGAATTTAAACGCACAAAATTAAGCTGGAGCATGTACGTGTCAAACTTCTGGTACCACATCCTCGGTGACTGCTTCAGCCCAAGACTTTTTCAATTTGCACACCAAATTCTCCTTTCCACTTACTTCAAAGCCTTCTGGTTGCCTCATATATATCTCCTCCTCCAAATCCCCATGAAGGAATGACGTCTTTACATCCATCTGTTCTACCTCAAGATCATATGCAGCTGCTATAGACAGAACAAACCGTATCGAAGTCAACTTCGCCACGGGAGAGAAAATCTCGTCATAATCAACTCCCTCAATCTGAGAGTACCCCTTAGCTACAAGCCTAGCCTTGTACTTCTCTACAGTCCCATTCGGTTTTAGCTTTCGCTTGAACACCCATTTACACCCAATAGCTTTTCTATCCTTAGGTAATTTACACAAGCTTCATGTTTCATTTTTATCAAGTGACTGCATCTCATCTATCATTGCGAGCTCCCACTGATTTGCATCATCCATAGATCTCGCCTCTTTTACAGAACTAGGATCATCTCCGGTAATGCTCAAAGCATGAAACGTACTCAAAGCACTAAGTGAGTATCGAAGTGGTGCCTTTCTTTCCCGCGTCGATCTCCTAAGAGCCGGCATGCTATCTGTATCCAGGTCTTCATCTGAATCCGCATCCTCGACTTCATTAACCGAGTCCCCATGCTCTAATTCAGAATCAGACTCTACTAGCGTGCCTTGTGGAACCATCTCCACATTTTCAGTTTTAGGACTTTCTTCAAGCACTGCCACTTTCTTGGGCTCGTCACTTTTCTGTGTGCCAACCTGGGATTGTGATTCACGAAAGACAACATCCCTACTGTATACAATGGTCTTTGATTCTGGATTCCATAGCTTATAGCCTTTGACCCCTTCCTTGTATCCGACAAATATGTTCTTCTCAGACTTGTTGGCAAGCTTACCCCGCTTCTCCTTGGGTACATGAACATATGCGTCACATCCGAACACCCGAACATGCGACAAATTCGGCTTCTTCCCAAACGCTGCCTCATATGGTGTACGATCCTTCACTGATGAGGTCGGTGACCGGTTCTTCAAATAACTGGCCGTGGCTACAGCCTCTGCCCAAAATTCTGTCCCCAAACCTGCCCAACTCAGCATGCATCTTGCCTTTTCTATGAGTGACCGATTTAATCTTTCGGCTACCCCATTCTGTTGAGGCATATATGGAGTCATCTTCTGCCTTGCAATACCATTATCCACACAAAATTGCTCGAACTTATCCGAACAGAATTCACCTCCGTTATCTGTACGAAGGACCTTGATTTTCCTGCCCAATTGGTTTTCAACCAAAATCTTAAATTCTCGAAATTTCTCGAATACATCTGATTTACTTTTAATAAAATAAATCCAACTATATCTCGAAAAATCATCTATGAACGATACATAGTACCTGGATCCTCCAATAGATGGAGTCGGAGTAGGTCCAAAGACATCACTATGAATCAGCTCGAGAACCTCAGTTGCTCTAGTACCAGTGTGCTGGAAGCTAACTCGGTTCTGTTTTCCATGAAGACAGTGTTCATAGAACCCGAAACCCATAGAGCATTTTGGAATTCCTTCTACCATCTGACTTGAAGCTAAGGTAGACAGTCCCTTTTCACCGATATGCCCTAACCTCTGATGCCACAACATAGACGTATCATGTCCATCTTCCTTGGCCTCTTCAGAAACGAACCCGCTACCAACTGTCACTGTTTCCCCGAGCAGCTTGTATAATGTCCTGTAACGGACTCCTCGTGCAATCACAATAGAACCTCGAGTCATCTTACACGAATCCTTATCACAGCTAAAAATAACCCCCGAATCAGCCATCGTACCGACTGATAACAAATTTCTACTCATCAAGGGTATGTGCATCACGTCTAGAATAGTCTTCACTGTGCCATTACTCATCCTCAGCTTCACCCTGCCACGCCCGACAATTTGAACTGTAGTATCATCTCCGAGCATGACATCCCCACCATTATATTGCTCATATTCACAAAACCAGTGTCTATGAGGCGTCATGTGGTATGAAGCACCGATATCAATCAACCATATATCCTTGTCTGATTGCGCCATACACGCAACAGCCAAATACATATCTCCCGCATCGACCTCTTTTTTACCCGAGGATGATTCAGCTTCTTTCTTAAAAACTGGCTTGTTTTTACAATCCCGCTTCACATGGCCCCACTCTTGACATTTCCAGCACTGTACCCTCCTCTCCCTACTCTTCGATCGCCCACGAGATTTGGATTTGGATCCTCTCGGATTCAGAGTCTTCTCTGTTGGCCTTCCCCTAGCCGCCAATGCCTCTTTACCAGAATTTCCCGATCCCTTTCTTCGTGTCTTCTCCGATAACAAAGCAGAACACACACTTTCATACGATAATTCCTTATCCCCACCACCGATCACCACAATCAGATTATCCCATGAATCCGGCAGTGAACAAAGTAGTGTTATTGCCTTATCATCATCCTGGAACTTAACACCGATTGATACTAGTTGACTAATCAACGTGTTAAAGTTATACAGATGTGCAGAAAACGAGTCGCCCCCATGCATCCGAAGATTATACAACTTTTTCCTCAAAACCAGCTTATTAACCAACGACTTACTTTGATACAGCGACTCCAATTTCTGCCATAGGTCCCTGGCTGTAGGTTCCCCCATCACGTTTGTCAAAATCGAGTCTGCGAGACAAAGCCGAATCAAACCCTTTGCTCTCTGATCAATCCGATTCCAGTCTTCAATCTCTTTTGGATCTGCCTGTTTGGAAGTTGAATCTGTTTCCTTCACCGCTTCCTTGCATATCACGACACCAGGTTGCGGAGCAATAGGCCTTTCCGTTTCGATTGCCGACCAAAGATCTCGATCACAGAGAAGATCCTCCATCTTCATCTTCCACAGATCAAACCGCGTTCCATCGAATTTTTCTATGTTAATTCGTGATCCTCCTGACATCTCGAATAAACCCTAATTCCTCGAACAACTCCGGCTTTGATACCAATTGAATTGATGTATCGAGAACCGAAACGGAACGATCACGCAGAAAATAGAGAAAATAGACGATGCACGAATTTACCCAAGTTCACCCTCGAATAGGGCTACGTCCTGCAAAGAGATTTCACTATAATTTTAGGTTTACAGCCACTCAACTCGTTACAATGATCAGAAAAACGAGCAAAATATATATATGCCACAAACGGGCCCAAAACCTAAATCTATATGAAATCTCTTAATCTTGCACCATACGGGCCAGCCCAAACCCGTTGAGGTTTCGGGGGTGCTGCCCCTGAGCCCCCGCCCGCTCACCGGCGAGCGGGGCAGCTGTCCGCTGACTTATTCTCTCTCTCGATTATCTGGACCGGAGTTATGTATTTCATTTCATAGAACATCGTTTGTGAATGTGTATGCGAGATTAATCAACTTCTAAGGGCAATGTGTCGTAATTTCAGATGCTTAAATGAGTCGGCACTCAAAGAGATCAATCTTTGCATCAAAGTAAACATTTTAAGTTTGTCTCAGCAAAGTAGTAAGCGAAAGACAGACAGGCGTGAGTTCTAGTGTGCTAGTGGTTGCGACGCTTGAAAATATCCGTATTCAAGCTTTCAATGATCGAAAAAAATTATCAAACGAAGGGCTGAACTGGAAAAAGAAAAGAAAAAATGGCCTTTTGGTCTTTCTACCCGGAACAGAAAAGGGTTAACTGAATTCCAACGGTCTTTCTACCCAGAACAGAAAAGGGTTAACTGAATTCCAAATAAAAAAACCACCTTCCGCTTTCTACCGCCTCCGTCTTTCTCGAGCCCTAACCCTAGCCTCCGCGTCTCCGTCTCCGTCTCCCTCTCCCTCTCCCTCTCCGTCTTTCTCAAACCCTAACCCTAATCTCTCTTGCTCGCTGCCATGGATGGCAGCATAACCTTGTTCGCAGGGCATTACTATGCCTGTTCGACCACTCGCGGGGAAATGTGCTGAACTTCTACGGGCCGTTGAGCTTGGTGACCTTCCGCCATAGGCAAGCCGCCGGCATATTTCAAATTGCAAATCTGCACGCCACGGAGCCGGCAACCCGCCACCGCGTTGGAGTATTGACCGTCCATGTCATCCCGGATAGGCGTATCGATGTCGCGATCAGGGGGTTAGTTCATTTCATGAACGAACCACTGCAAGTGTTTTTTCGGGTACGATGGATGCATCTTTCTCTGTTTTCGTTGGTCGACAACCAACCTCATAGTTGTTCATCTTTTTAATTTTAGAACTTCCTTCTGCGTCCAACCCCGCAAGGGGATTTTCACATCGTGAGCACCTTCCTCTTGACACACCCTGCACCTGCACCGGCACCTGCACCTGCCGTGGAACAAGGGGAAGGGGAAAGCAGCAGTAGCGGAGACAGTGCAGTCAGTATAGAATGAACGGAGACAGACAGGATGGAGGGTAGTGTTAGGCAACAAACTCTATCTCACACTTCAACAAATCCCTAGCTAAAGACAATTATTTCGGTTTCTTTTCCACCGCCTTCATAGGGCTTGGTCCTGTTGCTTTTTTTTTTTTCCTTTAGATTTCACGGGTGCAATGCAGCTCATGCGGACTTGTGTTTGGCGGTTTGTTAATATTGACTAGAGTTTATTAGTTTTTTCAAATGCTGCCTTGGTTCTCTGCTAATTCTGTCAACTGCAATATGTATGCATTATAGCAGACTTAGGCGTAAAATTTTCAGCATGTGGAGGCAACGCTAAAAATACATCGATGCATCGAAAGACCAGCTATGAGGGAAGCCTCCTGATTAGAATGAATTTGCCGATTTCTTGTTTCTGCTCTGTTTGGATGGCCATACTTTTCCCCCCGGAAGAAAGTGACCGGTTCATCAGAACAGGTCCCTTCTGTTGTGACTGCCCGAAAGAAGAAAATTTCACCGCTCCGTGCATTTTTTAACATTTACCATCTTGCCTGGAAGCAACTTTAAAATTCAAACTCTTTGTTTGCTTCGGCCGAGTTTTTAGGATGCCTTCAGCAGGGGATATGGTAATATCTGCAGATAATGACCTTCTTGCCGGTTCAGTCCCTATATCCGTGACCCTTCTATGTCCTTTACGACCCAAATTACTTGGAACGAGGACTTCACAACTCTCTCTCCACTCCAAACACTCAGAACCTTGTCTACATTTTCGCAAATTATTCTGTCATCCATATGTGAAGTGCTAACTCCATCATCTTGACTTGCACTGTCACTGCTTTCAACTCTTGCTTGAGTGTTTTCGCTCTTACCATGACTCTCAATCATCAAACTCGCTTCCCTAGTGCCTAAATTGTTCAGTCTAGGCTCTTCCACATCCACACCTATGTATCCATTCCTAGCCTCTTTGACTATCGGCGCACGACATAGTGGACGATTCTTATGAGACCTCAAACAAGTATCAATGCAAGGGACATGAAATGCATGGCTACACTTGGGCAAAAGCAGGAGATTCTCGCCATCTTCGAGCTCACTGAGACAGACAGAGCACTCTGTCCCTTTGATCAGCCCTTCGCCCTTCTTGTACTCAAAAGCCGTAATGGAATCGATGACGGATTGATCGAGGCCGATCGTGCGGATGAACCATATCGGGTGGTCTAGGGGCAGTCCGTGGTCTTCATCCATGAACTCTTGCTGGGTATGAAAAAGAATTGGCGCGTCTCTTCTCTTCCTTGAGCTGTTCTGCTTCAGATAGTGCTTCACTAGGATCAAACAGAGGATCCCTGTCAAGAGAACAGAGCCAAGAGCATAAGGTATGATGCTTTTGCTATCTTGGTGCAGACTCTTGCCGGATTTGTGCTTCAAAGGAGGTTGCGGCAGCGGCAGCAGCAGCAATGGTGGTGGCATTGGAAGAGGAGGACAATTTTCGAGAGGTTTACGGTCTGGGCTCTGATTGGGTGACAGCTGAAGCTTTCTGTGAGGAAAAGTCCATTGAGCAAGGGATGGACCATAACCGAATAGAGGGGTGGCAAAGAATTTTCAGTTCAAGTGACTTTTTGAACAAGCCCTGAAAGGAGATGTTGACCATTTGGAAAATAAAGGCGAGAGAGTCGTTTTCATGGAAGACTCGAAGCATTTACTTGGCGCTCGTCTTGGCGTTTGTTTTGCGGGTCAGATACTCGTTGGAAAGGACAAGGTCATGACTCTGTCATCGATGATGACAGCTTTTGGACAAGCCCTGAAAGAGAGTTTTTGACTGTTCGGAAAAATGAAGGCAAAAGAAGAGAGTCGTTTTCATGGGAAGACTTGAAGCACTTACTTGGCACTTCCATTTTGTTTGTTTTAGGGGTCAAGTGCTCAATGGAAGGGGCAAAGTCACGTCTCTTTATTGGAAGTATTTCACGCGTTTATGTGATGCTTGGGTTGGGGCTATTGCTTTTAGCAAAATAATCTATTTTAGCAGTGTCTCTCTCTCTCTCTCTCCCCTCTTGTTTTGCTTCCTTGACATTCAGAGGTGATAGCATCGTCTAAGAGATCGAGTGAGTGCTTAAGCACTTAATTCGAATACACTAAGCTTTGTGTTTGAATTACGGCATTTTCTTCTTAGAGTAATCTTGTTGGCCGTAAACATCACCCTCTGGATGAAGCGATACCTGATGCATGCGAACTTAGCGATTTCCAGGCATTCGTGGAATTGAACGAGCCAAAGGTTCGGATACCCGTATCACTTAAGAAAAGGCATGCTAGACAGCATTTTGTGCTCACTTTCATGTGTCTTGATATGGTACAGGTCATTCACCGAGAAAATTCCAAAGGAATTAGTTTTGCGTGACTTGATCTCATGAGGTTGTTTTGGTGAGAAATTAATTGGAGATGTAAAGCATAAAGTTGGGCGGTTTTCGTGACTTTTGAATATTACTCTGTGGACTCAGACTCATGTAGACATAATGTTAATCGGCGTCAACTGAATCACGTCAAAGTGGAACACTAGGACAACTAGTCAAGTTGTGGAGATAAGTGTTACGTCCACCTATTTACCTGTTTGATTTTTGAGCTAGTGTTCTATCACTGATAATAATTTCAGGAAGAAAGATAGCATCGAAACAAATCAAATCTGTACTTGAGACGTGTGTATTTCTGCTGAGGAAATAGATTAACCTGCTTCAATTGTTAAAACATCAGATAGCATGATTGTCAGAGCTTGACTGGGATTGTGGACTGCATAAACTAGCTCTTCTGATCCCTTTCGATTCTGAGGCAATGTTATAGTGGCCAAAGACCTAGACTGGAGATGCTATGTTTGAAATTTGAATGTCCTTGCCTACTTGAATCCGAAGATTGTGATTGCAACTTCCTTCGTAATTTGAACTTGCTAAAGGTTTCTTTCGCCTAATATTTACTAGGCTTCCATAGCTCCCTTAGTCACCCCCTCCATCAGCCAATGAAGTGATGGGAGAAGGAAGAAACGAAACAAAAGGACAAGGTCCCCCTGAAAATGATGGTTTTGGAGGTGCAAATGAATGCATCACCCAACATTGCATACATAGCTGAAACATATGGAACCTAAAGAGAGAGATCGTTTATTCATGAGTGCACTTCTTGTTTACATGTTACAGTGTAAGAGGTATGTGAATTAACTGTATTTACACAGCATACATGTAGAAACGAAAATCACGAATAGGCTTAACTTATTAGAGTCGAGCAATACTTCGATCTGTGGTCGGACAATGTATCTTCAAAAGGAGCAACGGCCGTCACTGGAGTCAGTAGATTTCATAGATTGTACAACTAATGAATAACAACAAGCTTCGACCAAGCAAAACTTCTCATGAACTCACTAAGAATTGCTAGTTGAACATCACAATGGGTTGACGGGAAAGTGCAGGTGAAATGGATGGATGATGGCAATCGAGTTGGTACTTGAAGGCATCAAAGTTCAACAGGATAAATTTGCATACATTCACGTTCGATGGTGTTTCAGATTTGCTCGTCGTTATGGTTCTTGGGAGATTAGAAGAGTTTCGCGAGTCATTTTGATGTAGTCCTGGACACTGCCGATACATGTTTCTTTAATCTGAAACCTCATGTTATTCTCTAATTGATCCAACAGGACATTTAGTGGGTACTCTGTTCAGACTTTGATGTTTTTTCACAGGTAATTTGCACAGAGCATCTTCAAGGGAGGATAGAGTTGATCCATGCCCTACACAAGGACAGAAAACTGTCCAACCCACCAAAGCTAGCAAGGTTTATGCTTCTTTATCTGTCAAGCTGTCCTAGATCTCTTCCTTTATACATCCCTCATCTTGCTAAATTGTAGTCGACTATTGATGCAGTCGCCGCCGATCATTTGGGGGGAGCATGACGAAGTATTTCCGATGGAGTTGACTGAAAGATTAAAACGGTTAACCTATCATACTATCTTACTGTGCCATCACACTGCAGACCCTTTTTGCGCGAGGCACGTTGCAATTCAGATCATAGAGTCCAGATTATCTCATTTTGTTTGCCTGTAATGACGTTCCGCAAGTTAATCAAAAGGACTCTGGACAGTTTAAGTAGTTGTTTACCCTATCAAACGGCGTCAGCCAAGCTGAAAAAGTCAGCCGCTCTCATTTTCCTCTTTTGAAAGTTAACAGACACACCCTATAAATTCGATCTGAATTGTCCACATTGGCCGCTGTCTACATTTTAAAAGTCCCACATTGTCCGCTGTCTGTTTACATGGGACTTGGAATTTCCCGAACTTGGGAATGTAGATGACATTCTTTATGCATTTTGATTGAACTTCAAGCCCTTCCGATGGGTGTTGCCTTATGTTTTTTCATCAAATTACAGGAATGTGTCCGTCCAATTTACCCTTTCCCTTTTGTTGTATTGAACAGTCGTGTGTGACAGAAAACAAAAGGAATTGGAGAATTTTTGATATTGTATTGATCTATCTCAGTATACATGTACATGATCTATTTATAGTGTATGAATAAGAAAGACAAATGGGAACAATATACAAAAGATTACAATTTCCTATTTATCAAAATCAATCATGGATTGACTCAATCAATTAGTCAATCAAGATCGGTGCCCATAATCAGAATCTTCAATAATATCAAATCACATTTCCAACACTCCCCCTCAAGCTGGTGGCCTATATATGTCAAGGACACCCAGCTTGCTCAGTAGGTATGTATGATGCCTTTGACATAGTGGCTTAGTAAAGATGTCTGTAGGTTATTCCATAGTTCCAATTCCTTTTCTTACAAGGATCCCTTCTCGAATCTTATCTCGGGTAAAGTGGCAATCAACTTCTATGTGTTTTGTTCTCTCGTGGAAAATTGGATTTGCTGCTAATTTGAATGCGGCATCATTGTCACAAAACAATTCACTTGGTCCATCGACTTGAATCCCAAGATCCGAGAGTAGTCCTCGTATCTAAACTATTTCGCAGATAGTCTTTGCCATGGCTCAATACTCTAATTCAGCTGATGATGATGATACAGTTGACTGTTTCTTTGTTTTCCACGATAATATGGACTTACCCAATTTGATGCAAAAATCAGTGATGGATCTCCTAGTCATTGGGCAAGTAGAATAGTCTGTATCACAGTAAGCTGTCATTTTCATGTTGCAATCAGAAGACAAAAATATACCAAGTCTTGGGCATCCTTTTAAATATTTTACCACCATCAGTGCTACATTCATATGAAATTGTTTTGGATTATGCATGAATTAACTGAGTATTTGTCATTTGTGGATAACACTATGGACATTCTGACATGGGTTCCTATCCCCTCAAGATCCTTCTCCATTGCCTCTGCTTGGAATTATATTAGAAGGAAAAGACCTCCTGTTCCTTGGCATTTCTTCATCTGGGATCGCCACATCGCACCTCGACATTCCTTTCTCCTTTGGATTGTCTCGCTCAACAGGCTGCCTACCCAAACACTTCTCCTCCAAAACCGTAGGATAGACACTGCATTATGTACATTCTGCGGTACAAGGCCGGACTCGGTCAACCACCTTTTCTTTGAGTGCTCTTCCACAAAAAGATTGGCCTCCTTCTGGGCTACTAGATGCAGTCTTCCATGGCGCAACAAACCGTGGCTCGAACTTATCTTGTGGGCTAAGAACAGCTTCGGTGGCCCTTCTTTTGCCCATTGCATTGCCCGGTTCTCCTTTGGGGCTTTAATACATATTATTTGGACGGAGAGGAACAATGCACTCTTCAGGAACAAGCAGATATTCATCCCAGGAATGCGGAAACACTTCATCAAAGTTGTCAAGGACAAAGCTAATTCGATGGGGGTTGTTCAAGACACACTTAGGAATCGAATCCTTCAGAGGAAATGGGGTCTTTCTCCTTCTATCTTCTTGTAAACTTGTCGTCCTCTTTCCTTGTAGTTCCTTTGTTGTACTTAGCCTAGTTTGGCTTTTTGTAAAGTTCTTGTAGAATCATTCTAGGCCTTACTGGGTCCGGTTTGGTTCCTTTGTTGTTCTTAGCCTGGTTTGGCTTTTTGTATAGTCCTTGTCAAATCATTCTGGACCTCTCAGGGTCTAGTTTGGTTTTGGCCTTTCTTTGTATTTGGTTTGATGAAAAGTAATACAATACTTACCTTTACCCAAAAAAAAAAACTGAGTATTTGTATTGCATAACATATGTCAGGTCTTATCATAGTGAGATATATCAGTTTCCCAACAAGCCCTTGATATCCCGATGGATCCTTCAGTAATGGATCCTCTATAAAAAAAAACCCATATCATACTCATGTGTTGTCAGTTTGGTATTCTGCTCAATTGGTTTGGCGGCTGGTTTACATCCTGACAATCTTGCTTCAGAAACAATCTCCAAGATAAATTTTCGTTGACTAAGGTTGATACCTTTGTCAGATCGAGCAATCTCAATGCTAAGAAAATATTTTGGAGGTCCCAGATCTTTGACATGAAAAGCAGAATGTAGATACTCTTTGAATTTTGCAACATGAGAGTCATCATTTCCCATGATAAGTATGTCATCAACATATATCAGCAAATAAATTGATGAAGTACCTGCAGTCCATGTGAATAGAGCATAATCATGTTTGCAATGTTGAAAACCTGCACTTGTTAGTGCAGTAGTGAATTTGGCATATCATTACCTAGAAGCCTGTTTCAGCCCATATAGGGATTTACGGAGACGACATACTCGAGACTCCCCCTGTCTGTGTAAACCCTGTGAAAGTTCCATATAAATTTCTTCATCGAGATCCCCATGTAGAAAGGCATTGTGTACATCCATATGATGTAATGGCCAATTATGAATGGCGGCAATTAATAAGAAAGAACAGACTGTTACTTCTTTTGCAACTGGAGAAAAATTTTCATGATAATCAAACCCTTCTCGTTGTGTAAATCCTTTAGCAACTAAGCGAGCTTCGCTAAACAGAGCCATCGGCTTTGAATTTGATTTTGTATACCCATTTACAGCTAATTGGTTTTCGATGTGATGGCAATGGAACGATATCCCAAGTGTGGTTTTCCATAAGGGCATTAAGTTCAGAAGCCATTGCATTTTGCCATCAAGGGTCGCGTACTGCTTCATTGTATGAAGATGGCTCATGTTCTTCTGAGATGCAACTAATGCAGCACATATGCTCTGGTGACAATTGACTAAATGAGACATATGAGGATACAGGATATTGTGTACCTGAAGAACTTAAAGTAGAACGTATATAATCCTTTGTCCATGTAGGTTGACGAATGTGCCATTTAAAGCGTCGAGGTTGCTCAATTTGGAGTTGTTCAGGTACTGGTGGAGACAATTCTTGTGCAAACTATGGTGGAGATGACGATACTGTAGTTGAATCAATATCTGTAGATGATAATGCTGGTGATTCAACTATTTGGCTTGGAGAATTTCTCATAACTTGTATAGGTGGTTCTGGTGTGACTAGAACATATTGAGGAATCATAGACAAGTCCTCATCTGACAAGAATTGACGATAGTCGGATGAAGACAAGGATGATTTAGATGAGGATGCCATTTTCTGGAATGGAAATACGTCTTCGTGGAATGTAACATCCCTGCTTATAAAGAAATGCCCTATAGATAGTTCTATAATTCTGTATCCTTTCTGAAGAGGAGGATATCCCATGAAAATGCATTAAATGGCACGGGGATCCATTTTATTCCGAGGGCCCACAATTGTTGCATAACATAGACAGCCAAAAACTCCGAGATGATTAATTTCTGGCTCTTTTCCATAAAGCATCTTAAAAGGTGTTTGGCCATCAAGAATTCGAGTTGGCATGCGTTTAATCAAATAGGCTACCGTGACCACACAATTTCCCCAAAAAGTCTCGGGTATTAAAGCTCGGTATTTTAACCCTCGAGCTACTTCTAAGAGATGTCTATGTTTGCGTTCAACAACTCTATTTTGTTGTGGAGTGTAAGTGCAAGAACTTTCATGAAGTAATCCATGGGAAGATAGAAAAGATATGCAATTAGAAGTGAAGAATTCACGTCCATTATCTGTACGAATTCGTTGGACAGATTTATCGAACTGATTGCTAACCAGAGAAATAAAATTCGACAAATAAGAAAAAGTTTGGCTCTTAGATTACATAAGGAAAACCCAAGTAGCTCGGGTGTAATCATCAACGACTGTGAGGAAGAAGCGAGACCCATCACGATGAGGGGTATGATAGGGACCCCAGATGTCCATATGAAGCAAGGAAAAGAGACTCTTTGCTCGAGATGTATTGATTGGAAAAGATGCTCGAGATTGTTTAGCCAAATGACATATTGGACATTTGGATGAGGGAAACGTGCACTATGGCTCAAGCGTTGATGAAAAAGGAAAATTTTATCATGAGTGATTGCATTACAAGAAATGCTTTTATTTAATAAATCTAAATCTCCTGGGGAATTCCTCCAGAAATATAATCCTTGTGCAATACTACCCAAGCCCATTAGCTTCCCAGTTGAATGGTCCTGAAAGAAGCAATTTTCTGAATTGAATATGGCATAACAAGAATTGTCTTCACAGACTTTTGAGACGGAAACGAGGTTGAATTCGAAATCGGGAATGTATAGAACATTTTTTAGGATAAAATTGGGACCAAGATGAACAGTGCCAATTTTAGTAACATAAGTGACATTCCCATTTGGAAGACGTACGGATACGTAAGATTGTGGATCATGAATGTGGGAAAATAACTTCTTATCGCAATTATGTGGTCACTGGCTCCTGAATTGATTATCTATGCATCAACTGAAATCGAATCTGTCTTGTATAGAGATGTACCAGAGAAACTTGCATTTTTGTCGCTGGTCTTCAATTGATTCAGAGCTTTCATAATATTCTAATATTGCTCTTAAGTAATTGTCTGATGTGCTCCATTAATTTTTTGTGCAGAGATCTGATAAGCAGAAATTTCCTTTTCCTTTTTTTCTTTATCACTTGATCTCCCATGTAATTTCCAACATGTGTCAATGGTGTGATGTGGACGTTTACAATATTCACAATATTTATTTTTGAATTTAGAATTTTGCCCACTAACCTTCCTAGATGATGTGGAATTTCTTAGGCCGTAGGATCCCTTATAGATCGGTGCCGACGTGGCCTGATGATGGCCATTGGATTCGGTTGGGCTGATGGATGAATATGGACCGTCTGATTCCATGCGTTGATCCCAGCCATCCATTCGGGAAAACCTAGGGCATCCCTCACCTTCCTTCCCCACGGCTGCCAGTCTTCTGTCTATAGCGCTCCCGAAGGTTCTTTGTCCTCCGATCGTCGTCTCCGCCGCAGCAAGGCCGGATGGTAAGGTGGCAAGGGCGATTCCTTCGGTCATCCTTGCATGCTCGGTTGTGGCCAGCCGCTGACTCTCCTCCTGAACGGCCAATTGGTAGATCCGGCTGAGTGGTGGTGGGGGTTCCATCGCAAGGATTTGTGACCAGAAAGATGAATACGAATCATTGAGAATCAGTACGAACCTTGTGGCTTTCTCTCTTTCGTTCATTTCTTTATACTGTCGAAGCGTAACCTCGGGTCCCTCAAGCTGCTCCTCAGCCAGCTTGAGTTCATTCCATATGGTCGAGAGTCGGTTGAAGCAAGCGATAACCGAGAGGTTCCCTTGCTTCAATTCCGACAAGGCCTGGGTTATGGTAAAAATCCTCGCCCGATCAAGTCGTCTGTACATCTCGCGAATATTCTCCCATATTTTCTTTGCATCTTCAGTCGATGGAAGGCCAGCAGCAACATCGGGGGCTAGGCTGTTTTCGATCCAAGTGCAAACCAGTTGGTTGCACTTCCGCCAATGTCTCTAAAGTCGGTCGTCGGCTAAAAATGGAATGACTCCGTCAATGAAGCCGTCCTTGTCTTTAGTGACAAGGGCTGGCCGGAAGTCCCGAGCCCAAGTGTTATAGTTCTTCAGTCTCGTAAGCTGCAAACCAATGAGCTGTAGCTCTGGTCCATCTGCCGGCGAGGTGTAAAGTGGATTGCCGGACTTAGGGCGGCTGCCGCCGCCGACTGGAAACACGTAGGGTAGGTATCCGGGTTGAAGAACCGGGTAGGGATTCGTCCCTTGACCCAGTGGGATGGGTCCGGGTCTGTGACCCGTGTTTGTCCAACCCAATCTGCCATTCGGGTCTAGCCCATCTCCACTGGGCAAAGTTCCGAGGCCTAGTACGCCTTCCTCTCCAGGTGGACCATGTTGATAAGGTGCAGCCCATGACTGTCCTGGCCCCGTGGCCCACTGACCTTGAACGTGTTACCAGTGAATTGGAGGCCATTGGGATGGGCCGGAAACCTGAACTGGAGCAGGGACAAATCCGGCTGCGTGTTGAATATTGCCGTTGTGCTGAGTTGAAGACTGCCCATCTCGAATCGAATTAATTTGTTCTGATATTGTTTGATTTTGAGGTGAGTTAAGCAACTCCTTGTTTGAATTTGTTTGACATGGTATCAACAAACAAAAAATTTGAATTCCTACCGGTTTGTTTTGCAAGGATCGCAACAACAAAAGCAAGAATAGAACCGGAGGCAATTCCAGAATTGCGGAAGCTATGCCAGGAAAGAAAGCTATGATACAATGACAGAAAACAAAAGAAATTGGAGAATTTTTTATATTGTATTGATCTATATCAGTGTACATGTACATGACCTATTTATAGTGTATGAATAAGAAAGATAAATGGGAAACAACATACGAAAGATCACAATTTCCGATTTATCAAAATTAATCACGGATTGACTAAATCAGTTTAGTCAATCAAGATCGGTGCCCACAATCATAATCTTCAATAATATCAAATCACATATCCAACAGTATGTATGGAAATGCGCAACTAGTGGTAATAAAGGATGCAAGGCACACCATCAATGCAGAGAAGCCCAAAGAGACGTACAAGATCTTGAAAAGTTTCCTCGTCGATCCGCTCGCTCCACAGGGCGAGGAAACCATATGAACAGTGGAAAGACGGACCGAAGGTTTTGAATTTTCAAGGTTTCAATCATATAATACTCGTGGAATGGGTCGCATTTTGGGGAGATCACTGGGATTTTTGAATTACTAATGGAACGCATGCAAGAATGTAAAGAAAGTAAAATATCTTTATTGATATTATTTAATGCTGCATGATTTAACTTACCATGTCGAAGGAAGCGGTGCAAACTAACAGAATGGAAACAAGAAGAGGGAAATCTTGAACCATGGGGTTTTTAATTCTTCTTCTTTCGATAGATTTTCGGAATACTTGGGAATCCGGTAATAGTTCCCTTTGAACTAATCATTCAAATGGACAACCTCCTTAATAAATCTTTTGAAGTCGTTGTGCGATGACCATCTGTGACGGGCGGCTTCCATAGTTCTCTCCTTCCACTTCTTAGCATTTGCCCTCATCTTCTTCCCGCCAACCCCTTCCATCACTTCCCAAACAAGAGCTTCTATTTCCTCACACCTCACATCCTGGTTCACTTCCATTCCTATCCCCCATTCCATACATGCGCACCGACAGTTTTTCTGTTGCTCGGCAAAGAACGGCCAGCAAATGAGAGGAACGCCTCCGCAGATACCTTCCAAGGTAGAATTCCACCTGCAGTGCGTTGGGATCCATGAGTCAGGACTTGATCCTGCAGACACCAACTCGTCAAGAACCCTGTGTCTTTCACTTCCTCCAGGAACTCTGGTGGTAGATTTGCGGAATCACCCTTCACAACATCAGGCCTGATCACCCAGAAAAATGGGTGCTTGCTATTTGCAAGCCCACAAGCAAACTCCTTCAGGTGTTCCTAAGTAATCACAGTGACGCTCCCAAAGTTGACATACGCAACCGACTCGGCTTCTCTCTGATCGAGCCATTTGAGGCAGCTGTAGTCTTCTTTCCACAGACTCGACCTGAAAGACTTGACAGAGCTTGAGGGAATATCCTGAAAGAGAAAGGAAAGGGGCCTGATACAGTAAATTCGAGGGGACATGTCTGCTATTTTCTTCAGCGCTTCGTGTTCGAGCTCATTTAAAGTGTTGAACAAGATAGCAGATGATTTCAGGCAGTGCCGTGCTTCTTCTCCTAAGAAGTCAAACATGACGTCCTTCAGGTCTGTGGTCTGCATGAAGCTTGGGATGTCCCGGAGTCGGATGTTCTCATGCCAGGGATCCAGTCGACAGGATCATCGAGCTTCCCGTTGTTCACGAAGTCTTCATCTGTTACATTTAATATGTGGCGAGTATCCAATCCAGAACTTTAACAAGAGAGACAGATGAATGGAACTAACTCATGAATGGAGAGAAAATAAACAAATGAAGAGCTAGTGAATTCATCAGAGAGAATAAAACATGAAGTAATAAATAAAGTATGTACCTTTGAATGGAACGATCCCTCTCTTAGCAAGCTCTGTGTACTGCAAATAACCCATGAACCCACAAGCTGAGGCAGCACAGAACTGAACCTCTGGGACTCCAAGCTGTCTCGCAGCTTTACTGGCGAAGCTCGTCACCCCATCTGATATCACACAACTCACAGGCGGAACAACCTCGTCACTCTTGATCCTGGCAAGCAATTTCTTGAAAGAAGCCAAGCAGTTCTTCCGGGTTGAGTCAAAGAGGGCCGGGATGTCCTGTGTCGCATCACGGTCTGACGGCGGGAGGCCGTCAGGGATCATCTCGAAACAGAAGTTTTCGAGGTCTCGGAGTTAGTCGGGTCCCTTAGACTGGAGGAGGCGGCGGTGGTTGAACTCGGTGTTGACGAACGTGACGAAGACGCCGCGCGCGCATGGAGGAGCTTGGCGAGCTGCGACATGGGCTGACGTTGCCTTGGGCCCGGAAGGGGACACACACGACGAGCGCAAGTGCATGCGATTTTCTTGATTCTCGGGGCGACGAACCCATCACCTCTCCCTGTCTCTCCCTAGGGCAAGATCCAGAAATGTATACTGAGTGATGGAACTTGAAATGGATCTGAAGTCTGCCAAACCTATTCAATTTCGGTCGGTCCTTTCAGATGTTATACTAAATGCGCAAAAGAGAGGTTCTGCAAGAAGCGTTGGACGAGGGAGATGCACATATGTTTATATAATACAACCTCCGGTGATTGGCGTATTTCATTTTTATACCAAATTATAGAGTGCCTAGGGATACTCTGGTGTTTTATATTCGGCCGATCCTAGATTCTTGGAAGAAGACGGCAACATCAGTTTCCTAACTGATGAGAGAACAACTGGATCGAAAAGGAGAAATTCATAGCGAATGTCTATTGTCTAGGGCAAAAACATTCTCGCATTCATTGTTTTCCTATGGTTTCTTTCTTCAGGTAAGTAAGTGTCGGGTGTACGAAGTATCTCATTCATGTCACGGATATTTGCTCGAAGCTCGGGCAAGGAGTCGAATATTGAAATTATTTGCACTCGATGATACGAGAATCGAAATTTATGACGATGTTTCTTAGTCTGCACACGGGTCATTCTTTAACCTAGTCTATGCCCATGATTTTTTTTATGCGATTTCCTTGTTCGGTAGTTAAGTACGAGAAAATATCTTCTGTCAATCTCTCGAAAATGTGGAAGATCACAGTTTAAACGCATCCTATCAATTAAGGGATATGGTCACTCGCTACGAAATTATTATTCGCATTCAATCTCACAATCGCTATGATCGGATACGTCCAAAACATCTCCGCGGAATTATTCGTGCAAACAGACAAAAAACTGCTGAGCAATGGTCCGAGTTGCATCCGATGCAACTAGGTCCATACATTCACAATCCAGCAATTCTGGCCATTCTTAAAACGCATCGAGCTCGTCTAATGATGTTTGGTGATGGGGTTCGAAATCCGTCCTTGAAGAACTCAAGCGTGAAGACTAGTCAAAAGGACAAAAGAGTCACGTCCTTACGTAGCTTTTGGGGTGGATCACATCGTACTTGTACCTAGGACCTTTCAGATGCATCGGTCAAGGGCGAGAGATTTAAGATAGAAGGGGAAGGAAGAGATCGAGGAAGACGTCGAGGGTGAGAGACGACAAGGAGAGATGTAAACTCTTCAAAGCGATCTAATGCGAATTGAGCCCTAGGACTATGATCGGCTGCTAGTGCTATTGTTGTTAAGTAGCGACGTTAGAGATACAAGAACTAACTTCTAAGGTGTGGGATTTTCGTGGTTACGATGAATGGGTATATAAACAGGCGGAGCATGATCAGTGTCCAATTCATGTGTGTTTTAACGCATTAGATGCAATTTGAATCGTTCTTTTTCGTCTAAATTTGTTGATTGTTGAGAACAATTGTACCCTAATTGTCCTCTCTTTGTAAATTGGAAGGTGGGAGGGGCTGTCCTTCCCTTTGTTGTACTTAGTATTTTGTATTTATGACATCTCCTCATCTCTATTGCAAAAACAAAATAAAAAAATGATGGTGGATTTATCCTACAACTTATTAGTTACTTACCGACCCTTTTCATAAAATTACCAACTTTTTTGTTAGTTTGTAAATTACGACCTTTTGTAATGATTTAGAAACTTTTATTTGCATAACTTACTAACGTTTCGAATTTACTAACTCTTATAAAAAATTACCTATGTAAATTAGATTCTTCTAAACTTTTGCCATATTAAATTAGCCAGTAGTTTTGGGTTACCAATTTGAGTTACTGACCAAAGTTTGATTGCTTTTTTTTTTAACTTACCAATTTTTTTATTAAGGTACCAACTTTTATTCACATTGCTTAGCAACTCCATATTTACTAACTCTCTTTATTGATTACCGATCTAAATGAGCGTCACTCGCCAGCTTTTTTAATTTCGGATCTCTCATTTGAGTAAGTTATCGAAGTTTTTATTTAATTTACAACTTCCTTATTGAGTTACTTAATTGGAAAAAAGCTTGTAGGTCACCGAAACAAAGGTTGATAATATCATATAATAGTTGAAAAATTTGACGAAGAAAGGCAAGTAGAAGTTAGTAAAAGATAAGAGAATTACCAGAGAAGAGAAGTTGGTAATTTAAGGCGCAACTTTTCATAGCTTTTTTACTATTCAACATTTAATAAGTTTTTGACCAAAAAAAACATCTAATAAGTTAAACAGCACAAAGATTCCAAGTGTCCACTACAAAATTCACAAGTCAACTCAATTCATATCTCGCATTGCTCTGATTGAATCGGTGGGTGAGTGAGGTTGGGTCAGTCGTTACATTCAGTTAGATGAAAAGAAACGCAATAGACATAAACACGAAGAACCACATTTTGATTTCCCAACAGTTTTTGTCCACATTTCGATTTGTTTAGACTTTTAATTCGTTCAATATGATCCTTGAACTATTTTCAAATATTAAATATAGCCTTTAAACTTTCAGTTTGTTCAATCTAATTCTTAAACTTTCCATAACAAAATCAACTCAGTCCTTTGGTACTGTTAACAAGTTTTCATAATTGCAATATTACCCAAATCTTAGAATATCTTTTCATTATGTTATCTTTTTATTACCCTTTTACTTATTTGGGTTTTATAAGTATTACGATAGTTCCACTTAAGTAAATTTTAACTTATGATCTTTATAATAGTAAAAGTAGAAACTTCTTTAGAGCTGTATTGGGTGATACTCTTGCCATTTTATGTCTATGTATAGATATCTAGAAACGATATTAAGCATTCCATAGATATTCGCACATACATTAATCTAAGTCTAAATCTTGTTCCTTATTTTAGAAAATACAAAACACAAAAAGTGCAATATAGTCCCTTAAATTTTAATTTGTTTAATCTAGTCCTTTAACTTTTCACAACAAAATCAAATATGTCATTCCGTATTATTCACAAGTTTTCATAATTACACTACTAACTAAATTTTGAAATATTTTTTCATTTCAATCCATTTCCTAAATCAATAATTTTATCTTTGTGGTCTTTATGATAAAACGGTTCCATTATCTATACAAGTAAAAGTAGAATCCCATTTTAAAGTTGTATAGGGTTGACATGGGGAAAATTAGCCAAAAAGTCATAAATCCATTGCACTTTTGCCAATTCGGTCTAAAACCTTTCAATTATGTCAATTGAATCCTAAATCGTTTCGCATTTTGCTAATTGAGTTCATCCGATCAATTTTGGCTGGAAATTGCTGACGTGGATATTGGCTATCTTACGTGGCACAGCCGACATTGACGTAGATAATTTTTTAATATTTTTTTCGAATTTCTTATTAAATTTTTTATTTTTCCTTTTTCTTTTCTTTTCTTCTCTTTTCCTTCTTTACTTTTTTCTTTTTCTCTTATTTTCTTATTTTCTTCTCTTTTTTATTTTTCCCTCTGCTGGCCTCAAGCAAGGAACGCTCGGGTCTGGGTTGGCAAGGGCCACCCTTTGCTAGATTGGGCGAGGGTTTACCCTCGCTAGCCCAAGCGAAGGAGACACTCGCCAAGGGTCGGCGATCGCCAGCCCGAGCCCAGGTGTCCCTAACCTATGGTCGGTGAGGGCGGCAGCAACGAGGCCCGGTGATGGTTGGCGGAGAGAAAAAGAGAAAAATAAAAAAGAAAAAAGAAAACAATAGAAAAGAAAAAGCAAATAAGGAAAAGAAAAATAAAGGAAATTTAGAAAATTAATAAAAAATTCGAAAAAAAAAATAAAAATGTCCACGTCAATGTTGGTTGTACCACATAGGACAATCGACATCCACGTTAGTGATTTTCCATCAAAATTAATCGAATGGACCTAAATTGGCAAAACTTGAAAAGGTTTTAAACTCAATTGGCATAATTAAAAAGTTTAGGACTGAATTAGCAAAATTGCAACGGGTTTAGGACATTTTGGACAATTTTCCCGATAGACATTCTTGCTATTTCAATTCTAAGTGTTTGCATAGGATATCTATAAAAGATATTAGTTAATCTACAGATACTCACACTTATGTTAATCCAACTTTTATTTCTAGCTTTATAAATTGATAAATTTTCAAGCTTTTGCTTTTTCGTTTTTTCTTAGTTATTTTTAATTAAATCTATGTCCTTTAAATGAGCAAGATTTGAAAACTTCATTGAACAAATTGAAAGTTAAGTGATTAGATTGCCCATTTATGATATCTAGGGCATAGATTGTACGTTTCATAATAGTTTAGGGACTTATGGTGACTTCATCCCTTATTACAAGTGGACTACATTTTTAGGAAAAATTCAAAAACCACTTTCAGTGAGTAAAAGTCCAATGATGACATTACACATTAAGGAAAAATTTAGTTACTATTATATTTTCCTTTGTAATATGATTTGTGGCTCTATGGGAAGATAGCAGATAAGAAACAATTTAAACTATCCTTCCCTTTGTTGTACATTTTGTATTTATGACATCTCCAAATTTCTACTGAGAAAAGAAGGATGGCGATCACTTCTTTTTACCAAGTAATTTGTTGGTAACGTATCAACACTTTTATGAAATTGCCAATTTTTTGTTATTAGTTTCTAAATTACCAACTTTTATTTGAATAATTTACCAGCATTTATATTTACAACTCTTATATAAAATTATCGACCTAAATTAGTGTAACTTATCAACCTTTGTTATATTAAATTACCAAATAGTTTTGGATTACCATCTTTCATTTGAATTACTTATCTAAGTTTAATTTTTTCAATTTACTAATATATTAAGTTACCAATTTCTATTTACCTTGTTTAGCAGTAATTCCTCATTAACTTACCTTTCTTAGCAATTAACAATTTAAATTAGCATGACTTGCCAACTTTTTCCCCCTTACATTACCACCTACTATTGAATCACCTCTCATTGAGTTATTCACCGGCATTTATTTATTTCAATTTCCTAGCTTTTCTTACAATTTACAAATTTTTATTTGAATTCTCAACGGCAGCTTACTGTACCAACTCTTTCCAGAAATTACCAAGTTTAATTTTCTTTTAATAAAAAACTTTTTTTGTCTTTTACCAGCTTTTATTTGTTTTTTTAACTACGTATTAAATTTATTAAAATGTATGTGAAATTACCAACTTGAATTTAAGTGATTTATTAATTTTTTTCTGCCACGTTATGATTTTGCTCAAGGTTACCAACTCTCATTTGAGTTAGTCATCAAAACTTATGCGCTTTTATTTAAATTACCAAATTTTCTACTGGATTACTTAATTGAAAATTTTTTTGTAGGTCACCGAAATAAAGGTTGATAATAGCATATAATAGTTGGTAAATTTAAAGCATTGATAAGAAAGCTAATTAGAAGTCAGTAAAAAATAAGAGAATTATCGGGGAGAGAAGAGAAGTTGTTAATTTAAAGCATAATTTTTACTATGGCTCAATATCCTAAAAAATCCCAACTTTAGGTCCAGTATCAATTTTACCCTAAACTTTTTTTTGTCTCGTGAAATTTCCAACTTTTACTTGTGTCTCAAATCTACCACCTTAACCCTTTGTCCAAAATCGCGGTTAGTGATCCTAATGGCATTTCCGCGTTATTAATGAAATTCACCTCAGCAAGCTGGCTGACATGGACAATCATCTCCAAAACTACTTCTTCTTGGATGAGCAATTAGGGTGGGCTTTTCAATTGCTCTCACTCTTCAATCTCTGGCGCGCTCGGGAGTCTTCTATCTCTCGTGCTCAGATAGTCTTCAATATTGTGCTTGAAGGTTAGGTCTTTCGTTATCCTCCTGTTTACCGTTTCGTAGATGGCTAAGTGAAAGCCAACTTGTTAAGTCTTGTCATCACTTTTCATTTCAAAGGTTAATAATACTCCTCTCATTTGCTGTCCGTAGTCTTTTAAAGCAACTGTGCCAGCAATTTTTTAATTATCATTGTCGCGACCGACCTCTCCTCGGGAGAGGTCTCGACTTGGTATTTGCTAAGTCTAGGTTCAGGACTTAACTCGGGCTCTCCCAAGCCCATACCATATCACGACTTAGGGTTTAAGTTCTTAACATGCTGGTAGTTTACATGCAGGAGTCGC
Source organism: Syzygium aqueum (assembly GCA_031216185.1). Taxonomy (NCBI): domain Eukaryota; kingdom Viridiplantae; phylum Streptophyta; class Magnoliopsida; order Myrtales; family Myrtaceae; genus Syzygium; species Syzygium aqueum. The sequence continues at coordinate 39,413,944 of CM062238.1, read as the reverse complement.
CACTAATCGATTTGGGGTAGGCCGATTAGAAACCCAAATAGGGTGACGGGAGAATCACCCTATTCCTACGAACCAGAGATTAACTAGATTCGGGGACTTGGTTACACTAGTTAAATAACTAATGCCCTTTCGGTACCTTTCTACCCTGTTCAATTTTTTTGAAAACATTTGTCAGGCAATTTGGATTGATTTTAGGACCTTTCTCCTAACATGTGAGGTGATCAAGCGAGTGCATAATCAGAAGCGATTAGCAGTCAA